>JARHVA010003597.1:607500-667500 GCA_037957365.1 Torreya grandis | reverse complement strand
GGTAGACTTCATCATTTATGTGCATGATAGAAACAAGTATGGTTTGCTTATTATTTTCTAGAAATGTAAGAAAAAATTGTAAATAAGTGAGATCCATTTTTGCAATCTCATTATAGATGTAAGGTGATACCTCAAGAAGCAATGGGACATAGTATATGTAACTAGGGTTTGACAGATAATTATTTTGTTATTTTACTATGAAAATATGAAATTGAAAGTGAATTTTATTACAAAAATTATGATTTAACAGGACCAAGTAGATGCAACTAGGGTTTTCAATTTTTTTTTTTGAAAATTAATATTTAATTTTGAATTTTGAATTGATTTTCTTATTATAATATGCTAGTAAAAAATTAGAAAATGATTTGAAAATTACTAGAAATTTTTTGGGACCTAGTATGGCCAGCTAGGGTTTTGAAAAATAAATGTTTTTGAAAATTACTATTGAATTTTGAATGGATTTTATGATTTTAATATGGTCATAAAAATTCAAAAAAAAATTGGGAAAATTACTGGGAAAATACTGACACCTAGTATGGGCAACTAGGGTTTGAATGAAAATTATTTTAAAATTACTACAAAATTTTAAAATTTAATGCTAATTTCTAATTTTAATATGCAACTAAAATTTTAGAAAATTATTGGAAAATGCTTTATTGCATAGGACCTAGTATGTGTAATGAGGGTTTTAATAAAATATATTTTTTTAAATTACTATTGAATTTTTAAATTTGAAGGGATATCATGATTTTAATATGGTAGAAAAAATCTAGAAAAGTGTTGTAAAATTATTAGAAAAATATCGAGACTTAGTATAGGCAACTAGGGTTTGAAATAAAATTATTTTAAAATTTACTACTAAATTTTAAAATTTTAAATGAATTTATAATTCTAATGTTCAAGTAAAAATTCAAAAATTTATAGGAAAAATGATTAGGAATTTTACCCTATTGTTTCTAGGGTTTTCTTTTATGCAAACAAAGTAAGTCAGGGTTACCAAATGATTTAACAATTTTACGAATAATTGGGGTTTTATTCCTAATTTAGTTAATGTGGATGGATTGATATATTATTAAAGAATATGTGGTAAATAAGATACTAATTTTTAAAACTTATTGGTAATTAGAGATTTTCTAAAAATAGTAATAATAGGGAGAAAATAAGACCTAGCTTAAAATGTGTTGATCCAACTGAGACAAGATCTAATATTCACTATGAAAGCTTGGGACACTATCACAAACAATATTATAACTTTAATTTTATAATTAGAAAGGAGCACCAAATGTGGATAGGGGTGGCATTGGTGCTTTAGTCCTTATCTAAAACTATAGTCCTAAGGATCTAAGCTTTTGGGTTTTGTTCGATAAGTCTGTATGACCTTGTCTCTAAAGTTTTAATAGGTGTAAGTCTATAAATCTCCATATATAGTATATTATTTCTTAAAAAGATATCTTCCATTATGATTTGACCAATTTTGAGCAAGATGGGGGTGGTTAGTGTGTGTAAGATGCACTAGATGTGCTTCACACTCATGTGTGGGCACACTGCCTACATACCAAGACTCTGAAGAGGGATAAAGTTATATATAGTTCTCCCACTTGATGTAATTTAGTGTATTATAATGTAGAATGCTAGAATAGATGCATTTGATATGGCTAGGGAGCAGTGTAGGAATTTAAATAAGCTTGTAAGTGTTTTAGTTGGTTGTATGAAGAGAGTAAGGAAGATTGTTTGTGTATTTTTCCTTGTATTCTTACTTTCTTATTGATATTTTCCAACCCTTTCCAAATTATCTTTTAATGGTATTATATAGGGATCTATTTTTCATGGGTTAAATGCAATCACACTAGGCCGACATAATGAAGAGGTGGAATCTAGGAAAAATGATACTCTAGGCTCAAAATGTGATTGGATATGAGAACTAAAAAGGGGACACCCTAGGGTACAGTGCTATATTCCAAATTGGGTGATATTTTATAGAGGGTATGGGACCTAGGGGGATGGAATAAGCATGGAAAAATGGCTTGGCTAAGCTAGAATGAGTTCTTGAAAGCCTATAGATTATTGAGAATCAATAAAAAGGTGATTAGAAGGGTCATGGGAGTAATCAAGAGGTAACTATGGGTTAGGTGTCATTATCCACACTCAAGTTACAAATTTTTACATTTTATATGTCTACACTAACTATATATTGAAAAAGATTTCCTATCAACCTTTTAAACGTATGTAGGCTGGTGGATTGCCACCTCATACTAGCTTTACAAATGTATTTATTTTCATATTAAGATCTTTAAAAGACCATAAAAGGTCTATTACATCATTTTTCAACAATTAAACATTAACTAGACTCACTCAGACCCATAAAAACATCATGAAAGTTTGAAATTCCCTTTTTGAGGGAAATTAAATTGAACACAAATTTAATTTTTTTCCTACTTAAGATACCTTATAGATTTGTTTTGAGTATTTCAATATTCCCCTACATCATACTCTCAATGGGAAAAAGGTCTTGACACCCATGGTTTTCTTCCTTAAAATACTCATGTAGGTGTGTGTGCTCTTGACTTCCACACTTGTACTTTGTCTTTCCTCTTGCCATCTTCCTCAATGCTATACCTTCAAACTTCAACAAATCATTTTAGAAAACATACTCTTTCTTATTCCCTTGATGCATTATCCATCTTCCCTCCTTGCTTGTTTTTTCTCTTACTCCCAAGCATCTTCATGTGCTTTGCATACTTCACTCTTCTTGTTTGCATCATCTATCAATGCATTTTTTCCTCTCTTTTCATGACTTCTCCTTCATCTTCCACCTATAATTAAACCTCAATAGCTAAAAATAATTCATATATAGTACTTCCATATTCTTCGCTTCTTCTTTCCTTCATTAACTCATTTATCTTAGACACCACTGCTGCATTCCACAAATCTATGTTTTCCTTGGTAACCTCCTTAACCATTTATCTATATATTTTATGAGGATAAAATCCATACTCTTGATTTAAAGACTTATACAAAATTGAATATGCCTCATACCTTTTCTTATGCTACTATCCTATTGCTCTTTTAACTTCTATTGCATCCTCTTTACTGAGGCTCTCTTCCTTCTTCATGATATCTTGCTTTTAACATGGTTGTCCAATTTTTTCTTGTTCCATTAACATGACTCTACATGGAATATCTTCTTCATATTAACTTATTTTTATCACCACTTAGTCATATGCCTCTTATTTTTGTCTCATGAGCCTATGAATGGGCTCAACTATCTCTCCCTTCTCTTCATTTCTCATACATGCATTCACACATAAAAATACATTGTTATATTTCAAAACATGAGGCTTGATTGCCTCTTTATCTTCTAGTTTCTATCTTCTACTCTTTTCCACTAATTGCTTGATTGGTGACTTGAGTGGCTTCCTTTTCATGACCCATCCAAAAAGTGGGTTCAAAAACTCTTTCATCTATTCTATCTTGGTCAGCATCTCATCAATTTTCTTCCTTATCTCTACCATATCTTTCTCCATTTCAATCTTCTTCTTGGTTTCTTCATGCACAATATTTTCTTTCTAGCTGCATGCTTCACCCTATCTTTCACTTTATTTGATACTTCTTCTCTCATCTTCTCCTTTAGTGCCTCATTTTATAACATTTTTCTCCTTGTTTTTATCTCTCTTAGACCATTACCTTTGGTTCACACTTGGAACCTTCTATTTTAGACTACACCTTCGCCTTGAAACTTTTTGTCCTTTCACACTTAAACTATTTCACTTCCTTGAGCTCCATTGATGAACTTCTCTTTTATTTGATTCAAGGATACCACCAAAATACTTAATATTTAATAGTATTCACTTATTAAAATCAAATTAATCAACCATAAAATACATCATACCTCCTAAATATATCTTCTTACTCTATAATCCAACAAGTCTATTTGTAATCTACCTTATTACTTACCTACAAAATTATGCAACATGAAATATGAACCATAATATCACCAATTTATACACCTATATTTAACTTACCAGATCATTTAGATGTCTTTGATACTAAAATGAAGTAGATAAAATACAATATAACTCTACTCTTTCAATCTATGTTACCTGCATGAATCAATCTTGCATTCAATTCTCATCTATTAGTCTTAACTATTATCTCTTACTTGGTCTATTTGATATCATTTTATTTATTGGTATATAAGTCATTTTTTAATACCCTTTCTCTATCTTTAGAATCTTATAAACCCATACACTCACCCCACTTCTCCATCCATTGATCCTTAATATTTCTTAACCACTCCCTTGATTCATTCAAAACTCATTCCCCTTAGTTTTTTTGGGATAACAATGAAATAATGGCTATAAGGATATTTCAAAATTAATCTTGGAATAATGATATACTATATTTTAAATTATTCTCAAACTAACAATATCCCATCCAACAACATCCATTCAGTTGCATCTTTCATTATTCATATGCACTCTTTGACCTTCATGACACTCTCACAAGTCCTCAATGCCAAAACCACTTTTTTATGGGGAATAAAACATAATGATTATTGAATTAATATATATACTTACTACCTTATTTTAACGTAATTTATAACTCCACACAAGCAATAAAACCAATTTGATTGCTCACCTTTTTAAAGAAGCTCCTTTCTAATTTTACCTCTTACTAACCTTATTTTACGTAATCTTTTTTGGTTATAATTATTTAAAAAATTTAACCACAATTTTATACCATTTACTAGAGTCCATTGGATTATTATATCTCTACCATTTCCATTTGGACCAATCTCCACTTGCTTACCCTATTTTCTTACTACCTCAATCCTTAATTAGGCCTATTTAGGCTCATAACAACCTATAGTCACTAATCCATAAAAAATAACAAGGTTACTAAATTTAATAATTATTAATATCTTATACATGGTTTAAAAAATCTATTAACTAAGTTTTGGCCTTTTGGGTTAGTAGAAACTCCCCCAAATGCTCAAACCCTAATATAAGGTTTCTCATACCCTATCACAGGTTGATACTACATAAAAATCTACTGTGACTGTTTTACATGATTTTATGGGGTCTAAAAAATTTATAAATGTCTATGTAATGACCATTCAAATTTTTCATCTAATTATCATCATCATTTAATCTTTACATAATGTATTAACATGAAATATTAGTCTTTATTCTTTGTTTTATTGACAATAAATAGGATAGTCTAAGTTTCTTTATCTTTGAAACTTATAAAGAATTCATACACTACACACAGGTTATATTATAACATATATGACCACATAAAAACATTTTCAATCAAATTTTAATCATAACAGTTACACAAAGGATCTCAGTCTATATAGTCTTATATTAGTGTCTTTATACCTTCAATGAACAAAATAATGACCATTCTGTGTTATAGAAACTATTGTACAAATGTACACTACAATAGATTATATTTAATTAAACATAAATTTATACATATAAAATAACCATTTAAAAACCTTCCTCAAACACATTTTTATTCAAACAAAATACAATACTAAAACATAAGCACAAATTTTTTGATTTTGTAGACTATTTGTTTTCAAAGAACAATGACTATGACAAATAGAAATTTATGTTATTTAATCAATTAGATTCATAAAAATATTAATATAAATCCTCTTTAATGTTAATTTTTAAACCTTCATCAGAACTCAATGACAAATTATTAATTACTCAAACCTTGGCTTGAAACAAATTAAATGACTGCATACCCTATTAGAAGACTTTGACAATCTACATAAAAGTGATTTCCTTCATCACTAAATTATAATTAATCTATAAAAATAGGAAATATAATTTATAAAAATATAATAAATAATAATTAAACAAAATCACTCAACAATTTGGTGTTTTATACACACTTACATTATGTTCAATCATTCATCTCAAAACACACAACATTATGAAATCATCAACATTCTTAAATTCAACTAAGTTTATTTGTTTACATATCTAACTATTATCATCCTAATATGGTATGAGAGGTTACCACCTCTAAAAAACTTTCTCACACACACTATATAATTCCTATTTATATCAAAAACTCCTAAAAAAAGATTCCTAACTATTTCTTGAACAAGATTTCTTATCAACCTCCTAAACCTATGTAGGGTGGTGGACTGCCACCTCACACTAGCTTTAAAAAAGTATTTATTTTCATCTTAGGACCTTTATAATACCATACAATGTCTATTACATCCTTTTTCATTAATTACACATTAACTAGGCTCATTTGGACCCACAAATACATCATGAAAGTTTGAAATTCTCTTTTGGAGGGAAAAATAACTTGAACACAAATTCAAATTTTCTCCTACTTAAGACACCTTATAGATCATTCATGAGAATTATAATATTCCCTTGAATCATAATGATTGAAGTAACTCAACATGCCACTCTCAGATTACTAATCCATGTTCCTAATAAATTAACAGAATAAGATGTGGCCTATTAGCTCTTCAATGGGATATATGGCTTTTGTAAAACCAAGAGGAAGGGTCTCCTACATAGTTTCTCCATGACAATTGGCAAGATAATTTTTAGGTAATGGGTTCACATTGAAGTTTCTTCAAAGCATATATTATCTTTCAATTTTCAAATTGATGATATTATATAATGGGACCCTTATGGGAAGGTAAAAGAACATTTGAAGATTAAGGGTATTTTAAATATACCATATGTATGAGCCTAGTCCATTTAACATCATATAAATTACAACATCCTAAAGTTATGGAGTTTCCAAGAAATTGAAGGAACACAACATAAGGCCTAAGTCTAGATTGAATAGGGACCATAAAATGTAGGATAGGTGGTAATTAGGCCCTATGCAATATCACTTGACTGATGTAGGTTATTCTAAGCTTCCCTCAATATAGACTCTAATAGAGCATAGAAATGAGGAGATAAGGCCAAATGAAATTTCTTCTAGTTCATTAGTTCATAAATCTTCAAAACTATCAAAGCAAGATCTACCTCAATAAGAGGTACATATGATAGCATTAGACCCCAATGAATCCATTGAAGATGCACTTAGGATGTTATCTATGACGTATGAGATAGATTTAGATAAAGAGGCAAAGGTTGAATAAGTAAAATAGGATAAGGTAAATTTCTTACACCTAATGGTTATTGACACCACTAAAAAGAAGCCTGAGATGGCCATTGTTCCAAAGTCAAAGAAACCAAAAGTAACTACTACACCACCTTTGAGTTAAGTCAACTTGTTTAGTGAATAAAACATATTATATGGTCCACATATTCCTAAGTGGTTCATTTATGAACCAAGGATAGAAAATATTCCAACTATTCATCATCCATGGGATATGGTTAAGGCTACTAATATACCAATAAAACAAGAATTAAAGCCATGGATCATTTCTATACAAGAAGAAGAGTCAAGGAGATTAGCTACCCCAAGTCATTCAACCCAATCACAAGTAGAAATGCCAATTCCACATGTGACCCAATATTTAATTAGGATCATGTTTGATCTAGGTACTATTGGTTTTCAAAGAGTGATCAAGAAAATAGTCATGAAAGGTGGTGAAGAGATTATATATCAAAAGGTAGAGCCCTTGACTAATTTGACCTAGGAGAAGGGACATATACTTGGTGAGGATCCAATATTTAAGGAGGATTTAATAGATCTAGATCAATCACAATAAGAATAGTTGTGAGTTGTTATTAAATGCCTAAATTAGAAAAAGAATAAATTAGAGGAGTAATCTATCCTATCAGTGGTAAGGGATATGGTCAATACATTTGAAGTAATAATTTATGACACATTCAACTTTTTAAAATTTATAAGATCCATGTAAGACATGGTGAATAGGAAAAATTACTTGGCTATGAAATAGATCAATTAATGGTAGGCTTCAAGTAATAAGGTAAAGTATTGGTCAATGTATTGATGGATGGTAAAACTCTTAAGTTTAAAATAGTTAACTTGGCACATTTAAAAATGGCTATGATTATCTTTTTAGATAAATTAAAGTATATGAGAAAATAATCCAAGGCCATGGAGGATATTTATAAAGATTTCAAGTAGTTAGAAAGTAAAATGGTGCATATACTAGGAGGCTTGATCAAGGATCCAACTACCCTTAGTTATATTAGATTAATAACTAATGAGGATTTCAAATACATGGAGAATCAATTAATGTAAGAAGTGAAGAGAGAAATCCAAGGCACAATAGGGGTAGACAATAAAAGAATCTTAGACATGATCCTATCTATAGAGAAGAAAATTGGTTATGTTAAAAGTGTCAATGAAGTAATAGGTAGAGCTAACAAAGACTTGAAAGACTTGATAGAACCTATCATCAATTATAAACTAATTGATGAACAACATGATAAGGAATTGAAGATGAATAAAAAAATTAGAGAACTACAACTAGAAAACTTCTCAAAGTTAAATATGTTAACTTAGCATATTATTTTTGTAAAAAAACATGTATATCAATTGAAAATAGAATATTCTATTGTTTAAAAACTTGTGTATCTTGTAAATCATATTTCTTAGAGGTCAATCCATTTTGTAAAGTATTTTATTCTAGAATGTTGTAGAAGGATATTTGTCATTGACACATATTCAATTAATATTTGATATGACTAATCGACATACCTCAAGGTCTTCTATAAAATGGGTATTATCATTTATAAAAGGGGAGGGAGTTTTAGATCATAAACTACTTTATAAATTTGGATAAAATTAATGAAAACACAAGAATTATGTAAGGATTTTCTCAAATTTATTTGTGTATTTTATTATCATGGCTACTTCCTCAAACATCAAGTTTGATGTTCGGATTTGAATTGCTTGTATGAATCTTAGATGGACATGTGTGAATGCAGAGTTGTCAATTTATGCTTATAATAGATTTATTGAAAGACATTAGATTCATTTCATTTCTATTGATTTTATTGAAGATGTGCTAATTCTTTTATATTATGGAAGTAAATCCTTAAATTTAATTTGAGTTCTTGTTTGCATTGTTTTAAAATACTTAAACATTTGCCTTGTATAAGATAGGAATTGTGCCTCTCGTTATTTCATGCCATATGTTGGCTTGAGTGAGTGTATTTGATGAGATTAAAGCTATGTCATAATGTCTAGACTAAACATTAGAGATACCTTTCTTTTCTACCATACCCTTCTTTTTGTTCATTTTTAAAATCAAATCACTATAGTTTAGCTTTCATTGTAAATATACATGCTAGATTAGACTATAGACTTTACTTTTTTATCATAATTCACTATACTTAGTTCAAATAACTATCATCTTTCATAAGTAAGCTATAAGACCATGGTTTCTCCCAAAAACTAGTTATATTATCATTTTATGAAACAGTTAATTGCTTTGCCTCTATTACACCAAAGATCTCAAGAAGATCACAACCAACTACTCATGCAATATATTCTTTGAACCTAAAAATGAGAAATGTTTTAAACACTCTTTAAACCTTGTGATACACTTTTAGGCATTAATAGAACCCCTATTTCAAATAGTTAGTGGATGAGAATCTTGTGTGTGGGAGTGATTATTTTTAATTAAAATGGTTGTGAATATTTTCATATTGATTTGAGGTTTTGATTTTAGTTGATTCGTATATTTATGAGATTTGATAGGATATATGAGTATATATATTTGATGGTTTATATTTTGACTGGACTAATTTAATATTAAATAAGGGTTTTTTATTTTAGTTGATTCAACAAAAAAGTATAAAATATAGGTATGAGTAAATGGACTGAGTATCGATTCTAATATTCAGTTAAGCTTCAAATATAAATTGTTCCAATTAATGGTTATTAAGAAGAGTTGAACTAGATATGTGCTTTATTATAATTAATTACCTAGCCTTTGGATTACAAATGTATGCATGTTTTAAAATAATTTTGAATTGAGAATTTAATTAAATGGTTTGAATATATTAAAAAAGTTTCATCAAATTCATTTTATCAATTTAAATTTACTTTTTCATATTCAAATATTGAGTGTTTTCAATAACTAGAGGATCGACTAGTAATTGATAGTCAAACCTATAGTTATTAGATAAATAACAAATATTTATGATTAGAATTTTTTGTTAAATATTTATATCATATAATTATTTTTGGTTAAGTTTAATATAGTAACTTGGCACATATATTTAAAATATTTTGAGTTCAAGTTGCATATTATATATTGATATGGGTGTGTGCACATGTGTATGCACACACATGTACACACGCATGCACATGCATGCACACACACACACACACACGTGCACACACACGCACACACGCACACACGCACGTGCACACACACACACACACACACACACACACACACACACACACACACACACACACACACACACACACACACACACACACACACACACACACACACACACACACACACACACACACACACACACACACACACACACACACACACACACACACACACACACACACACACGCACGCACACATGCGTGTGTGTGCATGTGTTCATGCTCACACACACATGCACATGTGTGTGTGTGTGTGTGTGTGTGTGTGAGAGAGAGAGAGAGAGAGAGAGAGAGAGAGAGAGAGAGAGAGAGAGAGAGAGAGAGAGGAGAGAGAGGAGAGAGAGAGAGAGAGAGAGAGAGAGAGAGAGAGAGAGAGAGAGAGAGAGAGAGAGAGAGAGAGAGAGAGAGAGTGCACGTGAAAATAGATCTTAAATGTAATTGGAGTGGTTATTCATTTTCAAATTCTTTGTCTAGAATAATATGTGTATTATCATGTTTCACATTGATATTGTGTGGGATTAAAACCTGAATTATATTTATCATAAATTAAATTTTAAACCTACTTGGTATCAAAACATGGTTTGTCATGTTGGTAATTATTATTTGACTACTTATTTTTAATTTTTTTAGTATTAATATAGAGGAATTTTAAGGGTTTATATGATTGTCATGGGGATAAAATATTCTGCATGTTATGAAAATTTAAACCTATATGAAAGTTTGGTTGTAAAATGATCATTGAATTTTTATTATGAATTAAATGTTTTATACTATTTTTTTAGGTTAAATTGAATTATTTTTTTAATCAAAGAGGGTAAATAAAATAGCTATTAGCTGATTATGGTATATAAATGTTCATATTGAAGTATCAAAAAGATTATGATGTTTTTGTATTAGTACATACTATATCATTCATTATGTAAATCTTTATATTTTTGAAATCTATGTATTTTATAATTATTATTATTATTTGATATTATTGACATTAAATAATTAGGTGTAACATAATTAACTTACTTACTTAGTTCCATTAATAAGAAGATTAGAGTTATTGAAATGAGTGATGTGTGAATTTGACTAATCTTGAGATCTAGAAAACTATATTAAAACTTTGGATAAACTAATGTTTATGTTTTAAACATTTTCATTTCACCTATTTGATTTACTTTTCATGTATTACACTATATAGTGTTATAATGTATTTATTATGATATGTTGCATGTAATAGTTATCTTATAGCACATGAGTTTCTGATTGACATTATCATTTTTTTGCACTATCACTATCTATCCATTTGTGAAGGGAGGGACATTACCTTGTTGGGAGATTATGTGTGGGATCAATGGTATGTGTTTGGTGTGTAAAATCACCCATATGATACTCTTCCTCCCCTTCCAATACTCAATTAATAGAAGATTTACTTAATAATTATTTTTGGATAATAACGATTTCATTGTGACTTGTATGTTCTATGAAACATTTTATAATTAAAATCTAATATTCATATATGTAATATTGTATACATGTACTATTTGATGTAAATTGTATAAAAATAGAAGTTGAATATAATATATATTTACTTGTTGTACTATTTAGTCAATAATGGTTGAATTATTAACTTAGATTATTTTATACAATATATTGTTAAAGTTATGAAAGAAAATCAACATATGTTATATTGATCATTAGCTAAATGAATAAAATACTTAACCTTTTGGTTAAAAACATAATTTATCTTAAATAATGTATTTAGTTAAGGATCATTAATATTGATTTAATTATGTAATTGAGTTTAAAAGAGAAAAATAACTTAACTCTAGTTAACCCTAAGGGGTTGTTACAGTCTGCTATCAGAGTTGAGGCTCTCATTCTTGTAATTAAAGTGTCTATTAGATTTTTATTATTCCTCTCTTTTTGTAAATAATAATATCACGCCAAAGGCCAACTAGTGAGGGTACATCAAATCCTAATAATGTTAACCCTCTAGTTAACTCAAATTAGTTTGCTACTAAATAAGATGCAAAGCTTGATTAGATTATTGTGACCATGACTAATACTAGGGACTAAATATTTGTCATTAAATAATAAGTTCATGGCCATGTTTAGGAGAAAAATTATAATGAACCTAAAAAAAATCTTGTTGGGAAAGAATTTCCTTAAAAACTTAAACAAGATGAAGTACCTAAAGATGTGAGAGCACATGTAGCTATTGATATTTCATGTGAAATGAATAAGGTTAATCTACCCAAGTTCGATGGAACCATTTTGGGATATGGAGCTAAAATATGGTTAACTGATATGGAAAAGTATTTTGAGATTTGGAATTACTCAAAAATTGAAAAAGTAGTTTGGGGAGCTTACTAGTTGGATGGTGAAGTAGATATGTGGTGTAAAAACAAGAAATTATGGATTAAACTTGATTCTACTACCACCATGTGGGAACAATTCATGACCTTGTTTAGATCACAATGGTTTACCCAACTCTATTTTGATTAGAAGTTAATATATTTTTAGAATCTAAATCCTCCTATAAAATAATGAGAACCTAATTAGTGAAGTTAAAGACTCAACTTCAAGACCTATTGTAAAAGGATTTGATTCAACCAAGTGTGTCACCATAGGTTTCACCAATTATATTTGTTATGAAAATTTATGAAACCCTTTGCCTTTGTATTGACTACTAGATGTTGAATAAGGCAACAACCAAAAATAGGTATCTTTTTACCTTGAATTTATGATCTTTTTTATCAAACACGTGGAAAATAAATTTTATAAAAGATTTGTCTTTGAAAAGGATACCATCATTTAAGGATACATGAGGAAGAAATTCTAAAAACAACCTTTAAAACATGATAAGGCACTATGAGTTCACAATTTATCCTTTTGGGATAGCAAGTATGTCAGTAGCATTTATGAATCTCATGAACAATGTGCTTAAGAATTATTTACATCATTTTGAGTTAGTATTTTTCGATGATATCCTCATTTATTCTCAATCTAATGAGGAACATATAGATAATTTTAAGTTTGTTCTACAATGGTTTCAAAATATTAAACTTTTCTAGAAGTTGTTGAAGTTTTCCTTATTTATAAAAAGGTATAATTCCTTGGGCACATTATTTATATAAAAGGAATATATGTGGATTTTTTTTAATATTAAATCCATAATGGAATATCAAACACCTAAAAACATCCATAAATTTAGGATTTTTATGGATTTGTCTGGATATTACAAGAAATTTGATCCAAACTTTTCCAATATACAAAATTTGATTACATTTCCTCATTAGAAAAAATAGAAGTTTGTGTGGTTAGTGAAGTGAAAGTATGCTTTTTAGGAGATAAAAGGAAGATTTACCTCAACACTAGTGTTGATATTTCCTGATCCAAATAACCAATTCTCATTAATAATTTATTCTTTAGGAGATGGTCTTGGAGGAGTTCTCATGCAAAAAAAATTTGTTGTAGATTATAAGTTTAGGAAATTGAATCTATATGAGTCAAAGTATGCCCCACATGATCTATAATTGGCTATAATAGTTCATACCTTATAGGTTTAGTGGTATTCTCTATTGAGAAAACCATTTGAGATCAAGAATTATCACTTGGACTCAACTATATGTTCACCCAACCTAACCTGAATGTACATTAGAAGTGATGGTTATATTTCTTGTCAGATTATGGTTTTAAAATTAACTAAATTAAAGGAAACAAAAATGGGGTTGTGGATGCCCTTAGTTATCAAAGGTATATATCAACTTTAGCTATTAGTAAGAGTATATTTTATGATCAAGTGGTAAAATTATCTCTAGGAGATGAATTTTATGAATAGGTAAAGCTAACATTGGCTCAAAATGCTCAGGATTCTAAGTATGAAGCATTCAAGTTTGAATATGATGTTTTGTTGAGGTATAAATGAAGGATTTATGTATTAGATAAGGAGAAATTGAGGAGTGTAGTACTCAAGGATCTAGACAATGCTCCTTATTTAGGCCATTTAGGTGTGACTAAGTTTTGAACAAATCTAAGGCCATTATATTTTTGGAATGGAATTATGAAAGATGAAGTTGATTTTATTTCATGATGTTTAGAATGTTAATGAATTAAGGTTGAGCATGTGCATATTATTAGGCTTTTATAGCTACATATTGTACCAAAATTGAAGTGGTAGGTTATTAGTACAGACTTTGTTAAAGGGTTTTTGATGTCTCAAAATTGGCATGACATGGTTTTGGTGGTTGTTGATAAACTCATCAATGTAGCTTACATCATTCCTAGAAACATTTAAAATTATGCACTTATGCTTGTGAAGATATTTATGAAGTAATTGTATAGATTTTAAGGGTTTGTGAGAAAGATTATTTTAGATAAGGACCCTAGAATTAATTCTATATTTTGGTTAACTCTTAATACAACTTTGGGTACTCATTTGAACTTTAGTATAATGTACCATCTAGAAAATGATGGAAAAATAGAGAGGGTGAATAAGGTGTTAGAATATCTTCTAAGAATGTACTTCATGGATCAATAATAAAGGTGGGAATAATATATTTCAATGGTTGATTTTTCCTATAACAACTCATACCAATTAACATTGAAAATGGATTCATTTGAGGCATTTTATGGAAGAATGTGTAGAACACCAATCAATTAGGACATGTTATAAGATAAGGTAGTATTTGGTCCAAATATGCTTATTAAAATGGAAGAACAAGTTAAGTTAATAAGGCAAAGGTTGGCTAAAGATAATAATAGACAAAAGATTTACACTAATCTATAAATAATATCAAGGTAGCAATCAATTGTAGATAAACTATTTCTGTGGGTTAAACCTCATAATAACTCGATCATATTTGTAAAATCAGCCAAATTATCTCCTATATATCTTGGAATGTTTGAGATCTTAGAATTTGTCAATCCTATGGCATAAAGGGATTTACCACCAGCTTTAGCACTTATGTATAATTTTTTATTCTATCTTATCTTAAAATGTAAGTTGTTGATCCTTATCATGTGTTAGATTAGAATGCTTTACAAGATATAGATACTAGGGAGGTCACTATAAAACCAATCAGAATAATTGATCCTCATAAAATTAATTTGCATAACATATAAGTGTCATAGTGAAAGGTCCAATGGGATCAATAGTCTAAATATTATGCTACTTGTGAATATTATGAATATTTTCATAAGACATTTAATTATTTTTTTGATTAGTGATTTACTAGATATTATGTTAATTTTTTTCTAAATACTATTTTATTTTAGAATTTTTTTTGAAATAAGTGTCATCAAGATGATGGTTAGCTTTAGGGGGAAGGATGTTACATCTTAAATTTGTTCTATAATTATTAATCTATTTATGACTAATTTTTTGGTTAGTGATAGGTTTACTTGATGTGTTAAGTAACTAGATTAGTAGTGTGCTAATTATGGACAATATTTATTACAAGTGATCATGATAGTTAACTGGTATTTAGCTATTTATATATTGTTATGATACATTTTGATCATGATTTTATATTTTATTTTATTAAAAATATTATTATAATTATTTCATGATTTGTTCTAACCACTGTTCATTTGTACTAAGGTGGATACAAGATGGAGTCCACCCCCTAACTATGACTGAGGGAGGGTATCATCAGAGAGGATGGTGCAGATGGAGATGAGTGGGGGATGAGAGAATGAGATAGGAACCCTACACACAACATGTATGATAGATATCTATCAATTATGTGTTAGTTGTTAGATATTATTACTCATAACATGCATTAAATTATTAATGTGTTTTATTTAATTGGGTGTGTTTGAATATCATGTTTGCCTATAGCTTAAACTCTTGATAGAACATCTAAATTTACTTGCATAATTTAATGTTTTGTTTTGTTTTGTTTCACTCCATATATTTAATTTGATGTCCTTGATTTATCTTATTATGATGCGAAGTCTAATTCTATTTTCCTGACAATGTTTGCACTTATTTTGGTAATATCTACTTTAAACATCATAATAGAATTATATGAAAAGTAATTAAGATGTTTATATAATAGATGACATACATATAAGGTTTTTATACTAGTATTAAGACATGGTTGAATAAGATAAAGTCATTATTATAATAAAATGGACTTGATTATTTTTTTATTCAATAGTTTTACTTGGCCTAAGTTTGAGTTAGTGAAGGTTATGAATATTAAATCAAGGCTTATCCTAGATCTTTTCAAAGTTAGATTAAATTCAAGATTTTTAGAAAATATTCAAAAGTCTTTTAAACAATATTATTTTTCATGGAGATTTCTAGGCATTTTTAGTTGGACAAACACAATCATGTGGATTTTAATGAAATTATTTCATTAGAACATTAAATAATATAGGGTTTCTTTGGGGTGACTGTTTTAGACTCTTCAAGTAATTATTATAATCACAATGGCCTTGTTGGTTGCATGGAATGGTCATTATGGTTTTCATCTAGATAGTTCGACTGTGGATATTATTGAGAAAATGATTATGCCAGAATTTTGGCATTCAAGTTAAAAATTTATGGACATAAATGAAATTCATGGGTTATTTAGTAGAGAATGGTGGAAAATAGAAGAAAAAAGAGAGAAAGGGTTGAGGAAATTAGAAGACAAAGAAACTCTCATGTATTTTGCCTTACCTAAAACTGCATTTTTGAGGTAGGGTATGTTGTAAAATATTTTTGGTTTTCACTGTTGAACCCTTTTTTACGAATGCAATGTATTGACGCTAGTTGATTTTATTAGGTTTTGGAGGTTTTGGTCAAATTTTAAAAAAAAATATGTTGGGTTGTATGTGGTCAAGGCTAAGGATGGATATGACCCATCTAGAGGGACAAACACATATTAAATATTCTCCATTTATTTTTAGATATGTGTGAATTTTGATTATGTTTAACAATGGTTGAGAAGAAAACCTAGAAAAATAACTAGGTTTTTCAAAACTTTAAGGATACAATAGGGGGTTCAACCTCATAATAGTTTTCAATTATATTTAAATTTCATTATATTTAAATTGGACACATTTCACTATATTTCATTTTAGCTAAAGATTAGAAGGCTAATGCATATTTTGTTTTTAATCCTTTTATAGTATTTACATGGAAGATTGTTTAATTGAAGTTTTTATGTGGATTATATCTATACTATATCCTATTTTATGTGTGTGCATAATAATAATTATGCAATCATTTATAATGATAGGGTTTCATGTTATTTTACAAAAACATTTATATACATGGGTCATTTGTAGACAACCTTGGGGATGGGTTTAAAACATAAATAGGGTTAAATATGAATGAACCCCTATTTCAAATAGCCAATGGATATGTATATTGTGTATGGGAGTGATTATTTTAAATTAAAAATAACTGTGTATATTTTCATATTTGTTTTGGGTTTTAATTTTAGTCAATTCATATATGTATGGGATTTGATATGATAGATGAGTATACAGATTTTATGGTTTATATTATGATTGGATTATTTTAATATTGAATAAGGGTTTTTAAATTAATTTATTAAAAAAATATATACAAAATTTAGGTGGGAGTAAATGGGATGAGTAGTTATTTTGATATTTAGTTAAGCTCTAAATATAAATTGTTCCAATTTGTGGTTATTAGAAAGAGTCAAATTTTAGAGGTACAATCAGTGAGGAGGGCTGAATCAGTGAGCCCAAATAATCCAACTTCAATTATGATATTTAAAAACACTTAATCAGTTACCACAAGCATTCATGAAGCATACACATCATTCATAGCAATGAACAAGAGAGACAATGCAAGATCAATGACATAACATGTGACATACATGGGAAACTCTCTTGGGGAATAAAACCCATTAGAAATTGTAATTATAGTATTTTCCTATAATAAAAATATATAATTTATAGCATCTACAAATGATCAAATAACTAAAATCCATATTTAGTGAAACTAAAATCCCACAAGGTGTTGCCACACTTGTCTAGCTGAGCTCCAATAAAAATTATACTTTTAGCAAGTTTTACCTTGTACGGAGGTTAGAACCACCTTAAATGTTGAGCTTCCATAATAACACCTATGAACACATCCACATTTGAACTGATGTCTTCAACACTTAATGATGGACCTCTTCATATCACTCTTCATCTTTGCTCATACTCAAACATCAAGATCACTATTCTTCCAATAAAAATATGACCAATAGGTCATAAAAATAGTCCTTATACTGATCTTCTCATCAACTCATCCATAAGTCACTATACCCCTCCTTCACTCCCTAATTCACACACACAAACCTCTCTCAAAACTATCCTAAATTTCACACGCAAGTTTAAAAATCACCATCTTTGATATCACTATTTATATACCAATCTTGATAATCAACACCTTTGTTGGCCATTAGTCATGTCTTAACCCATAATTTAACTCTCACATGAAGACATGGCTCAATACAATCTTTGTAGGATGGCCATAGCATCTATGTGTCACCCTTAAGTAGCTACACCTTTTAATAAGGCCCTTGTAGATCTTATAGGTCTCATAGAGACCTATTCACCCATTTATAAAATTGTAAAAAAAAATAAGAACATAGGACCACTTACAAATGTATAGGTCCACATTACATGACCCCTTAGTCATCCTCAAATGATTACAATCATTATTTCACTCTTCTATGTAAGCTTCAATCAACATTTTATGCACATAGTCACCATATAAACCTTTTTTCATACTTCATATGATTGGTCAATCCTTCATAATGCATACAAAGCATCCTCATGGAGTTTAGAACACTCCCCAATAGCCAATTCACCAAGATATATTGAAACAACATCAACACAATCTTGAATATCCTTCTTGGGTCACTTTCAGGACATATAGGAAAATTCAAATTTGGACCATAATATCCTTGACTATTCACACTTATAGAGATTTAAATCCATATTTCCATATGTTTCTTGGAGTCCTATACCACTTTTCTTTTTACTACATGAGCAAATTATGCCTAGATCAATAGTTATGGTCGACAAACCATGACTTGTTTTACCTTTTTAAATTCAAATATTCAAATACAAATGGTCACAGTTAACCTTTGAACACAATTCTTGCATCTCATGTCCTTCACTTCTTAGATCAATTACACACCATTGATCTTGTCTAAACTTTAACAGATAGGTGCCAATGCTCAAATATTAAACCTTAGTCATTTTGACCTTCTCACATGAAATATTGTAATTTTGACTCATCATACACCATCTATCTCTTATAAATATCTTATTATTTAAAAATCCTAAATAGCTATCACTTTGACCTCTTGAATTTAATACACATCATTGATCTCTATCTATATGATCTCCCACTCAATGTTGATCCTTGGAAGAAGCTTGATATTTATTTCTGATCAGTGTTAAACTTCATGCACCTATCCTCATCTCATTTATTCTTGACATCTTGGAGTAAACTTGCTCCATCGATCTTGATTAAACTTTAACATTGAATAAATGACTATGGGAACCATTTAAATATGCTTGGAAGACCAACTTTGCACAGTCAAAACTTTTACCTCAATAAATCTTGTCCCATAAATTACACCATATGTTTTCCTTTCAAAGAAGAATCCAACCATGTATCAAAATTATCCTAAAACCTTCACACATGAGAGATATAATGACATTGAAAACCCTTCTCAAAATCTTCTGTCACAAGCCAACTATGCTTTAACTTTATGTGGGAGGCCAACTTTTCTCCTACATAACTTTTAATGCACTTCAATTCATGATATAAACTAGGTACAAAAATTAAAAAACCCATATGATCACCTTCTCTTTAAATGTCCACACATGTGAGATATACCATCATCAAAAAAAATTCTTGGCTCTTTCTTACCTTATGTAAATTTGGCTAAGTATTGGAAAACATTGTCAAAATGCTTATGAGCACAACTTTTCACTTGCATATATTTTCAATAAATACATTACATGACCTAAAATTTGGTACATAATAATTAGGAACAAAATTTAACAAATGCATGTGACCATTTCTTCCTGACTCATCCACATGTGGCAATGGTGATGTCATCAAATTGCCTACTTAGATTTTCTTCCACTGAACCCAAAATGTCTAGATGAAATCTATGGACAACTAGATGAATCCCACTTATGCACAAAAGCACTAAAATCATAGAAAACATATTAATGACTTATTTTCACATCCTCAATACTCCATACTCATCCCTAAACATCTATAAGCATGCTAAAGTAGATGATCAACCAATCATACTTCAAGCATAGTAGAATAAACACATTACACACTTTGTCATTATCACATAGAATATCAAGGATATTTATCCACTCACTAAGATGCCTTTATGACATCACCACAACATAATGAATAAAATATATAATAATCTACCCCTTTGTCATTTATTTCAACAACCATCATATATAGCAATATATAACTCGCCTTCTCTTTCTTCAAGCACTCTAACAATAGGAAATATTTCCCCCTTTACACAATGAAAAAGTGGGAACAAAATAATCCTAAGGACCTAAAAATACTATAAATATTAAAGTAACATATTATAAAGATGATACAAACTCCCCCTTACCTTGAACCTACCTCTTCTTGCCTTGACAACTTCTTCTTGCTCTATGCCAACACTTTTTTCAACCAAGCACTACAACCAATTAATAAATAACATACAAACCCATATAAATATGATGGAACACATCAATAAATATTTATAAATGAATCACCCTAATAAATATAATAAATTTAACCTTTTAAGCATCTTCAAATCTCAACACACCATGAAGAATCACCACACATGCTTACTAGCCTTCTCTATCAAACTACCATAAAGACTACCAAAATAACTTCATAACACTCACAAATAAATAAAAATGATATAAAATAACATAATAAATCAAATTTAATGAAAAATACCTTTCTCTTTTTGAGAAACTGATCAAAAATCACTCTTCTTCAAACTAGGCCTATCTAGCCTCCTTGTAGCCCTACCTAGAACTTGAAGAGCCCAAAATTTTTAGTATACACATCTTCAAGACCTAAAATTTCATATATAGATAAATCTCATATTCCCCCTAGATCAAACCAATTTTCATCACCAATCTTATTCTGTAAAACATACTTCCTTCACAAACCTACTAGCTAATTAACCCTCCATATGAATAACTTGAGAACTACAAACCTTAAAAACTCAATGAATATTTATTTGACCACCCATTTGTCCAATTAAACATATTAATAATAATTATACCTTAACTCATAAAGTAAACTAATTTTATAAAATAAACCAAAACCCTAGAATCTCAAAATAAATAGGGTCAACAAACCTCCTTTTGGTCAATGCACACCTCTAAAAGTTATTTCACACTTGGAGACACCCATAATAAACCTTTGAACAAAAAATTGATCCCTCAAACCTTTTTTAGCCTCCCATTTTAGGCCTACTTTCCCTTAAGCCAAAAACTAAGAAAATTGAGAGCACTCAAAATCTTTAATTTGTCACGAACATACCTTTAGACCGCAAAAGAACCTAAATCACATCTCAAAGAAGTGTATATACCTATATGAGAATCAACCTCTTCTTGACATTTTCATCAATCTCATTAAGCCACTTGGAACTACCCGTTCTAACTTTGTACTACAATTCCTTTACAAACCTCTAAAATAGGGTCATTAACTTGTTGGTCCCCCTTAACATAAGACCTTTTATGATTATAATTACTATCTTGAGCACACAAACATTCTTATCCACTAAATGGAGTCTCTTAATAAGTATATATAGAGACCTCCTCTACACCACAATGTTCTACCATGGTGTGAATCCAGGAGTTGCCGATAACTCCTCATATTCTTTCTCCTCTTTAGGCATCTAATACTTATAGTTATTATTCTTCTTCTTTGGCTTAAGAGAAATAACTTCCTCATCCAATGTAACATTCTCCTTTTCTTCTACAATTAGATTGACAATACATGGAGACAACTCAAATTCATTACATAATTTTTCATATGAAGGATCCACTTGTAGTTTGGAACTTTATTATTAAACACAAATAATTGATGTTATTTACATGATATATGCTCAGCAATAGTCGGATGTTCACTTCAATCCATACAAACCTTAGTATTATCTTCAACTAGCACCTTGTTATTCTCTTTGATCTTGATATCTTCATTCTCAACATGATCACACAATGAGAGACCTTGGCTCTTTTTAACTTTTGAAGCATTTTACCGCATATAAAATAGGTTACATGGATTTGTAGTCTCATCATGACTCACACTTGTCACCTTTGGCTTCCATGTGTTAACATGCCTTCTTTATTACACTCTAGGATTGTGATTGAACTCATTTTTACTTTATGGCCTTTATTTGTATAATCTAGCAATGTAACCTCTCTATTCACAATTATATCACACCATACTCCTTGATGGAAACATAGTTTTTCTTACCATGTTTAGATAGAAACTTTCCATATGTCCTTTGTCATGACAAACAAAATAACCTCCCTTTTTTGAATAGGACTCATCTTATCTAATCTTATGTGGATAATGGTTTGCAAAGTGTCCCACATCAAAATAGTTAAAGCACTTAATTTTCCTCACTCTTTTTGACTAATTACCCCCATCATAGTCCTATGAAAAATCATTTATAATATTTCTCTTGCATTCTCTAGCCCTATGACCCAATTAATTATATATATAATTGTAACCATTGAATATTACATACCTCATGACATTTTGTTGTCTAATCTAATTTATCTTCATTAGTCTAGTACCTTCAATCTTTGTCTGATGAATTATCTTCAAAATATGATTTTCCTAGTTCATATTAGTCTTCATCTTGTCTTTAGTAACATTATTTTATTATTCTTCATATCTAAGACTAGTTCTATCACTAGCATGCTTTTAACCTCTTAGAATGTTGTCTAGATCACATGAGATCCTTTCAAATCTCAAAAATGACTTCACCTACCTAGATATCTTCTCTAACTTAGATTTCAATGACACATATTCAAAAACATACCTTGAACATTCTTCTTGTTTAGATTTTAGGCTTGTAGATAGAATTTCCAATTGGCAATTGAGATTCTTGATCATATCTTCATGTTCTTTGGTGTCTTAATTAAATATTTCCTCATACACACTGAAATTTTCCTTATTGTCCTTGAGTTTATATTTGATATTCTTATTGATCTTCTTCTCAATCTTTAATTCTTCTAGAGCATTCATCAAAATGGTCTCATAGTCGACCTCATCTTTATCATTATCTAAATCACTCCAGTAGACACCTTCTAATGTAATCAACTTCAATCCTTAGCCATGAACAAAGTTTCATCTTTAGTAGGACCATCATCTTCATGGTCATATTATAAGTCACTGTCTTCACTCTCATTTAATAAGTTGTAATCTTCTGTGGTGTAGAGACTCTTCTTATTTTTGAAGGACTTCTTGTTGTTAAACTTTCCAAATCCTTTCTTCCTATATGTCTTCTTGTCATCATCTTGGCCTTCACCATGCTCTTAATCATCTTTAATCACATTTTTATGAGGTCACTTATGATCAAAATGTCATATCTTTCCATAATTGAAACATTTGAAGGGTAGTTTACCCTTATAATTCCCTGAGCCTATGTTTAATTTCCTAGTAATCAAAGCAGTTAATTCATCCTCATCAATTTTAGATATATCATCCTCTTTGGATTTCTTACCTTGTAATTTATTATTAGGATTAATCTCTATCTTGAATATAACTTCCTTATTTGGTGGTATATCATCATTTATTCTCATCTCATATGTGGTAAGGGTGCCATGCAATTGAACCATCTTAAACTGAGTAAGATTTTGAATCTCTTCTATAGTAGATAATTTTGGATCAAACAATAGATATAGATACCTTAATACCTATTGGACTATAGTTTCCTATTCAATAATCTCTCTAATAACTCTGATTATGTTCATAGTATCATCAACTCTCTGCATAAAAGATGCCATAAAATCTTCTTCCTTCATCTTGAGACTTTCAAATTGCCTTCTATGAGATTACAACTTAGCAAGCCTGACCTTTGAATCTCCTTTAAAAATGATGTAAATTTTGTCCCATATCTCTTTATTAGATGTACAATGAATTACCTTGGTGTATTTAGTCTCTAAAAGACCACAAGTGATAACATTCATTGCCTTAGAATTTCTCTCAAATAAATTTTTGTTTGCAACACTAGATAAAGGAGTAATAGGAACAACATAACCATCCAAAAAAGATTGACATACATCAAACCCTAGGGACAAAATATATGTCCTCATCCTTGTACTCCAAAAATCATAATTGGATCCATTGAACATCGGTGCTTTCTTAGTAGAGAAACCTCCTTGATGACCACCCATATTATACCTTGGATCACATTCAAGCTATTAATCCTTTACCAAAGGACACACTTTGATACCAATTACTAAAGGTATAATAACTAAGAAAGGGGGGGGGGGGTAAATCAGTGATTCCAAGTAATCTAACTTCAATTTTTATCTTTACAAACACTTAACTAGTTACCATAAGAATTCATGAAGCATACACATCATTCATAGCAATGAGTAATAGAGATAATGTAAGATCAACCAAATAACACATGACATACATGGGAAAGCCTCTTAGGGAATAAAACCCACTAGAAAATACAATTGGACTACTATACTATAATAAGAAGATATGATTTAGACCATATACAAATGATCAAGGAGATACAATCCCTATTGAGTGAGACTACAATCCCACAATATGCTACCATAATTGTCTAGCTAAGTTGCAACAATAACTAGAAATTTAGAAAGTTTTACCTTGAAATGAGGCTAAAACCACCTTAGATAATAATATGTGACAAAAAAACATATGAATTCATCCACCTTTAAACTAATCTCTTCAACACTTGATGATGGACCTCTACTTATCACTCTTCACCTTCACTCATACTCAAATAACAAGAGCACTATTTTTCCAACAAAAACATGACCAATGTGTCATATGAATAGTTCTCAAACTGATATTCTCATTAAATCATACATCGTTAACTCTACCCCTCCTTTACTCCCTAATTCACACACACAAGCCTATCTCAAAACTCTCCCAAGTCTCACACTCAGAAGTCTAGAAATCACCATCTTTGATTTCACTATTTATAGAGAAATCTTGATAATCAACACCTTAGTTAGCCATTATGCATACCTTAACACTTAATTAAACTCTCACATGAATAAAATACTCAATATAATATTTATATGTTGGCCATATCATCTATGGGTCATCCTTAAGTAGCTACACCTTTTAATAAGGCCCTTATATCTCTTATAAGTCTCATGAAGACCTATTCACCTGTTTAGAACAACATTAAACAAAATAAGAAAATTGGATCACTTATAAATGTATAGGTCAATAATAGATGACCCCTAAGTCATCCTTAAATGCTTACATTCATTATTAAACTCTTCTATGCAAGATTTAATCAACATTTTGTGCACACAGTCACCATGAATGAACACATAGTCACCATATAAAATATGCATAATTCATATGATTATTCAATCCTTAATAATGCACATAGATCATCCTCATGGAGTATACAAGACTCTCCAATATCCAATTCACCAGGATATATCAAAATAACATCAACACAAACTCAAATATCCTTCTCGAGTCACTTGTAAAACATATATGAAAACATAGTCAACTTTGGACCATAATATCTTTGACTATACACACTTTCATATATTCAAATCCATATTTATATATTTTTCTTGGATTACTCTACCACTTTGATTTTTATTTCATGAGTAGATTCTACCTGGATCAAAAGATATGGTCCAAAAACCATAGATTGGTTTTTCCTTTGAAAATTCAAATATTTAAATACAAACAATCACAGTTAACCTTTAAACACAAATCTTTCATCTTGTGTCCTTCACTTATTAGATAAATTATGCACCATTGATATTTTATAAACTTTAACACATAGGTTCTAATGCTCAAACATTATACCTCAATCATATTAACCTCATCTTGTGCAATCTTACAATGTTGACTCATCACACACTATCGATCTCCTATGCATAGCTTGGTCTTTAACAATACTAAAAAGATATCACTTTGACCTCTTGAATTTAATATTTATCATTGATGTATATCTATATGATTTCGCTCTCACTTTTTATCCTTAAAATAAGCTCAATCTTTATCTCTACTTAATGTTAAACATCATGTACCTGTCCTCATTTCATTGCTTCCTAACATCTTAGAGCAAATGTGATTCATAGATCTTGGTCAAAATTTAACTTGGGAAAAAATGAATAAGTGTGGGAACCATTGAAATATCCTTTGAACTTGTGAAAAAATGAATAAGTGTGGAAACCATTGAAATATCCTTTGAAGGACAAATTTGCTTAGTCATAGATTTTTCTTTGATCAATCTCATGTCCCATAAATTACACCATATGTTCTCCTTTCAAAGAGGAAACCAACCATGTATAAAAACTCTCCTGAAACCTTCATCCATATGAGATATAACAACATTAAAAATCCTTCTCAAAATATTTTTTAATATTTATCTAGGAGGGCAACTTCTTCCTACATAAATTTTGATGTGCTTAAGTGCATGATCTAAAATTTAGCACAAATAAATTAGGTACAAAACTAAATAAACCCATATGATTACCTTCTCTTGAAACATCCACATGTGAAAGATATGACATGATCAAAATTATTAATCGACTCTTTCTTACCTTATCCAAATTTGGATAAGTATGGGAAAACACTATCAAAGTACATGGGAGACAAACTTTTCATATGCATATGTTTTTATGTGCTACATTGCATGACCTTAAATTTGGTGCATAAGATCTAGTCACAAAACTAAACAAACAATTGTGACCATCTCCTCCTAACTCATCCACATGTGGTAATGGTGATGTCATCAAATTACCTACTCAAATTTTTGTACCATTGAACCCAAATTGTCTAGATGAAAACTATGGACAACCAAATGAATCCCACTTATGCAAAAAAGTACTTAAAGCATATAAAAATTCTTAGGGACTTCCTTACACATCATAAATACTTCATACTCATCCATGAACATCTCTAACAATGCCAAATTATAAGATCAACCAACCATACTTCAAGCATACTAAAACATGCACATTACACACTTTTTCAATATCACATAGACTATTAAGGCTCTTCATCCACTCATTAGGACACCTTTATGACATCACTGATAAATTTCCAAAATAAAAATGAATCTATGCTTTGTTATACATTATTATCCAACCTTTGGACTATAAATTTATGGATGTTTTTAAAGAAGTTTGAAATGAGAATTTAGTTATATGGTTTGAATATATTAAAAAGGTTTTATTGAATGCATTTTTATGATTTAAATGCACTTGTGAATAGTTAAATATTGAGTGTTTTTAATAGCTATAGGATCAACTAGTAATTGATAGTTGAGCCTTTAGCTATTAGATAGATAAATAATATTTGTGATTAGCATTTTGTGTTAATAAGTTATATCAAAGTAATTATTTTTTGTTAATTGTAAGATATTTACTTGAAGGAGATATTATAAATATTATGAGTTATATATACATACATACATACATACATATATATATATATATATATATGAATAAACACTCCAATTAAATACAATATTCATCTATATACACATACATACACACACACATGAGTTTAATATATATATATATATATATATATATATATATATATATAAAACTCATGTGTGTGTATGTGTATATAGTTGAATATTGTATTTAATTGGAGTGTTTATTCATAATCAAATGCTTTATCTAGAATGATGTGTATATTATCATATTTCATATTTATGAGTTATCTATATATATATATATATATATATATATATATACACATATATACATACATACATATACATACATACATACATATATATATATATATATATATATATATATATATATATATATAACTCATGTGTGTATGTGTATATAGATGAATCTTGTATTTAATTGGAGTGTTTATTCATAATCAAATGCTTTATCTGGAATGATATGTATTATCAGATTTCATATTGATATTATATGGGATTAAAACATGAATCATATGTATCATATTATGAGTTTATTATATATATATATATATATATATATATATATATATATATATATATAACTCATGTGTGTGTGTATGTGTATATAGATGAATCTTGTATTTAATTATAGTGTTTATTCTTAATCAAATGCTTTATCTGGAATGATATGTATATTATCATATTTCATATTGATATTATATGGGATTAAAACATGAATCATATTTATCTTAAACTAAATTTGAAACTTACTTGGAATCAAAACATGGTTTAATGTTTTGGTAATTATAATATGATTATTTATTACTTTTTTTTTTGTAGATTACTATAGAGGAATTTTGAGGGTTTATATGACTCTCATGGGGAGAAAAGATTCTAGATGTTATGAAAATCTAAACCTATACAAAATTTTGGTTTCAAAATGATCATTAAATTTTTATTGTGAATTAAATGTTTAATACTATTTTTTTATGTTAAATTGAATTATTTGTTTGATAAAAGAGGGTAAATTAAATATATATTCACTAATTATGGTATTTAAATGTTCATAATGAAGTATTAAAAAGATTATGATGTTTTTGTATTAGTACATAATATAGCATTCATTATGTAAATCTTTATATGTTTGAAATCTATGGATTTTAACATTATTATGCTTATCTAATATTATTGACATTAAAATGTAGGTGTAAAATAATTCATATACTTAGTGCAATTAATTGGTAGATTGTAATTATTTAAATGAGTGGTATGTCTGAATTTGACTGATCTTGAGATCTAGAAAACTATATTAAAATATTGGCCAATGTATTGTTTATGGTTTAAACATTGTCATTTAACTTGTTTGATTTTTTTTACATGTATTTCATGATATAATGTTAGAATATATTCCTTATAATATGATGCATTTGATAGTTATCTTATAGCACATAGGTTTGAAGTTGACTTTCTCAATTTATGCACTATCACTATTTTCCCATCCATGAAGGGAGGGTAATTTCCCTATTGGGAGGTTGTGCATAGGATAAATGGTCCAATTTTGGTGTGTAAAATCACTTGTATGGTACTCTCCCTCCCCTTATATTATTTAACTTATAGAGGCTTTACTCAAGAACTATTTTTGGATAATAATGAGTTCTTTGTGACTCGTATGTTTTGTGAAACATTATATAATTTTAATATGTTATTCAGATATGTAATATTATATACTTTTGCTATTTTATTTAAATTATATATAAAAAAAATATTTGGATATAATATATTTGTAATTGTAATATTTAATCATCTATGGTTAAATTATTAACTCATATTATTTTGTAAATTCTATTGTTGAATTTATGAAACCAAATCAATAGATGTTATATTGATCATTAGATAAATTAATCAAACACTAACCTTTTGGTTAATAACTTAATTTATCTTAAATTATGCATTTAGTTAAGGATCATTAATGCTAAGTTAATTTTGTAATTGAGTTTAAAAAAAAATAACTCAACTTTCATTAACCACGAGGGGTTGTTATGATTTATCTTATGGAAGAAAGAGTTTGATGATGTTACACTCAAGTAAGTTATTTAGAATCACATGAGGAGGTGATGATAATCATGAAAACTACCTATATGATAGAGCTATCAATTTTAATTTCTTTGTAGGTTATAGCACTATGATATGCACTTTATTATTTTTATATCTTAGTTTAGCCTTATAATTTTGTTTAATTTGAGACTTCATTAATGAGGTAATTATAGGATTTGATGTATATATTTAGTCATTTATAATTTCACATGAGTGAAATTAGTGTCACTTGAGACCAACCATCACTATATTAGGCATAGACCTATCTTAGGGCTTCTTTAGACCCTTATTTAGATTTTGTGTGGGCATTACACATACCTACACATCCCCAAATTATTACTAGACCCTTGCCTTGGGATCTAAGCACCTAGTGCCTCATGTTATACCACTTGGACACTATCATGATTCTTTGGACACTGGAACATTATGATAGTGACCAAGGGATCATATTAGTGTTCCTTGGCAGAATCTAACCCCAAAAGATATGTTTTTAATTCTTAAGTCAACTAAGGTTAGTATAGACCTATTTCATACTCTACACAAGTACCATATTAGAATAAATACATGAATTTTATCCTTTTATCCACTATATGGAAATTAGATGTAAAATACACAAATAAGATTAGAACAAGCTATGAATAATCAAGGTTGTTGGTCACTATTATACCCAACCTCTACATATCATCATCTACTACCACCCTATGTTAGAATACATAGATTTCTAGTCTCAAGCCTTATTCAAAAAACCCAAGTCAACACTCATATTACCATTTACTTACACTTGCATTAACACTTAGATTGTGATAACTACATCAGGCTTGATGCCCTCTCAGGGTATTTGTATGTAGGAAAATCTCACCCTAACGGGTGTTGAAGATGTCTAACATACCCAAATAACATCACACTTTTGTTACTTATGTTTCTCAAACACCTTTAAAATATGGATATCTAGGGTTTGCATATAAAATCAGCCTAAAATAAGTCATAAATAGTGAAGTAGGTTTCATCTTCATAGGAATATTACTATTAGACTCAAACACAACTGCTCCCAAATTTTTACATCAATCCCTATACAAGAAAATTATTACTAAAAATGAGGACACTAACATGGTGCACTACTATCCAAGGTACTAAACTACTATCTAGGAGGATTTATAGGACTTGAATCCTATTAATGACACTTTGATCAGCTTATGTGCTAGTTTTCAACCTCTAGATCATCTATCTCAGTTAGTTTCTAGCTAAGTGCTTATTTTTAGCATTCATTTATATTTTTATAAATATTATATTATATAAATTATTATACAAATCATTAGATATATTTATTGTATATCTTTTCCCTAATTTATTGTACTTAGACCCTTTAACAACATAGGCTTTACATTACATAACCTCTTAAAAATTGAATCATTTGGTGAACCTAATTTACTTTGAAATTACCCAAACCCTATCCCTATATTCTATTAGGTTTTTTATCCTTATTTTCCCTATTTCCCTTGGATATGTTAGGATTTATATATTTTATTTTAGTATAATTATTTTATTTTATTTTGTTTTACCACCTCAAAAAGTTATATCTCTTCCTTTAAAAAGAAGTGAAAGGCCTATTGTAAACCCTATTGAGCATACTCATATTCATTTCATTTGATATTATACCACGGACAAAGGACTAGTTACAACCCCCCACATTGATCCTTCATACCTTGATTATGTTGACCTCAAATATAATACATCTCAACATTAGTAGTATAATACATATCAAGATGATACACAAGATGGGAATGGAGACACACTCCCCCACTTGGTAATGAAAATGTTATAGTCAATAAGAATGAGTTTCTACAAAGTCTTAGAGATAGACTTCAGGACAACCCCATCATCATGCATAAATTTTACAAGTCATGATGGAAATAAAGAAAAAATCTAATAATGGTCAATCTTCTACTTACCCATATGCCAATGTTAATACACCTAATATGGGGGTAACTTAGAGTTTACATCAACCTATTCTAACTCAACAACCTTCAATAATGGAAACACCTCTTATGGATAGTTACTACTCTCTAGATGTATAATCCCTTATGCATGAGATCCATGATCTATAGGCTAAGGTGTTACATCTTTATTAGGGTACCAATAGACCATATCATGCCTTAGATTCTCATGTTATTTTACATACACCTTTGTCACAATATATGGAAGTAACTCCTTTGATGTCTAGATTTGTATCACCCAAGCTTACTTGGTATGATGGTAAGGGTGACTCAAAGTAACATATACAAGATTTCCATGTATAATTTTTTTACTATTTGTCTAATGATTGGTTCCTCACTAATGTATTCTTATATACATGTAATATTTTCAAACTTTATCAATTATTGATGCTTTCTCTCTTTTAGGAACCCATTGAGTCTTAATCTCTTTGAGTGAATTCCTTAAAGGGTGCACAATCAAAGGGGCCAACATACCATTGGTTCTTTGTAAGATTATTTTACCCTATACCACCACTTGTAACGAACACAAAAATCTCATATACACTTCCCTAAGATTTGACACTTCCCTTACACTCTCCTCCAGGTAATTCACCACCTTAAATAGATGCTACCAAAGCTAAAAAGTTCTTTTTATATTTATCAAATAATGTCATATTGGGATAACCATATACTAAAATTATATTAACAAGTTATGGGACTCTATCAACCTTTATCAACCCAGTCTAGGACCTGATTTGATTTTATTAATTAACAAAACCTATTCGATTGGGTCAACACTATAGACTAAACTTTTGAAAGACTTTAGGGTTAGATTCAAATATATATACACATCACTTCCACCATTTCTTAGATAGACAAGAATAATAACATCATATATTTTTTATATGCTTATTCACCATTTTATTTGAGGAGAATTTCTTAAGGTTTCAATACTACACTTGGATATATAGATCTCGTCTTGTGGAGAAGTCTTTTAGATGCATAGAGAAGTCATGTAGCTTGGACCTGACATATCTTTGTTATCCTTACATACCATAATATCCTCTTATGAATAACATTATCCAAGGGAGAGATTGAGGATGGATAGGTTCATCTTTAAAGGTAAGTATTTTTAACTCTTGTTTCTCATTATTGAAGTAGATAGATTTGTAGTTGTTAGGTTATATGATTCTCTCTCCATGATTTAGAATTTCATATACATTGGATTAAGGATATACATTTTAGGCATTTTTAATTTTGGGTTTATTACCCCCATTTTGTGCTACAAGATTTGGTGATCACTAGATTAGATTTTATGTTACTTTATACTTTGTAAATATAGAAACATAGGACCTATCTATAATTATTGAATGGTGTGGTTTGATAGGAGGTATTTGAACTATCTCTAGTAATATTATTGTGGTAAGGGACCCATTCATTAGGTCTAGTCAATACATATTAGTCATGACTTTGATTGTATAAATGTACAAACAAGTAGAAAGGTAAGTGTGATTTATCTTATCTAAGCTAAGATTAATTTAAAAATCAACTTCACTTTCCCTTGTATACATTCTAGTAAACCTATTGTTAATATAACTTTGTAGGATTTCTTTCGTTCTTTCATTTATTATCATCTTATATATTTTTATTTCTATAGTACTACATTGAACCTATCGATATAGTCTAACAGTTTGTACATAGCTTTAACACACAATCACTAAAAAATGACTTTATTTTATCTATGTGGGTCTTCTCCAATAATATTTCATCGGATCAATCAGTTAGACATAGTTCTCTTTTTCAACCACATGTTTGAAAACTTCATCAACCCACTCAAATCTGACCATATATTATTTTCATCATATAGTTTTAGTAGGCTTAGTCAACCCAGTTGACTCTATTGGCAACATATGACAATCATCATTTGAGAAATAGAACATAACTCATAAAAATTAAGAATTTTCAAATTTATCAAGATTCATTCTTACCTTATTTGTCATTTTTTTTCATTTATAGTCTTATTTTTCATAGTTTACAATCTATAAAACTATAATCGTATAACAAACTAGGTCGACTAGATTAACACAGTTCTATAGCTTGATTTTCCTCTAGAAGACTCAATTGACCTATTTGACTATGTTATTTTGGAATTTGATTATTTATATAGTAGTGACACTATAAACTATATTATGTAATGTTTGCATACAATGCTGCCTAAACTTAATCTATACTCTTCACAAACAGATGAATTAACCTATCTTACTAGTAATTATTTCAATTTTTTTTTTTGTTGCTTGCTTGCTTAGAGAAATAAACATAGATTGAATAGGAGATTTTTAATTTATTTATTTATTCCCACTATTTTCATATTTTGAACACACTTACAAATCACTTAATAGTAAAAAGCATTAAACATTTTCTTCCCAAGGTATACATACTTGGATTTCATCACCAATGTGGAACTTGACTTGGTTTTCTAGCCAAGTATAAAAACATGGCTAATGGTAAATATTTTCAAAGCACCTGACACCTTTATCAATGCAATATTATTAAGTGAGGGGGTAGGTCCCAATAACAATCTAGTACCATCACCAATATAGATCTATTTTAGCCTAAACTACTTGAAACTATCCATAGATTACCTTTCTAGTTCCTTGTTATAGCTAACTCCCTATCACATTAATTTCAAAGTTTATTATAACTTAACAACATTCAAGAATGACCACTTATTATAAGGTTTGTGTTATGTGTAAAAATTAGATAAAACACATTAAACTATTTACTTATGTGCTTCATTATATTCTCTTAGTTACTATCTTGAAAAAATGTTCCGTATCTTCAAAACACAATCATCCTTGTCAACACAGTCTCTTATAAGTTGTTTTTTCTATCTTATCTTCAGTACATAGTCACCCTATTTGATTATGTGTCTTTTTAGCCTATTTAGTTTCTCCCTTTATAGTACATAGTTGACATGTATGACTATGTCCTTTATAGACAATAAAGTTTCCTATCTTATAGAACGTAGTCAATTGGTTCTAGTCTATATCTTACCAGTTGATCCTTCTTTCCATCAAGTTTTTTTAACCTCTTTTCTTCATCATGAATTTATTTTTTGATGATAGCAAATAATTAAATCAGACAAACATGATGAGTTTTACCAACCTTAATAGGTTTATAAGACACAACTTATGACACCCACCTTGAATGAAAGCAATTTCCATGTTGCCACTTACACTATGAACTATGGGATTCCTCCCCATTCATCCTCAACATGTAACCATTTTTTCTCACTAGATGATGATTCTAATTTAGAGTACCAAACTAAAATGCTCTTTTCATCAATGAATTCCCTCAACATAGAGGAAAAGACCCTTAAACCATTTATAATCTCATGATTTATCCTCATATATAATAACCTCATTCACCCTCCCCTACCTTTTCTAATATATTTATGGGAACCATTTTATTTTCTTTTGAACCTATTCTATCTATTATGTATTCTTCTGACACCATGACATCATATTCTATGTATTTTTAAACCTCTATGCCAAGTATTTCTACCAACATGGTACGTTTAACTTTTAGTGGGCCTCTTCAAAATACCCATCCTTTTAACCATTCTACTAGTGAATATTTTTATGCCAATGCTTCTCATGCCAATAATTCTTCTTTTACCACTAATTCTACTCATGCCACTAGTGCAATGAATGATAATACTCATAGTGTAACTCAAGATACTAATACTAACACTAATGTATCACATGTTGCATCCACTAGTAAAATGATTCCCAAACTAACCAACTCCTATTACAAACACCTAATCAAATTCATACCTTCTAGAACAATAATGTTAATTAGATGATGTAAATGTAAAATCATCTCATGCATCTTTAAAACCAACCTCAATAGGTTTCATAGGGAGAAAAAAATACAAATACCCCCTCACGCCCTTCAATAATTAACATGGTAACCTTATCCCACAACCACCACTCATCAATAAAATAATTAAACATATAAAAAATGAACCTCTAGTACCTCAAATTTCTAACATTGATATCGGAGGTATCACACCCACCATCACCTATAATGGATCCACCAATCCTAGTTTGAATTTGAAAACATTTGGTAAATTTAAAATAGATTGGGTTAAACTTAACACCTTTGTCACTACCAAATCATTATATAAAAAACTCTCAAGAGATGATTTATATTGGTACAATCAATTAAAACCCCATTCTGTCACGAGCTTTGAGGACTTGGTCAACATATTGATCTAAAAATTTCAAACTAGTGATCTTCTTGAAAAAAACATAGCCCATTTAATAAATTAAAAATAACTTGAAACTAAAATAACACAAGAATTCATCATATGATGTAAAACCTTGTCTAACAAATGTGATCATAATATGGTAGATGATAACCTCATCCACGTATTCACTAATACTCTATACCCTAAATTAAAATTTTGGGTTAGGACTCTCACTCAAAAAACCTTGTAAGAAAATATTTACCAAGAAAAATAACAAGACTTCCTCATGTGTCAATTTTTACCATCTCAACCTATAATAGGCACTCATATGCTCATTAAAAACAAAAAACATCACACAACTAATGATGATGTTATAGACACCATTAAGTTCATCAAGATGTATTCTAACATGATATTCATTATTATCTTCATAATCTTTTCAAGTTGAGGCATATCATTGTTAATAAAATGTTCCTCTACATCTATGTGATCTTTATCAACATTTACACCAAAAGAAGATGAAACTTGTATTTCATCATTTTTTTCTATTTTATATTACACATAAACAAGTTAGTGGATCAAAGGAATATAATTATGAACTATTAAAATGAAATTAAACATATAAATTTTACTTACAATTATAATAGAGGTAAACTTGTTAGATTGTATAGGATATACTTATGAAAGCATCAATAAAACTAGGGTAAAAACACATATATTACTACATATTAAGTGGAAATCATTCTTCAACTTTGAAACCCTAAGAAGAAAATAATAAACCCTAAGGGAGAAAGACTTAAGGTTTTCCACACTCAAAAAACAATTAAGTTCACAAATACGTTTTAACTTATTTTTGCCTTTAGATATCTAATAGGAAAAAATTAATGAAATTCATATTACATAAGATTAGGCATAAATTATGCAAATATGAATGTATCAAAGAGATTTATTTCACTTAGTAAGAATATAAATGACTAAGAGATGGTAAATTATCTAATATTATGAATTATATTGCTCATAGCATATGTTTATCCCCATGAAATATTCTATAAAATCTTAGTGACTATTCATCTTAAGAAATAGACTATTAACACCTATTCAAACATTTATGGTGAATCTTAGACACCTATGGCAATCTATACCATCCACCGTCTATTGGTGTTGTTCCTATTTATGTTTTTAGTTTATTTTACCAAAGATTTATGTGCCTGATTATGTAGATGAATTTTTTATGCTTAATTATCTTCATTCCTATGTGAAAATATCTATTTTGTCTTAATTTAACTTGAAACCTTATCTCTAATTTCAACTCCAAATATACCTAAAATAAGGGGGTAAAAATGGGCTAGATAGTCCCAACCATTCCTCATTGAGTAATTGAGCATAACCTATATTCAAATAATCTGAATAGGTCTCAAACCACATGTAATTCTTCCACTAGTGTGTGTAAAAGTTTTCAATCATGATCCATTAAAAGGCAATTCAAATATTTGGATTTTGAAACTTGATAACATGCAAATTTTACCTTACATTAGTGTTTATACTTGACAAGTATTTTGAGGATTTTCAAATTTTGATATTTTTGGATAGTGCCTCAAGGAAATACAACTATATTTTGAAATATTATCAATATTAATTTTATATAGGTATTAGATAAGAATGGTTGTAGGATTTTTTTATATTTATAGATGTATTTTTGAGATTTACTTCCATAGGTAACATAGAAAATTTGTGTAGGTAGACCCTAGGGAGAGATTTTAATTTAAAAAAATATTTCTTATAATCTCATGGATGTTGTGAGTTAAGGAAAATGCCTATAATAAATAATAAAATCTAAATATTATTGACACTACCAAAAAAGTGAAAATAAATGATCTAGAATATAGAAATATTTTTCTTAGGATTATAAATCATTATTATTGTTGCACATTTAGTACTCCCTGCGTCACTAGTGAACAAAGGGGAAAGTAAGGAACTCATTTTAATGTCATGGAATGTCTTGGGTCTTGAGTTTTTGATACAACTATTAGTTGGAAAAGAAAAAATTATAGAGATCTGATCACCAATTTAAAGTCTGTAAGTAGATCCTGCTATAGGGACAACAAATGTTATGAAATGACTTAGTTTCTAGCTAATATTTGTGAATTATTTTAATATTTTCCAATTAGTTCCCAAAATATAAATGAAAAATGGACACACACACACACACACACACACACACACACACACACACACACACACACACACACACACACACACACACACACACACACACACACACACACACACACACACACACAGATAATAATCTAAGATAAGGTGATTCATGAGTGGATACAAGAGAGATTAGGGTAGGGCATAAAATATATTGTGCTTGAGATGCATAAAACTATCAATTCTTCTAACTTCTAAGGCAATACATATGAAACTAACACTTACCAGCCCTAGCATATTATTTAAATCTATATATATGCAGTTGAATCTTAAAGTTAATATAATGCATGCATTTTATAGCATAATTTACATAAAGATAACTCACTCATAGTAAATTACATAACACATCTAGTTGTAAATGAGAGAAAACATAGCAAATATCATATCAAACTAGTTAGTCTACTGTTAAGCTCAAACTAATAGATGCATATAAAATTTAATTTCCAAATTAATTTTTACAAAGGAAATAATCACACATCCAAATCTTGAGGAAAAAAAATATGAAACACATAATTAATCACTATAGATAATCTCATAAATTCTATGGCTCTCTCGTATTGATTCTCGTAAATACCTATTTTTTATTAGAAATGAGGGGAGGACCCCTACTTATAGGCTTCAAAAACATTTCAAGACATCTTCAAGTGGGCCCATAAGAAACAAAAAAATATAAATAAGTGGTCAAAATTACACAATACAATGGAATATTCCATATTTGAATTATAAAATATAATCGAATATCCCTAAAGGCCTAGGGGCGGTTGAGATGCTTGTTGTTATTATTATTGTTGTTTATTTTTAGATTCCTCCTTAGTGCATAATTTTTCATAGGCCTAGTAGTCCTTATCTATCTAAGAAAAACCTAGTGTCATAAGTCTAAATAATCGAGTATATCTTGGATCAACCTATTATGCTCCATGAGTATGGGTCTGAGGGCCTCTTCTATCACCTCTAACTTTTACAGCTTTGATTAGAAAAATATACAATGTCAATCACCTCTCTTTTTGTCTTGGAATTAGCCACATCCTACTATAAATGTGTAATAACGACCTTCATTTATGCCTTAAATGCTTACTCTTCCATGAAATAGCTATCAAGAGTTGTTATTTAGGTAATCATGGTGTCCTTTAGAAAGTGGGATATCTTGGACTCAATTTTCTCAAAGGATGTGTTTCCATCCTTGAGTTGATTAAACCACATCTTAAAAATACTCCTTCTATTCATGAGGATGGTCTATGTAGGCACTATGTCCCCATGAGGAAAAGTATTGAGATCAGGGAATTTGTTATTTCTTTCCACCCTTGCCAAGTTTGCCAACTTGGTGTCATAGTGAACAAGACTTTGCTCAAGCTTTGTGACCACCTTGGCTTGATAGATTTCATCACCCTATCTCTTCTTTATGACCTTATATAGGTTTAAAAAATTAATCATATCATTGATTATTGAGATCAATGTGCCTTATAGCATAGTAGGTAGCATTTGGTCTTTTAGCCTCTTTAGCTCTTGATGCATCCCCTTCATCAAGGCTATAGTTGATTTAGCCTATGTTTGCATTAAGGATATAGGATCCTCCTCATACTATTACACCTATCTAAGGCCTTCCATTCTCTTATTACATATATTGAATAGTGGATATTCACTTTCATATACCATAGTTGAACTTGATGGAGGTTATTCCACTTGCCTCCTCACTACTCTCTTCATAGTCCTAGTGGTTGCATAAATTCTCTTGACAACTTGGACTTTATCCTAGCTTATCTAAGGCCCCTCCTATCTTATTTCCTGAATCATGTCTCTCACCCAATTTGGGGTGGTTGTATATATTGGCTAAAGGGGAAGTGGTTGTAGTGGGAGTGTTTGGGAAGAAGAAGAAGCCAAGGTAGTAGCAATGATAAACAAATTAGATGGGTCTAATTGACCTAGTGAATCAAATAAGGATTTAGTTGGTCTCATGTCCAAAATAAATGGGGGAAATAATGAAGGCCCAATAATTTTGGTTGTTGTGATGGGATGAAGTGGATTCTACCAAGTAAATGATTTGGGAATGGGCCTAAGTGGCTTGGTGGCTGTGAGGGAGATAAGTGTGAGTGATTCACTTATTATAACTTACTGGGATGGGTTAGAATCCATATACTAGCTTCAACTATTGCTTTAGGAGTTTAGTGGAGGTGGAAAGTTGGGTGTGGTATGTGAGATGAATTGGGGAATGGTCCCTTTAAAGGAAACAATGGTTGGGGATGTGAACATGGGAGTGGCATGGGTACAAAAATTAGGGATAGTTGTGAATGTACTAACATCTAAAAATTAAGGCAAAGGTGTTTTACTTATTAAGGGAGTTTGGGAGGTTATTGAAGACTTCATCCTTGTATATAATTTCTCAATATTCTTACCTACTAACGCATGTAGTCCTTCCAATGAGATCTCAATTTATTATGGGGACCCCTCCTCAAGATATATGATATTGGGACCTGGTTAGTTAGATCTCTATGTGGTGGATTCTTTAATAGGTGAAGATACAATTATAGGACCTTAAGAAGGGCCAAGCTAGATATTGGTTTCTCTTTTCTTAGTTCTTGGAGGAATGTCTTCCACATTTGGAGTAGCTTGAATTGGGGGTCTACAAGTCTTGTTCTTGATGAGAGGGTCATTATCCTATTATTCTTATTTGTTACCTCATATTCAACATTGAACATGCTCCCATGGGTTGGTGGGAACTGAGACATGACTATATCCTCCTTTTATCTTTATGGGTTGAGTCTCATCTTGAGTGGTATGTTATTCTTGGAAAAATTTCTTAGAACTACCTCATCATTTATTGCATCAAGGTATATCTAGTCATGTACAACATCTTGGTGATTGTATTTAATAACTATATCTCTTCTAAATTTAATGAGGTGCCTAGAAATGACCTTGTTTGGATCCCACATTCTAAGGTCATCTTTGGGTAATAGGTAAGAGTCCTTATGTCTTGTTGCCACTATCACATCTTGTCATTGTTTCACATTAGATCTACTCATTTGGTAAGGAACCTTATGGGGAGGTTTCTTCTTCTTCCTCTTGAAGAGGCCATCAATTCCATGGATCATCTAGTAGTTTTTCTCCTCTTTTGCTAGCTTCATGAGCACATACCTTAGTAGCTTAAAGAGATCTATAATTACCCCTTCTACTCAAATGATCGTACAATTATGGTAAATATAGAAACCACCAATATCTCTTAGTACTTATCTCACCTATGATGAAACCCTATACATATCACACTCTATTATTGACCTATAATCAAGGGGATATAAATACTTTGTTTTTATCTTGATATTCTGCTTGAAGCAATGGATGTGTAATACAATGAAATATTGGGACACAACTTCATGCCTCTCAAGGGACCATGTGTTTTGTTGTAATTATGTAGTTACAAAAATATCATCAAATAGGTAGCTCATTATATAGAATGGAGATCCATTTCTACATGTGTCTTCCATAGCTATGGCCAAATTCTCACTAATAATAACCCTAAGCAGGGGAATCTATTGGTCCTCTAAGAGAAAACATAATAGTGGGATTGTCTTTATGTCTACATATCCAATATATGCATTGATAAATACCCTATTTAATAAGGTGAGACCAATCCTTACCTCGTTTATAAATTATTAAATGGGTAGGTCTCCTCAAACATTCATGTAGACAATCCCCTTGGGGTCAGTTACTCATGATGTCGGGACATTATCTAGAGTGTGTACCTCATACCAATTTTTGATGATGCTTTAGTTATACTCCACCTATGGTAGGGTAGGTCATAATACTTTTTGAAAATCTTTTGTATAATGAAGGAAATGGGAAGCCCTTAGTGCATGGATTTGAGTAATCCATCCTTGCATCTTAACATCTTGAAGATGACATAGACTAGGTTTGCATAAGGCATGGCATCTAATTTTTATATGGTTTCATGAAGACTGACAACTTATATTTTTAGGATATTAGAAGAAAGTTGAATGACACAGTGCATGTTATCAAAATTTTCAAGATCCCTGACCTCCTCAACATTATCATACACACTACTATAATGATTATCCCCTATGTCTATGGCATTGAAGCTGAACTTTGTTTCCTTAAAGATTATTTAATTACCAAATTAAAACAAGAAATCATCATTTATAAATGAGATGCCCTTACGAGAAGTTTAGGGTCCTACTTGTGCCATTTATATAGTGTTCATAGATAACAATTGGAATTTTCTCATAATTTTATACAACTCTAGAGTTTCACCAATGGTGGCTTGGGCACAATCTTAGAAGAGTTCAATCTTGGTTGAATTGAGAATGAAAGTAGTAAAGAGGATAAATGCTTAAGGATTCAAATTAAATTTTAGGTGATAATGATTGATTTGAGTATCCTTTTAGAGATTGCCTTGATTAATGTAAGGTTGGATGGTGATTTTGGTTTATGACACAATAATAGTGAGCTCACAATATTTGTATTCAAAATTTTGAATTGATTTAACTTTGATTTATCATCAATTTTATCTTTAAAACTAAAGGTTACCATCACTTGACATGTGGTATGTCACATCAGATTTAGTTAGGCCTTTTAGGGCTTAAATGTGACTAAGCTACTTTGTTGGCTCAAATATGGACACATTGCATTTTCTTATTGCTCTTGTGAATTTTTGGATGTAGATTTATGTGATGATTCACTTATTTTGTTTGATTTTTCATCTTTTCATTTATGGTGAGCTCTAAGACAAGGCCCTCTAATTTGGTTGGCTATAAGAGTACCACTTGTCATTTTTACAAGTAATCAGTATCTTGTTTGGATAGGTATTGATCTCATGAGTAGTATTAAATTTGCTTGAATATGTGTCACTCTCACAAGTAGTCTCAACTTTACTTGGAAATTTTGTGTAAAATTTTTGGCTCAAGAGGAGCCACACATTGATCTTCAAGGAAATCTATTGATCTTTGATGTAGCATTATAGGGATGACACTTGGCATCATTTCATAGGTCTGGTAGGGACACACATCATTCTCATAGACCATCTGAGGTAATCAATGGTTCTTTAAATATGAGTAGTGTGAGAATGGTAAATCTCATCATCACATATGTTTGAGGGGGACACACATCATTCTCATGAGTTATTCTTCATACTTCTACCACTTTTTTCTCTCAAAGGAGGCTTAGACATTTTAATCCTACTGAGCCTTGATTATATGCATCAAGTGCATCCACATTTTCATTCAATGGTCCCTTATAAGCTTTAGATCAGATGTGATGTGGTGTTGACACACATCAGTCATGTATGAACCTCTAGGGACATGCATCACTTTAAAAGGCTACTCAAATTTAGATGGTTATGTTTGGGACACATGGTAGCATCTCATGGGGTTATTTGTTATAATAATATGTGAGGTGGCTAAGATTGATCAATTTTTCTCAAATGGGCTAGGATATTTACACATAGCCTATGGTTTTAAATTTTAATATCTAACTCCTTTGTGAGCTCTCAAAATGGCACCAAGTGGTTCATGGGATTTATAGATTCATTCCAAGTGTCATTCATCGAGTGATGAATTATTGAGGGACTACAAAGGTTGTTGAGGTGGAAATCTATCTTCTTTAAGTCACATGATTTAATTTAACATTATGTGAGGCATCATAGATCACTATTTTAAATTTTACATCCTATGAGGTCATATGAGAAGTTGAGTTAGATTTTGAAAACATCACATGCTTGTCATAATCAATTTAAACAAGTTTAAAGCAAGGCTACATAAGTAAATTCTTTAAATATAATGTCATGTCATTTGAGTAGGATTAAGTGAAGTTAGAATGTGTACACATTTTGAATCAATTCATGGTTAATTATTCATTGAAAACATAGAGGAAACTCAAAAACAACATGTCATAACCTAATTTTTTTTAAATGCTAATATATATTGTAATATGAATATATAACCAATAATTGATTGGAAGTATCAAATCCATTATAGTGAAAATAAACAACCCAATAAGTTTAGATTTTAAGTATTTTGAAGAATCAAAATAAGAGGGTCCCCATTCTAATAATAAGGGGTAGTTGAACATCAACAAATGGTGACCTCTAGGAGGATACATTTCAAAATGGTAGAATCCAGACTTTTTATTCAGAGACTAATTAAAATTAATTATCTCAATAAGATATTTAGATAATATCAAAACTAATTTTCAAACAAATGAAAATTTCATAAGCTGGAAATAGAGTTTAAATCTTGTGGACAATCATACTATGTGTGTGTTTTGATGTTCTTTGACCATCTCAAATAGGTTCAAAAGTGTGAACTCTCAAGTTTCAAAACATCTAGACATGAACTAAATTAATCATTATTTATATTTAAATAATAATTATTTGCATAATTAGGGATGGATCAAGCATTTCTCTTTGGCCAACCAAACATCTATGGCTTCGATAGAGATACCTTTGGTTACTCTTTGAGTCTTGCTCTACTGCTAGCCAGGTGTCTATATCTTTGATAGAGATTGCCTAAATCACCATTCTAGGAATGTGAAGTAGTTTAGGATTTCACTTCATTATTGTATCATTTTTTTATTTCTTTTTTGTACCTACATTCATAAAATAGAATGGTTGGGAACTAGAATTAGCTAGGTGTAAGGATTGTGTCAAGAAATAGTATGAATGTTACTCATTCTTAGATAGCACTTTCTACCCAAGAAATTTATTTAGTGAATTTAAGTGATATTATATTAGTTCACATATACTCAAACTCTTGTTCAAACAAATGATCAGTCATTTGAACTTTATTATAGCCTTAAAATAAATTAGGATCTTTACAAGAAAACTAGTTTTTTAAATCAATCCCACCCATATTTTATGAATTAGAATAGTGATAATGTCTTCCCAAATTTGGACTACTATGGCTTAATATCATCCATCCCTTCATCCATTTTGGGACTAGGTTAATAAAAATTGAGCCAAAGATTTCTTTTCCAAAGGACTTATTGATAAACCATAGCACACACCAAGAAACAAACAAATGAAAAATGAGAAAGAATAAAATAGAAAATGAAGTAGGAAAGTAGGAAAAAAAATATAAAATCAAAATATTATACTCCTACCTAACCTAAATCTAAACAATATTACTCTCCTTATAGAATTTGGGATATGGAAATAGAGAATTAATGCTTCATGTATTGCCCACTGACTAAAAATGCTAAGACAATTCCTTGTAGGTCTTTGAATATGAATGTGTTTTCACCAAGTATCTCTTCTACTTGATAGGGTCCAATCTAAAGGAGAGTAAACTTATCATGTTATCCCTTATTCTCATGGGCCTTGTACCATGATAGGACTATGTGTAAAATTTAGAACACTTTAACTTTGGCTCATTTATCAACCATATTTTCATAACATCTTGATGTTTGTTAAAAATATTCAAAGCTTTATTTCTAGCCTCCTCCATTTGGATGATGTTTAATAACCTAGACTATACTCTTTAGTCATCTTCCATGTAATCATACATGATATCATAGGTGGGTAGCCTCAACGTGATATGAAATATAGGATACTATCCATAAACTAGAAAGAATGGAGATGCCTTGAGCACCTAATTATATCATGTCCTATTTTCCCATAGAGAAAACTTCATTAGGGACTTCAAATCCCTTGGTTTATATTATATATACTTTTTAATGGAATTCATCAATTTCTTGTTAGTGGATTCATCCACTCCATTACCCCTAGGGTAGTACTTTAAAGCAAACTTGATGACAATCTGATTATCATATGCCCATTCAGTGAACTCAACTAAGGTAAAGGATGGGTCATTGTCACATACCAGAGACAGGGGTGTCTCAAAAAAAGTAATAATTTTTTCCTCAAGGAACTTGATGACATCAATTGTTATACTATTCTTATTGGACACTATATCAGTCCTACTGGTGTAATAGTCTGTGGTGGTAAGTACAAACTTGTGTCCCATTGAGGAGTTATTATTGATTACTCCTATTAATTTAGGACCCCATTATGTGAATGAATTTTCCTCAATTATTGGTTGTAAAGGAATCGATAACTTTAATTCTCTTCAATCAAATAGCTAACATTGGTGACATGTTCACATGTGAGTATGTGCATCTTTTAAAATAATTGGCCAATAATAGCTAGCCCTTAATATCTTGTGTGTAATAGTGTTCACTAAAGGATGGCCACTTCCTAACTTGTCATGGAAGTTGTTCATGACCTTTGTGGCTTCCATTTTAGAAAGACATAGAAAGACACCTCAAATAAATTCCTTTGTAGTTATTTCTATAGAAGACTTCTTTCTTGATCATAAAGTGGGATGATCTCAGTCTAAGGGTTATTTTTCATTCTCGTTTAAGGTACTAGGGACATACACCATGTAGTAAGTAATAAAAAATATCCTTGTACCAATCTCCTCTAGGTACTTGATTTAATTCAACCTAAAAAACATCAATGTGAGGATCAATGTTTGTAATGAGTTGGGTAAGGCCTTGACCCCTAAATAATTTAACAAATTTTATTTCTAAATCATATTATTGAAGCTTGGTCATCCACTTCCCTCTTCTTCCTCCAATTTTATTATGTCCTAAAATTAACTTAACAACTAGATCAAACTCTACAGCATATGTCCCATTTCTTAGAATGCAGTGTCTAAATTAATTTATAGCCTTAACTAGTACATAAGCTTTCTTGTCTAGGATAGGATAGTTTAGCTCTGCATTCTTAAAATTAGTGGTCATTAAGGTTATGGGGTGATATTTTTCATCTTATTTTTGTGTTAAGACAACATCAATAGTATGATTAAAACCAAAAGAGTATAGATAAAAATATTTATTAAAATTAGGACTTATCAAGACAAGGGATTGAACAATATCATCCTTGATGTCCTAGAAATCCTTCTTTACCTTGACTATTCATTATACCTTATCATCCTTATTTATAATTTCATTGATCAATCTCACAACATTTGTAAAACTATAAATAAACTTTCTTAATAAGTTGATTTTACCGAAGAAATATTATAACTCTTTTTTTATATTTGGAACTTTTACCTTTTAAATTGCATTAATCCTATTTGGGTCAATGGTCATACCTTTTTGAGTGATCAAATGTATTAAGAGCTTACCCTTAGACATATAAAGGATGCTTTTATAGGGTTCAAGGAAATGCCATACCTTATGTATTTCTCCATCACTTGTTCTAAATGCATCATGTGGTCCCCCCTGTTCTTAGAAAAATAGTTACATCACCCATGTAAATAATAATGCATTTAACTTTCAATCCATGGAATGCATAGTCTATTCCTCATAGGAAATTTTCTCTTGCATTGATAAGATCGAATGGAATCCATTTGTATGCAAACGTTCCCCATTTAGTCATGAAGGTATTATTCATCCTATCATTCTTGTTTATTAGGAATTGGTTGTAGCCTAAAAATCCATTAATGGATGGCATCATTCTAAAGCCACTTACCAACTTCATGACTTCATCCAAAGATGGCAAAGGGTAATTGTCCTTTTTGTAAAATCTATTTAAGTTATATAAATCAACACAAAGCCTAATTTATCCATTCTTTTTCTAGAATGGCATAGAGCTTGAAATCCATGTTGAGTGTCATATAGGAAATATTATCCTTGCATCAATAAATTTATTTAACTCTTTATAAATCATTGGTTCCAACATTAGATCTAATAGTTTTTGCCTCTACCTAAAAGGTTTGTAGGCTTTTTTTAAGGGGATGGTGTGAGTGATCACACTAGTGTAAAATATTTTGAGGTCATCATATAAACATAAAATAACATCCTTGAACTTGGTCAATAAATCATCTTTTTTAATTTATTTCTTCATCAGTGCAAACTAGACCAATGTTGGCATTCAACTCATTCTTAGAATTTCCCAAGTTGATGTGTTTTTATTCCTTCCCATGTACTTTGGGATGCTTGGATTTAGTTTATTGCTTATTTATATAGAACATCCTTTCCAAAAATATCATGTCCTTAGGGATTTTATTCTCTTTAAGATATATTCCTCCATCCTTATTTTCCTTCAAACTTTCTTTAAAATGTTTATCCTATTCATCAATGATATGTTATTTAAATACACCAACATTATACAAGAAGTCAATTATCTATCACTCATCAACAAAGAATTGAAAGTGATTGATGTTATTAGGCATTGAGGGGCATGAAATTATATCCAAATTGAATTATTATAGGTTCAAATATTCTCATGGTATTAAGTTCATTGTTATTGAAGCTAGAGCATCTGCCAACTAGTTTTTTTCCCTGGGTAATAAAACAATATTGAATGAGTTAACAAACTCAATTAAATCCCAAGATATAAATATATACTTTCTTAAAAAATAATGTTTACATTGATATATACTTATAATTTTATTCATAACTACTTCACAATCACCACATACTAACAATTATTTAACCTTATGTTTAATTGCAAACTAAAATCCTAGAATGAGAGATTCATATTTTGCTAAGTTTTTAGTGCAAGAGAACTATAATTTATAAAAATATAGATACTCTTTACCTTTAACACTTGTTATCATAATTCATATGCTTGAGCCTTGTTTATATCTCACACCATCAAAGTGAAATGTCCAAGGAACTTTTTTGTGTGCTTCCTTTGTCTTACTATCACCTACAATAATGTTAGTGGTTTTTAGAGTATAAACACCCAAGTTAGAAGATTATTAGTTTACATTTTCATTCTTAGAAGTGTAATATATAATAATATACTTCACATTGGGTTTATAATTGATCTTTATTTGATTGGGGATCCCCAGAAGAAGGTAACCCCATGTGAGAGCAATTTGTGGACATGTATACATTCAAAGATTTGGTCTAATCATGGCTCAATAACAAACCATGAGTTTTAAGTATGTCAATGACTTGAATGCCAATAAATTTATATATTATAGTCTCATGAGATAATTCCATATGAATTCTAAATAATTTTCAAAACACCATTACTTTGGACTTGTCCGACTATACTACCACCTTCTCAGACTTAGCTAGGTTTATCCTTATATTTTTTACAAATTCCTAGAGGCATGATATTAACTGAAGTAGTAGAATCAAGTAATCAATTATGGGGGTTATTACCAATTATTCTAATAGTTAACAAGAATAGAGTAACTTCATGCTTTCTCTTGTACATAACTACATTTGTATGAGTTTGCTTAAACTTGTCAAATCCAGGCTTCTCATTTAATGATTTTAATAATAGATCACATTGTTTAATAATATATGTGAGATCATGCAATGTTATGTTTCCCTTGATTTTTTTCATGTCTTCCACTATGTTGTATCCAAAAAAATTAAGCATGGTGTAGGGAGTGTATATTATTGATTGACTCTCCTTACCTTTGGGGTGTGGAGGGTTATTGTTTATCCTGCCATTTAGAGGTGTGTCTGGTTTGTTAGGTGGGTGGAAGTTATTAAAGGTGGGTTTTAACCTTTAATTTTCAAGGCATAGTTTCTTCTCTGGTAGTTTTAGAAAGTGTACACCTTTTCAACATTATCTTTAGGTTAATTCTTGTCTTGACTAGGAAAGTCATAAGTCTCAATGATGATGACCGATGTAGTTGTTTTAGGGGAATCAAAGGAGTAATCAAATATCTTAACATTGTTTTGATAATTTGGAATCAAATTGAATCCTTACATCTAGATTTTAATAGCTTCAAATTCATGACAAAACCAAACACATGCAATTTCCCCAAGTCTATTAGTATTATGCACTCGACACCATTTAGGTAAGGCCAATTCATAAATATTGATATTAGGTAATTTTATCAAAGGGGGATCACCATTATTATTAGGTTTATTGAAATGCCTTTTTAATCTTTGGAAATTATAATTCATGTTGGATATCTCATCCATGTTACCCATATATTTATTGAAATTTAAGAGATTGTTAGCTAGTTTTTGGACAGTCCTTTGGATTGAATCTAAATATCCCTTTAGAGGTTATATGTTCTTGTTTTTGGTGGTATCTTGGAAAATTATGCTTTTCATAGACACCATTATTTGATTATTTGGGGGGTGAGTTCCAACATTTTCTTGGTTAAATAAACCTATATTTTAATTAGGTGTAATACGGCTCAAAGGCAACTAGTTGATCACTGGTAGTTGGTTTAACGCAAGGTGAATTTGATTCATTATGGGAATGACATTAAAACTAGGTATATTTGGGTAAAAATTTATTATGAAAAAGGTAGGATGTCCTTGTGGGTGTATTTTCTTAGCAATATGAATAGCCTCAGCATAGGCTAAGGGCAATGTGCCAATGCCAATGGCTCTTCTCAAGAATATAGTTGTCATTAGATCTAAATCATTCTTGTGTATTTCCAAAGCTAAGTAATTAGTATGTTTATATGGTGGGGATGTCAAGGTGTACATCTTTTAAAACCTAGTGTTAAATGTTCTAATTAGCTCCTTTGAGTCCATTTTCAAAGTGGTAAACTATAGGTACATGACTCCTGGGCTAACTACCCTATCTAATTGGGAAATAAAGCTGTCATTAAATTGATTCCATCTCATGATGAAATTTTTGGGCAAGTTAAAGAACCAATCATATATGACATATCAGAATATGAAAGGAAAGAGGTGAAAAGCCATGTACTCATAGATCATGTTGAGCAAGTTTAAGAATGTTTTAAAGGACTTTGTGTGCTCCTTAGTCATTACTCTACCTTAAGGAGTTAATATAGGTAGATATTTCTCTAAATTTATTGGTAAGTCATGTATAAGTCTAGGGATGTTAATGAATGAACCAGCTATGCCATGACTGCCACAAGGGGTTGTACATTTTGGTCAAATGGGGAATTTGGCTAGGTCCTAGACTTTATTTATCTACCTTTATCTACTCTATCCTTCTTATGTGTCTCTAGAGATGCTAAAGGGGTCTTGGGTTTAGATTGAGATCTGATCCTAATCTTAGGAAACTCTAGGATGCAAAATGGGTTCTAAGAGCGAAGGAATCTCAAAGATATCCCAAATAAAGGTTAAATACCACAAAGATAAATGAATCTTTGGCATAAAAACTTAGATCAAGTATATTTACCCTGATATTTGAATATATAGGCCTTAGAACCTAAAATTCCTTAAAACCAACACAAATGTTGGTCATCTTTTTCTATAAAATTATAAAGATCAGTGTTAAACCAACAAATTCAAGTGATTACATGCCTTATTTGACAACTTAAGAGCATCAGATTGTTTCATTATAAATTTATCCTAATATCTACTTAAATCCAAATGAAATAGAGTAACTAAGTTATTATATTCCTATATCTACTACCATTTGCATTTTAGAGATTGATCTTCACACAAATATCCAAATATTTTAACAAACTTATGCCAATATTTACAAATATGATCAAAATAAAATATAATATATGTTAAAATGGGGTAATTCACATATATTTCCATTAATTTAAGAAAATATCTATATTATTTTACCAAATTTGCACAAATGAACACTAATTTTGATGAAATCTTTCAAATAATATAAAAATACATGCAAAGCATGCTAAGATTCATGTAAAAAATGCATATCCTTAATTTTATTTTATAATATTCATGCACTTTGAAAAAATTAAGCATGTATGCAATGAATCACACTATAATTCAAAAAAGATGCATGAAAATATTTGCATAGTAGCCCTCCTTATAGTGATAGATTTTCGCTCCTTATTAATGCACTTTTAGTGTTCCCTGTGTCACTAAGGAACAAAGGGGAAACTAAGGAAATCAATTTAAAGTCTTAGAATGAATTGGGGTTTGAGTTGTTGATATAACTATTTATTGGAATATCACAAATAACATATATGTGATCACCACTTTGAAGTATGCAATCATACCCTACTGTAGGGATAATAGATGTTATGTAGTGACACAATTTTTGGCCAATCTTTGTGAATTATTTTAATATTTTCCAATTAGTTCCCAAAATGTAAATGAAGAATGGATATATATACAACATGATATAATCTTATGTGATTCATGATTGGTTCCAAGAGAGAGTAGGGTAGGGAAAAAAAGAGATTGTGCTTGAGATGCATAAAACTACCAACTATGCTAACTTCTAAGGCAATACATATGAAACTAACAACTTACCAACCATAGCCTAATGATTAAAGATAAATATATGTAGCTTAATATTTAAGGGAAGATAATGCATGTATTTTACAACATAATTTGCATAAAGATAACTCATTCATAGTAAATTGCATAACACATCTAGTTGTAACTGAGAGAAAACATATCAAATATCCTATTAAATTAGTCAGTATAGAATTAATCTAAAAATAACATATGCATGTATAAAATTTAATTTTTAGATTAATTTTTAGAAATAAATAATAAGACATTAAAATATTGGGGAACAATAACATGAAACACATCATTAAGCACGACAAATAATCTCATAAATTCTTTATCTCTCTTGTATTGATTCTTGTAAATAACTATTTTTTATTAAAAATGAGGGGAGGGCCCCTACTTATAGGTTTTAAAATTTTCCTAATATATGTCCAAGTTGTCCCAAATGTAGTTTTTAAATACAAACAAGTGGCTAAAATATAACAATATAATAGAATATTCCACATTTTAATTACAAAAAATTAATTGAATATCCCTAAGGGCGTAGGGGTGGTTGAGTTTATTGTTGTTTTTATTATTGTTGTTTCTTTTTATCTTCCTCTTTAATCCATACTTCTACATAATCTTGATATTCCTTATTCATCTAATCAAAATCTAGGATCATGGGCCTAAATAAATTAGGTATGTCCTAGATCAACCTATTATGCTCCACAAGTATGGGTCTAAGGGCCTCTTTTATTGCATATGAATTTCGTAACCTTTTATTAGCCAATTATATAATGTCAATCACCTCTATTAATTTCTTGGCACTAACCATGTCCCACTATAAATGTGTGATGAAAACCTTCATTTGTGCCCTAAACTATATATCTTCCATGAAGGATCCATTAGGTTTGGTTACTTTGGTAATCATGGCATCCTTCAATAAGTAGGCTATCTTGAAATCAATTTTATAAAAGGATGTGTTTAAATAATTGATTTTATCAAGCCATGTCTTCAAAATAAGCCTTCTATTCATGAGTATGGTTTGTGTAGGGACTATGTATTCAAGAGGCAAAACTTTGAGATTAAGGAATTTGTTACTTCATGCCACCATTTCCAAGTTTACCAACTTGGTGTCACAGTAAAAAAGAATTTGGTTAATATTTGTGACATCCTTGAATATTTGGATTCCTTCACCCTATCTCTTCTTCATTAACTTTTAGAGGTTGAAAACATTAATCACAAAATTTATTATTGAGATCAATGTGCCTTCTAACATAGTGGGCAACATTTGCTCTTTTAGCCTCTTTATATCCTATTACATCCCTTTCATCAAGGCTATAGTTCATTCAAACTATGATTTCATTGAGGATATATTATCCTCATACTCTTACACCTCTCTAGGGCCTAATTTCCTCTTCTTAGTTATAATGAAGATTAGATCTTAAATTTCATATAACACAGCCGATTTTGACTGAGGTTGTTCCACTTGCCTCCTTAATAATCTCTACATAGTCCTAGTGGCTACATCAAATCTCATACCAACTTGGGTTATATCTTATCTTGTCTAGGCCTCCCCTACCTTATGATTTTCATCATATCTCTCATACAATTTGGGGTGGCTATAGATATTGGTTAAATAGGAGGTGGTGGTAGTGGGAGTGCTTTGGAAGAGGAAGAAGCCAATGTAGTAGTAGGGATAAACAAATTAGCTATGTCTAATTATCCTAGTGAATTAAACAAGGATTTAGCTAGTTTGAAGTCCAAAATAAATGAGGGAAATGTTAAAGGCCTAATCATTCTTATTTTTATAATGGGGTGAAGTGGATTATTCCATGTGAATGATTTGGGAATGGGCTTAAGTGGCTTTATGAGTGTGAGGGAGCCAAGTGTGAGTGATGTACTTGTAGTAACTACTTAGGATGGGGTAGACTCCCAAGCATGGCTTCCACTAGTTATTTGGGAGTTTGGTGGAGGTGTAAAGTTGGATGTGGTATGGGAGATGAATTAGGGGATGGTGAATTTAAAGGAATAAGTGGTTGGGGATGTGAACATGGGAGCGGATTGATAAGTAGAAGCTAGGACAATTATGAATATACTAATAATTAAAAATGAAATAAAAGGTGTTGTACTTATTCAGGGAGTTTGGTAGGCTAATAGAGATTTCTTCCTTGTATATAATTTGTCAATAGTCTTCCCTTCTAATGATTTTATTCCTTCCAATGAGATCTCAATTACTTGTGGGTACCCCTCCTTTACATCAATGATACTAGGACCCTTTTGGTCAAAGCTTTGTGTGGCAATTTCTTAAATAGGTACATATACAATTATAGGACCTTGAGAAGGGATAGGCTAGTGATTGGTTTCTCCTTAGTTCTTGTAAAAATGTCTTTCCCACTTATAATATCCTTAAGTGGTGGTTTACAAGGCTTGTTATTAATGGGAGGGGAATTATCTTCTTCATCATCTTATTCTTTTTCTTTATAATCAACATTGAACATGCTCCCACGAATTGGTGTGAGTTTAGGTGTAGATATATCCTCCTTTCATCTTTCCAAGTCAAGCATCATCTTAAGTAGTATGTTCTTCTCGATAGTATTTATCAGCACTAAATCATATTTTATTACATTGAGGTATATATAGTCAGGTACCTCATCCTAGTACTTGTATTATATAGCTATGTCTCTTCTAAATTTGGTAAGGTACCTAACAATACCTTGGTTTGGATCACACATTCTAAGGTCATCTTTGGATAATAGGTAATAGTCCTTATGCCTTGCTACCACTATCACATCTTGACATTTTTTCACCTTGGCTCTCCCCAATTGGTAAGGAGCCTTGTAGGGAGGTGTCTTCATCTTCATCTTAAAGAGGTAATCAATTATATAGAGTATTTGATATGATATATCATATTTAACTAGATTAATTAGTACATACCTTGATATCCTAATGAGAGATACCATTATCCCTTCCACTCAAATGACTATATAGTTAGGGTAAAGCTAGAAACCACCAATCTCTCTTAGTGCTTATTTCACCTCCGATGAAACCCTCTGCATATCATAATTTTCTATTGAATTATAGATCAAGGGGTATAAATCCTCTATTATTATCTTGATATTCCACCTAAAGTGGTGGATGTGTAATGCAAGGAAATATTGGGGCACAACTTCATGCCTCTTGGGGGACTATGTGTCTAGCCCTAATTATGTAGTTGTATAAATAACATGCAATATGTAGCTCATCATATAGAATGGAGCTACATTTCTTCATGTGTCTTTCATAGTTGTGGCTAAATTATCATTACCAATATCCCTAAGTAGGGTAATATGTTAGTCCTCCAATATAAAATACATTAGTGGTATTATCCCTATGTATTCATATCTAATATGTGTATTGATAAATACCCTATTTAGTAATGTGAAACCAATCCTCACCCCTTTTATAAATTGTCATATAGGTAGGTATCTTTGATCATTCATGTAGATAATAACCCTGGGTTTAGTTACCCATGAGGCTAGGACTTTATCCAAAGTGTGCACCTCATACCAATTTTTTATGATGCTTTAGTTATACTCCAACTATGGTAGGGGTAGGTCATAATACTTTTCAGAACATGGTCCAATAATATAAGCAATAGGAAAACTTTGGTACATGGATTTGAGAAATCCATCATCACATAATGACATCCTAAAGATGCCATCAACTAGGTCTACATAGGGCATGAACTTTGGTTTTGCTATCGCTTTGTGAAGATCAACCACCTAGATTATCATGATATCAGAAGAAATTTTAATGATGTGTGGCATGGTCTTAGAATCATCAAGATCCTTAGCTTCCTCAACATTGTAATACACACTATTGTAATGTCTTCCCCTATGTCTATGGCATTGGGGATGAACTTTGTGTCCTTAAAGATGACTAAATTACCTAATTGAAACTAGAAATCATCATTTTTGAATGAGATGACCTTACTAGAAGTAGGTCTTACTTGTGCCATTTTTGTAGTGTTTGTAGGTATAAATTAGTGTATTTTCATACTTATCTATAACTCTAGAGCTTCACCAATGGTGTCTTAGGCACAATTCAAGAAGATTTAAAGCTTGGTCAACTTGAAAATGTAGGTAACAGAGAGGGAAAATTCTTAGGGCTTCAAATGCAAGTGTAGATGATAATGATCAAGTTTATTATCCTTTTATATATTGCCTTTATCAATAAAAGTATAGATAGTAATTATATTTTATTCCATATTAATGGTGAGCTCGTTATGTTTGTATTCAAAATTTAGCAATGATTTGCCTTTGATTCATTGATAATTTTATCTTTAAAGCTAAAAGTTTCCATCTCTTGAAATGTGGCATGTCACATTGGATTTATATATGCCTTTGTGGGGCTTAAATATTACTAAGATACTTAGTTGGAAAAAATATAGAAACATGGCATTTTATTATTGCTCTAGGGTGTTATATATGTAGCTTTATGTGATGATTTACTTATTTTATGCCACATAGAATCTTTTGATTTATGGTGAGCTCTAGGTTGGGGCCCTTTGATTTGGTTGGTTATGAAAGAGACACTTATCACTTTTTAAAATAATCAAGATCTTTTTTGGATGGGTGTCACTCTCATGATCATTCTTGACTTTTTTTGGATAGGTATCACTCCCATAATCAGTCTCAAATTTGCTTGGACATTATGTGTTAAAAATGTGGCTCAATAGGAGCCATGCATCTCTCTCTATCTCTAAGGAAATATATTTATATCATATGTAGCCTTATGTTGATGACACTTTTCATCATATTATAGGTCTAGTGGGGCCATGTATTGTTCTCATAGACCTTTAGAGATGGTTAAGTTTTTCTCTAGATAGGTGAGTTTGAGCATGATAAGTGTCATCATCACAAGGGTCTAAGGGGGACATGCATCATTCTCAAGATATCCTCTTCATGCTTCTACCTCTTGTCACTATTAAAGTAGGCTTGGATAGTTTAATACCATTGAGCATTAATTGAAAAGTTTGAGTACATCCGCATGTTTATTTGGCAAGCCCTCATGAGCTTTATATCATCAAATACGATGTGGTGTTGACACATGGTCCTAGATGAACATTTTGGGAATACGTCATTTAGGAAGGTTTCTCATATTTGGATGGTTGTGATTAGGACACATGAAAACATCTCATAGGGTTATTTTTTGTACAAGGAAGTATGATAGCTTAGATTTATTGGGTTTTCTTGGATGGGATAGGATCTTGACATGTAGCCTATGGTTTTGAATTCCATTAGATAAATCCTTCATGATCTATCAAAATGGCACCACATAGTTCATAATATTTTTATATTGGTTCCAAGTTTCATGCATGGAGTGATGAATCTTTGAGGTGCTATAAAGGCTAGTGAGGTGGACATATAACTTATTTAGGTCATCAGCTTTAATTTAACATGCTGTGAGGTACCACATACCACTAATTTAACTTTGATATCCTGCAAGGTCATGCAATAAGTTGAGTTAGACTTCAAAAATGTCACATGCCTATCACAAAAAAATAAAAACAAGCTTAAATTAAGGCCATGTAAGTAAATAATTTAAATATAATGTAATGTTGATTCAGTAGGACTAGGAGAAGTTTAGGTGTGTCTGCATATTTTTAATCAATTCATGGTTAATTATTCATTTAAAACTTGGAGGAAAATAAAAAATAACTTACAATAACCTACTATTTTTTAAATTATGATCTATATTATAAGATGAATATATAACCAAGAATTTATAGGAAGTATCAAATCCATTACTATGCAGATAAATGACCCAACAAGTTTGGCTTTTAAGCATTTTAAATAATCAAAATAGGAGGGTCCCCATTCTAGGAATAGGAGGTTGTTGAGAATCAACAATTATGTTAAAGACTAGGGATCTCCAAATTATGAATGAGAATAGATTATGTTGGATAACTCAATAAATAGATAAATAGGTAGGAGAGGATGTGGACAAGAGGCAAAGTTGTAAGTACATGTCATATATGTCAAATATATGTAAAAAATTATGTTTCTAAGTATCTAACACCATATTTATGTGCCTATAATTTATCATTAATGCCTTGTATCAAATCAAGGTTTTAGATTGCATTTAGTTATGTCATCACTTCTAGTGAAGAGGAGGTTCAAACCTCCTTTTCAATTTATTCCATTTACACTCAATTTGAGTAATGTGGAGATCTATTCTAGTTTATGGGATGCGTATTTTACGACATTGATTTAGAAAATTATGAAATCTATAGCTCATAATTATTTTGAGTGTCAAGATATGTCAAAGAGAAGGAATATACATTTCAAAAATTCAACCTAGTAAAATAGTAAAGGGCAGGTATAGAATATAAAAAATAGGAGGAAAATAGTCATAGAAAATTTAGGTTTCATAACCCTACATAGGAAAGATGATATAATAGAGATAAAATCAATCATTCAAATCTATATAGTGTGACTATACCTAGGTTGAACCTATGCAAATCGTAATTATATCTAATATAATATATATGTCAAATCAAAGTTTAAGATAGTACATATTCATATTTAAAAACTAAACTCTCAAATTTAAGTTATAATATGGTGTCATCATTTTGTATCTTTTCTACTTACTTTGTAAATCTTATTTCATTTATCACTTTTTCTCATTATTGCTATTAGCCAATTAGGTAGATCTAAATTTTTTACTTTCATAGTTATGTTTTTATATTTATTTATTATTATATTTTATTCCTTATCTTTTATAAAAAATAAATAAGGTTAAACCCTAGTACCCAAATCTTATGTGTTGCATGGATATCTACATTGTGTGATTACATTGCAATTTCTAAATTTTTGCTTTACATGAATGCCTATGTTTGATTGATTGCTTGCATGAGTGTTTTTTCACGTTTGAGCATGTTTTCATTTTTCATCCTTACCCATAGGGGATACTATAGCTATAATGTTGTGGCATCATTTCTTGTATGTCATACGTCATTGTGTGAATAATTTCTATAGGTATTTACATATTATTATGTGATTTATGTGATATTCTATGTTTGTTTCCATTATATATATCATGAATTTACTATGTTTCTTACCATGATATTGCCTTTGCACATTACCATTTATGATATTATTATACTTAGTTCTTATGTTGTTATGGTCCTTACCATGCATCTATGGTGGTGCATTATTTTCTTGTGTTTCATTGCATTATCTATCCATTTTAGGGGCACAATTTATTCATTAAAGCAAAGTAAGTTGTCCCTACCTTACTTCACCATTGGGTGCATCATACCCTTCCATATATACTTGAGTTATTAATATAATACATATATTACAGATACAAATCATTCCCTAGGGTATACCATTTTCCCCCATTTATTTAATTC
>JARHVA010003597.1:552500-605000 GCA_037957365.1 Torreya grandis | reverse complement strand
GAACATAGAAACACACTAACTGAGATAACAAATTATAGTATAGAGTAAAAAATAAATGAAAGTAATTAAGTGAAGTAAGTGAAAGTAACATATACATACATTGATTTACCTTTATCATTAGATGATCACATGTTTTATTTTTTAGTATTGATCATGGAATGTGAAATAACTACATGGGATAAAATATATGGATACAAGCCTAAAGAGTAAGACAAATAATCATAGGAAAATCAATTGTAAATGAAGAATTTTCATTATAATTTTTAAGTAATTAGAAATTTAGGTAAACTGGGATATTAAAACCAAAAATTCTATGTTAAATGATGGAAAGTAGGTATAATTGAGCAACCAAAAATCCAAGGCTACTAAATGACTAAAATACCCAAACATGTATTTAAAGTAATAAAATTAAGAATATAGATCAAAGCAAGGAATAATGAAATAAAATAATGTAATAAAAATCCATGTAAGATCACTAAAAATCCATACTAAAACAAATATGTAAAAATGAGAAATGTAAATAACATTGATGAAAGAGAAGTAACAATCCATACTTAATCAACAATGGAAAAACATAAGGTAATTAAATAAATGAGATTAAATGGTCCTAGAAAGTTGAAAATAAAACTCAAGGTCCCAAACATAACTAAGATAGATCCAAAAAGGATAATTAAATGATTAATAAATCATCTTTCCATAACTCAAATATACAACTTCTATATACAAATGAAAATGCAACTAGTCTATTTATCAATCCTAGATCAGAGAAGATAAATCTTAATTACACTTAAAATGTTTGATGTTGACTAATTTTAAACCAAAAGGTCAAAATTTCAACCCCCATAGGTGAAAACTTCAATGTTTTTTTTTTGATAACCTAGTTAAAGGTCTTTTCATGCCTTATATAGCCTCTAATAGGCCTTTCTTAAACCTTATTAGCATTGTTTAAGGTTAATTTGGATAAATTAGAGTGATAATTTGTCTTTACGTTAAACTGACCCAGTCATGTCATGGAGTTTTGAAAATTGGTAAAGTGGCTGTTGGAGGTTTTTCAATGACGTATCCAAGGTGACCAAGGTGGTTTATGAAGTGTCATGTGTGTTAGATTGACAATGACAAAGTGTGCTTCAATGTGCTTCAACATTCTTATATGATTCTTCAATACTTAACTTACTGATGTAATTTATATATGATATTAATGATATGGACATATTATAGAGACCCCATGGGATTTTTTGAGTACTTGGATTCTTATGTAAGTGAGTAGATTTAATCAGATTAGTCATATGAAGATCTAGGTTCAAGTAGTCATCTTGATAGATAAAGCTAAGTAGATTGATGACATCATATTTCACATGTTTGAATGTTTTAAGATAATTTGTATACATGGATGTATTATAATATGAAATGTGATAATATGGTCCAAATTTTAGGTCACAAGGTTGAGCGTAGCAAAATTTATTAAGGTGAAAAGTTGGCTTCTCAAAATAGAGTTCAACAGTGTTCATTAAGTTTCTATACTTATCCAAATTTGCAAGAGGAGATCTATGGATAGAATTTAATCAAGAGATGAATATATATGAAGATTATTTAATATAAAAATATAGGGATCAAATAGTGTGTATCAAATTCAAATGGTCAAGATTTCACATGTTAGTGACATGTGTCACAATCCTGGAGTTTGAGTAGATCTACGACAAACATCTAATCTGACAAATGAAAATATAAAAATAAGTGTATGATTGAGTAGTTATGATCCAATCGTGTGTATTAATTAAAAATATAAAATAATTCTTAGAATATTCATGTGGATGCCAAGTGGTAGAAGCTCATTGGAGTCAATGATTCAAATGTGTAGAAGGCACATAGAGTTGCCAAGTGGCACAATCATGGGAGATCTGATTTAAGATCAATAGTGAGAATTTTAAGATAAATAAAAAGATGGTAAATGTAGATAGGATGTTTATTTTTTAAAGTTTTATAGGGATCATGAGATGATTTCAAAGTGTCTGATGTTTAACATTTACTTAATGACCATTGGAATTTTAATATTCAAATTTATTAAGGGAAACCTATTGTTTAGTTTTGGAGCTATATCTTTTGATCTAGGATGAATTTATTGATTCAGTCAAAATGAAATTTGTAAATGAATTAAATTAACATCCATATAATGTAATTATAATTTTTGAATGTTTTTAAAGTCAAACATATGGAGCTTAAAATTTGACTGTGTATGACCATGTTTTGCAAGTGACGTAAGAAGGATAACTAAGTTATTTATGATAGTATATTGATGTTTAAATATGAGATAACTATTGGAGAGGTATATATACTACAATAATACTATGTGTGTGTGTGTGTGTGTGTGTGTGTGTGTGTGTGTGTGTGTGTGTGTGTGTGTGTGTGTGTGTGTGTCTTTTGTAGGTTTTATAAATTCATATTTAATCTAAAAAAAGGTTTAGATGTTGTCTATGTTTGTTGAATGCTCTAGTGGTTTGAGTGATCATCTTGTAGAGGTAAGTTTAAGGTGTTCTAGGTAGAATTAAAGAAATAAAATGAGTATGAAGATGTTGTATAATTATCAATATCTTATTATAAGTCATTTTTTTCATATTTTGTCCTTTATCAACTATGGAGAGTCAAAATAGTATAATTATATTTTGATTGTGTGTGACTAGTCTAAGTGTTCATTTTGAGAGAATTAATTTAAGTGCTTAGAGATTGTGTTGAAATGTATAAAATACATAAATGTGTACTATAGGTTTTTAAGCGTTAACTAATGTGAGATAATAATATGTATATATTAAATATTTGTGTTTTTACTTTAGAAAATTGAGACTATGTTTTCTGTGTATGAAGATCTAAAGAGCAAGGAGACCTAATTGGTAGGTTCAAGTGTTGAGTTGGTTTTATATGTGGAACGGACCCATAAGGGAGTAAAAAAATGTGTATTGGAGATATTTATTATTTTTTAAATCATTGATAAAAGATGAAGGTGGTCTATGGAGTCTCACATGTAACATGTGAGTATGAAGGCCTAATTGTTTTAGGTCTCACCAAGACCTAATGGTGGTTTAGGGATAATGAGGTAATGAATAACCTATGAAGAATGTATTTATCACATGTAATATTTGTATAGACCTATTTTAAATGTGATTAAAATATTTAAATAATCTTGGCTGACTGAGATGGGTTAAAAGGAAGAAAATGGTATAAATATAGGGCATAATTGGACTAGTTATGCTAGTTGTGTGTGTGAGGAGTCAAGTGAAGGAGATAACCTTTGAAATAAAAGGTACAAGTCATAAAGGACCATAATATGGTAAATAATATCAATCATGATTATCTGATCAATTGGATGAAGGTGGAGACATATGTCATTGGACTTAATAGGCCTAAAAGAGGCTAGTTGAGAGAGTAAGACCTGGAGGTTGTTTAAGAGAGATTGAGGGGTGAAGTGGGAAATAAATAAGAGTTAATCAATAGGTGTGTTATAAATCATATCAAATGTGGAGATCATATTAGAGGTATCTAAGTTAGTGCTTGGTTACCTAGGTGGTTGTACCCTCCTTCCTAGTTGGTGTTAGATAAAGGTCATGTGGGTGCTTGACTAAATTTAGGGGTGGGCAATCCTTAATCAATTAGTGTTTATTTAAATGTTCAATCTTGTCTCTATTGGACTATAATACATCTTTCTAGGTTTAGTGGGTTTTATACTTTAAGAGGGTTTCCCACATAAATGATGTGTTTTTTTGATGCATGCTCTTATGTATGATTTGGATATATGGGCTTTCATGTTTATGTTTCTTGATCAAGATTGATGTATGATAACTTTTTAAGAGTTAGGAATTGAATTTGATTATCTAGCATCACTAAATTCACCACCCCCCACCCCATCTTGGTGATTTTACCTCTAATAATTGGTATCAAAGCAGAACAATCAAGTGAATAAAAGTGAAATTAGATTGAGGAACTTATTGGGAATTATAGTGGTTAGATGAGAGAGTATGATGAAGAATAAGCTCAGAATAAGATCATGACCTCAAACTTTAAGGATATTATAGATGAGTGCATCAAGATCAATAAGGAGATAGAATAATTAAACGAAAGATCAATATCAAAAGATTATAAAGATAATATTAGCATTCTTGAGAATAAATTAAGATTTACAAAGACTAATCTGAGTTCTAAAGAGGAAGAATGCAGACATATCAAGACTTAGTTAGAAGATACTAATGCCAAGTTGAGTTCAAAACAAGGTAATCATGATGAGTTAAAATATAATATTGATTATATAATATTATTGAATATCAATCACGTAGATTAAAGGATGACATGGATAAATAAGATAAGATGGATAAGGAAACCATCCAAGATCTTAGATTTCAGTTGGAGGCTATAAGTTAAAGTATGAGAGCTAAAGAGGATGAGAACAATCAATTTAAAACTAAGATAGATTTATTGAAGGATGAGAATGAGAAATTTATTGTAAAGATAAACAAGACTAAGAAAGAGAAAGAGAGGCCAGTTCAAGACAAGAAATATGCAAGCACCAAGATCAATAAGAAAAAATCCATCAAGTAGCCAAGTGCCATGAGGTATGAAAGATCTTTTAATGGTCATTTTTTTTCTTATCATAGGTTTGGTCATAAGGTAAGATACTATAGAAGGAAGAGTATATGGTCATCTAGAGGTATGGATAATATAGTCAACTATAATTTTCATGACATGGGACATATTACTAAATGCATGAGAAAATATTAACCTAGGTATGAAGACCAAAGATAGTTAGTCATGAGCATAATGAACTTAAGAGACAAGATGGTATGTTTGATGAGATTCATAATATTCATTAAGTAAAAGGTATGAATGATGTTATTTGTTTTAGTTGTCATCAAGTTGGTCATATTTCAAGATTTTTTACAATCAAGTCATAAGAAGATACATGGACATCCTAGTGTGCTCAAGAAGGTCAATACTTGGAATGAAATCCTAAGTAAGTGAAGACCAAGAAACCTAATTCAATTGAGCTAAAAGATCAAGGTGGATTTCCCCCTAAAACAAAAGAGGAATTAGATATGAAGAAGGTTTAGGAATTTTAAGAGAATGTGTCATTTGTCTAGATAAAAATGGAAAATCAAAAGTCAATTCAAGTTGAGGTAAAATAAAATACCAAGGTAATGGTTGAGGCTAGTTCTGAGGTATGCATGGATCCAAGAGAATATCCTACTATTGAGCAAGTATCATGTAAAGAACATTAGTTTTTAATGCCCATTCATGAGGTTCTTTCTTCAGTTGAAAAGGTATGTCATGAATCTTTGTTGTCTCCATATGTTATCAATCCAAAACTATAATAAAATGATAATATTGTAGTGCATGAGCATGTTATTTATCTTAAGACTAAGAATAATAAGAATAACTATCAATATCGGATGATGGAGGAGAAGGAATATGAATAATTTTGGGTAACTCCTAGTTTCACATTGTTCTAGGACATTATGGGTTAGGATGTCACTCTCTAATATTCAAGGAGACACTTGATATCAAGAAGAACCATGGTGGATGCTTGTTGAGCTATGGTTGATGTTGTAGGATAAGAAAGGAGAGTTTCAAGATGAAGTGGTTGAAATATCTCAAGATGCTATAATTATGAGTGTGTATTTGAGAAGATAGAATAATTATGTTCCATAAGGTGTTTATTTGTGTTTAGAGATTAATTGATCTTATAGTGACCTCATAAGGTCACGAGAAGATGTATTAGCCTATTATGGAATGTCATGAAGAATATTAGTGATTTTAAAATGATTATTTTCTAAGTTATTCTTTTCAAGATCTAGATTGCTAGTATGTGTGCTCAAGGTTTGTTTAGGGATTTTGGTCCTAAAGGTCTATAGGGAGAGTATGGAGGTTTTTGAGTGTCAAATCAAGAAAGATGAGTTGTTAAGATGATTTTATTGCATATAAATGTGTGTTCTATGGGTTCTCTAAGATGTGTGACCTCATAAATTGGTCTATAAGTGTGTTTTATTAACCTCTAGGTGTGAGAAAAGTTTCATGTGTTATTTTTGACCAAAGGTGGTGAGTTTACTGAGTTTTCATTTGAAAATTTAGTATTTTTGCCCATGTTGGTTAGTTTGTTTCTTAAGGGAGTTGAGGTCTAAGGTTACTTGATATATTAAAATGGACAAATGGGTTGTCAAAAAGTGTTTCACATTCATCTGAAATTTTTTGGTGTCTTCCATGGATGAGTATTTGTGAAAATGGAGGGCTAATTGGCTAAAAGGTTTGTGAGGGGGAGAATATATGAGATGTTTTATTCATCGTTTAGATAGGAAGAAGTATGTTATATCTATGAACTCAAGCATGTTGATATGATGACTTGATCAAACCAAGTTAGGTGATTTGACAATGTATTAAATCTTTATGCATAATCAAAGGGGGAGATTTGTAAATGGTTAGGTCCTAGGATAAGAGGACTATGTAGTTGAATCTGAGAAAGAAGGTATGGAGGTAATTATGTTGTTTATTCAAGGTTAGAGATGGTCTAAAGATGGTTAAAATTGTGTTTGAGCTTAGGTAACTTAGAGGGAATCCCTCTTAATGTTTTCAAGGTAAGTTCATGTAGTTTTTTATGTTTATGTATGTTTCATCTTCATAGAAGCTATGTATGATCAAATAGTAGTGTAGTCATAGAGCATGTTTGAGAATCTCAAAGTATGAAGAGTTATGTATAATGTTAGTGGGAGTTTGTATAATCTCTTAGAGGTGATCATTTCTTATTATTTTTCCTTGAAGTATATTTAGGTTTGTAGGATTAGGGGTTGAGCCCACTTTGTCATTGTGTCAAAGGGGGAGTGTTGGGCTAAGTACAAATAGTTTCAATATTTTATTACATACAGTCTTACTCACTTTCCTAGATTAGAATAATTGAGTTTACAAATCTATATCAAAATCTACTTTGTAACCCATAGATGAAAAATAATCTAAGTGTGTGCTTGTAAGTTAAACAAATAAATGTGGAATAAGAAATACATTCAAAAAATAGAGAAATAAGAGATACTGAAACACAACATACAAAAATACTTACCTATTATTTAACGTGGTTCACCCAAATGTTGGGTTACATCCACCAAGAAACTCAATAATTCTTCTATTCAAACTTTCAAAGGAATTTATACAAGTGTCTGACACTTCCTTCCCCTTAGTCTTTGTATTAAAGCACTCTGGAAACACCTTTGTCTAAAGATAAAATTTCTCTTTCTATCAATTACTATGCAACTACATTCATCGTTCATCTACAATTCACATCTACATAATTGTTCTGCCTCTTTTCCCACTTTTAAATGGATGATGACTAAAAATAAGGAAGTAAAAAATTTATTCTAACTTCCTACAGTTAAAATTTGTTATAACTTCCTTGTAGAATAAGGAAGTATAGATCTATTAAAAATTCCTTATATTATAATTTGTTAAAACTTCCTTGCATAATAAGGAAGTATAAATCTATTACAACTTCATACAATTACAATATTTTATAGATATTAAAAACAAACTACTTTAAATAGTCATACGGCTATGATAGTGATACACATGCTATTGACAAATCATCATCTAACCATCCTCAAAATTCTCCTACATTCAATCAATGCCTACAAGAGCATTATTAACAATAGAAGTTAGTTTCCCTACCAACATAGATCTATGGCCAATGTAACCATTACCACATAGTTATTATATCAATCCACAACATTAAAACCAAAATTTGACATTGATTTATTCTTGTCTATTTATAACAACACTTATATATAGAAGCCCATAACACCAATCAAATTTTAGGCTTTCTATTTTTACATTGCTCATAGAAACTATAGTCTTCACCTATAGGTTGCCCACAACAACTACAAATTTCATCTACATGTTGCCTGTAGCAACTGTAATCTTCACCTATAGGTTACCTACAACAATTATAGGTTTTCACCTATAGGTTACTCTAGCCACTATAGGATTCACCTATAGGTTACCTATATAAATTATAGGTTTTTTTAATAGGCTATTTGTAGCCACTACAAGTTTCATCTATAGGTTACCCATAACAACTACATGTTTCTTCTATAGGATGCCTATAGAAACTACAAGGTTCTTCTTTATGCTACTTTTAGAAACTACAAGTTTTAGGATTTTCCATTAAAATAAAATGAGGCATTATGTTTCCACATATCCAACAATCTCCCACTTGGACACATAATAACACAACACTAACTATTGTAACCTCTCACTTGAACTCAAAACTATTGATTTCTTCTTCAAGCTCATGATTGAAGTCCCATGGGAGTTGAGTGTGTCATCAACTTCACTATTTCAATTATCTTAGTAATAATTTCTACAAGATTCTCCTCTAAATGAATCTTCTCAAGCTTAAACTACCCAATTTCAAAAACTATTCATATGAAGTGGTAATGAATCTCTATATGCTTTGTTCTACTATAAAAAGTGGAGTTTTTAGCTAGGTGAATAACACTTTAGCTATTAGAATATAGATTTTACCCATATTATTTCACTCCCAACTCCTCTATAAATCTAATTAACCATAACAAATCTTTACTTGCTTCAATATAAGCAACGTATTCATCCTCAATGGTAAAAAGTGCAACAACTTTATACAGCTTAGAAACCCACAAGACTATAGTACCTCCATAAATGAAAATATAGCTAGTGGTAGACTTTTTACCATCCAAATCACCTGCCATGTCACTATCCACAAAACATTGTAACCCACTATTATAACCTTCAAAACATAAACACATACTAGAGGTTCCACACAAATATTTTTAAATCCACTAAACTGCTAACCAATGTTGCTTACCAAGGTTACTCATGAACCTACTCACTACTCCCACTGCTTGGAATATGTCTAGATGAGTGAAAATCATAGAATACATTAAAATTTCCACAACTAAAGCATATGGAACTTTTTCCATAAAATATTTCTCCTCTTGTGACTTAGGAGACTGTGTCTTTCTCAACTTGAAGTGGCTAGCTAAAGGTGTAGAAATAGATTTATAGTTCTACATACCAAATCTTAACAACACCTTTCCAATATATTCAATTTAAGTTAAAGTTACTTTTTTACCCAATATATCTCTATCAATTCTCATTCCAAGAATTTTCTTGGTTGGTCCATGATCCTTCATGGCAAACTCTGAAGAAAGCAATTTCTTCAATTCACTTATTATTTGCATGTTAGCTCCACATAACAACATGTCATCAACATAAAGTATAAGAATAATGAATTCACCATTTTCAAATTTCTTACTATAAACACAATTATCACTATGAGTAGGAGCATACCCATGCTCCAACATGAAAGTATCAAACCTTAGGTACCATTGCCTAGGTGCCTATTTCAAACCATATAAACTTTTTAGCAATTTACAAACCTTTCTTTCTTTCCCCTTTACCTCAAAACCTTATGGTTTATTCATGTAAATTTCCTCTTCTAAATCTCCATGTAATAATGTTGTCTTCACATCCATTTGTTCTAAGGGAAGATCATTAGAAGAAACAATACTTAATACAGTTCTTATTGAGGTAATTTTGACAATAGGAGAAAATACCTTTGAGTAATCAATTTCAGCCTTCTATGCAAAGCCTTTAACAACAATCCTTGATTTTTATGTTTTCTACCCACTCTCATTTTATTTTTATTGGAAAACTCATTTATTTTTTAGTGATTTCTTATCAAGGGAAAAAACATCAATTCCCATGTTTTATTATGTTTCAAGTCATCTAATTATACTTTCATGTCCTTTTCCCCTTGCACACAATCTTTGTCCTACTTAGCTTCTACAAATGATTCAGGTTCACCATTGTTAGTCATTAAAAAGTAAAATAAATATGGAGAATATCTATTAGGAGGTTTACTTACTCTTTTTGACCTCCTTACCATAGGTGTGACTAGTTCACTTTGAGCTTCTCTTGGCCCAATATTGTGAGAAGACTCCACTGGGTCATTAATGACCCTATTCCTATTCTTTGATTCTGTAGAGGTAAATAGAGTATTTTTTAAGTTCTCTTATCTTTCTCCAAATACACTTGGAGGTATGAAAATATTTTCTTTACCAAGTGGAATTTCCACTTTATTTTCTACAATTTGGTCCCTATACATCACACTTTCATTAAAGATCACATCACGTGATCTCACAATCTTTCTATCATATAAACACTAGAAATGATATTTAGATGATCTATCACCATATCCAATGAAATTACATGTCATCAATTTAGCATCCAACTTATTTCTATTTTCTTTATCAATGTGCACAAATGCTTCACAACCAAAAACTTTTAAATGAGAGCAGGAAACAGTTTGACCTATCCAAGATTCATCATGAATATCACCATATAAAGCACTATATGGTCCTCTGTTAATCAAATAAATAAAATTATGAACCACATATACCTAAAAAGTAAGGGGTAAACTAGTATGGAGTCTCATGCTTCTAGATCTCTCCATAGTTATTTGGTTCATTCTCTCAATTACCCCATTCTATTGAGGAGTCCAAGGCATTGTCACCTCTTTTTAGATTCCTTATGCACAATAGTTCTAAAATTATTTTTAGGTGTATTCAAATCCATTATCATATCTTAAGCACTTTTTCTTTAGGCCTGATTCATTTTTTACAAGGGCTCTCCAAATTTTAAAGGTTCTAAATACATCAGACTTATTTTGAATGTAATAAACCCCACAACTTCTGAGTTTCATCATCCATAAAAGTAACATAATACTTTGAGCCTCCAAATGATTGTATAGGGTTTGGTCCCAAAACATTAAAATGTACTAATACTAATTTATTTTGTTTTATTTTAGGCCTAACCTTCAAAAAATAAACTTTCTTTTGTTTACCAAAAATGCAATGTTCACATAAATCTAAATTAATAGACTTTAAGTCTGATAACTTCCCTTTATTATGTAAAATTCTCATACCCTTATGACTCATATGACCCAAACTTGAATGCCATAAATTATTTTCTAGATCATAAGTAAAAACTAATGCAATATATAATCAATAATGAAATTACTCAAATATAGTGTGGTTTTCATTTTTCCCTCTAGCTACAATAAGATTACCTTTTGTTACCTTCCAAGATTATACATTAAAAGTAACAGTGCATCCATATTATGCCTATTGACTTGGATAAATAATATTTTTGGTAAGACTTGGTACATGTCTTACTTCTTTGAGTATCCATTCATTTCCATTATGTAGCTTAATCTTTACTGACCCTTTACCAACAATATCACAGGGTTCATTGTCTCCCAAAAAAACATGGCAAAACTTACAACTTACATAGCTTATAAAATACTTGGGATTGAAATTAGTATGAAAATCTTCCCCTAAGTCAATCACCCATGACTCAAACTTTGTATCACATGACAAAACTAAATTATCTTGATACACAATAGTAGTATCACTTAAGGCAATATTTGCCTCTTGGTTACTATCATTATTTTGTTACTCTTTGTGATTATTTTTAGGATCCCAACACTACTTTCTCATATGGATATACTTTCCATAGTTCTAACATACAACACTTCTTCCTTTTGACTTGGATCTATGTTTGGAAGATAAAGATCTTCCCTTTGATCCATGGATCTTACTCCTCTATCTATTCTTGTCTCCCTCTAGATTCAACATTTAGTGCATTTCTTGTTGAAGCCTCACCATATGTCTTGCTTCTTATTTATTCATAAATTATGACACTAACAACATCCTCCATTTTAATAGTATTACTCCTAGACATGTTGTTACTCACAACCATCACAAGATTATTCCAAGATTTAAGCAAGGAACTTAGTAACAACAAGACCTTGAATTCTTCATCTAATTTCACATTCAAAGAAGTAAATTGATTTATAATAGTATTTTAATCATTTAGATGTTCATATACACTTGAATTCTCATTTATTTTGAGGTTGAATAACCATTTCATCAGATATGTTGTGTTTGTTGCTAAAGGAATTTCATACAACTTGCATAAGGTGGTTATAGGTTCTTCTATAGTATTTTCTTTAGATATATTGGAGGCAACACTTACTCCCAAGTAGAGATTTATGGATCCCAAAGATTTTCTATCCAAGACATTCCATTCCTCATCTATTCTCTTTCCCTATCCTTTTGCCTTTCCTTCAAGTGGTAGATAGAGGTCGTTTTGATAAAGATAGTCAATCATCTACATCTTCCACATAATAAAATTATGTCAATTAAATTTATCAACCAATCTTATTCCATCATCTACCATTTTTCAAGATCTCCCACTTGAGAATAAATTACTCTGAGTCTAAGATCCTATAGATATTTACAACTTGAAAAGTAGTAAACAAAACCACACAAAGATGGCTTTGATACCACTTGTTGGGCTAAATACAAAAAGTTTCAAGATTTTATTATATACAATATTACTCAATTGCCTAGATTAGAATAATTGAGTTTACAAATATATATCAAAATATACTTTATAACCCATAGATTAAAAATAATATAAACATGTATTTACAAGTTAAACAAACAAATGTGGAATAATAAATACATATAGAAAATAGAGAAATAAAAGGTGTTGAAATATAACATACAAAAATATTGACATAGTATTTAATGTGGTTCACCCAAATTTTTGGATATGTCCACTAAGAAACTTAGCAATTCTTCTATTCAAACTTCTAAAGCAATTTATACAAATTCCTAGCACTTCCTGCCCCTCAGTCTCTATATCAGAGCACTCTGGCAACACCTTTGTCTAAAGATAAAATTTATCTTTCTATCAATTACTACATAGATACATTAATCTTTCATCTACAATTCACATTTACATAATTTTTATGCCTCTTTTCCCACTTTTAAAGGGATAATGACTAAAAATAAGGAAGTACAAAATCTATTCTAACTTCTTGTAATTACAATCTATTACAACATTTTTATAGAATAAGGAATTACAGATCTAATATCACTTCCTTTTATTATAATTTGTTACAACTTCATTTCATAATAAATACAAATATATTACAATTTCTTATGGTTACAATATTTTATAAATATTAAAAACAAACTACTTTAAATAGTCATATAGCTATGACAATGATGCATAGGCTATTAACAAATCACCATCTGATTATCCTCAAGTTTCTTCCTATATTCAATCAATGCATACAACAACATCATTAAAAATAGACCTTCATGGCCCTACCAACATAAATATGTAACTAATATAACCATGAACACAAAATACTTATCTCTATCCACAACATTTGAACTAAGATTTGATATTAACCTATTCCTATCAATTTATAATAGCACTTATATATAGAAGCCCATAATACCGGTCTAGTTACATGCTTTTTATTTTTAGGTTGCCTATAGAAACTACAATCTTCACCTATAGGTTTCCTAAAAAAATTGCAAGTTTCATTTACCGGATACCCATATCAACTGCAATCTTCACCTATAGGTTGCCCATAGCAACTATAGGTTTTAACCAATAGGTTATCTGCAGGCACTTCAGGATTCACCTATAGGTTACCCATACAAAATATAGGTTTCTTCTACAATCTACCCATAGACACTATAGGTTTCATTTATAGGCTACCTATAGCAACTGTAGGTTTCTTTTATAGGCTGCCTATAGCAACTATAGGTTTCTTCTATAGGCTACCCATAAAAACTATAGGTTTTATGCTTTTCCATTAAAATAAAATAAGGTATTATGTTTCCACATATCAAATAGGGAGAAAGTGATTGATATTGGTGTTGACATTAATGAAAAGGGGGGATATTTTTGGAGGTTTTTCAATTATGTCTCCAAGGTGACCAAGGTGGTTGATGAAGTGTCATGTGTGTTAGATTGATAATGACAAAGTGTGCTTCAATATGATTCAGTGTTCCTATATGGTTCTTTAGTGTTTGACTTAGTGAGGTAATTTATGGATGATATGTACATATGTTAGAGAACTTATGGGATGTTATGAGTGCTTGGAGTGATTATGAAAGTGAATGGATTTTATTAGAGCAGTCATATGAAGATCCAGGTTCAAGTAGTCATCTTGACAGATAAAGTTGAGTGAGTAGATTGATGACATCATGTTTCACACATGTAAAGTTTTTAAGATATATATATATATATATATATATATATATATATATATATATGTATATATATATCTGTATATATATGTATATATATGTATGTGTATATGTATATGTATATGTATATGTATGTATGTATGTATGTATTTTAATATGAAAGGTGATCATATGTTTGAAATTTTAGGTCATGAGGTTGAGCATAGCAAAAGTTATTAAGGTGCAAAGTTTGCTTCTCAAAATAGAGTTCAATAGTGTTCAGTAAGTTTCTATACTTAGCTAGATTTGCAAGAGGAGATCTAAAACTAGAATTTAATAAAGAAATGGATATATATGTAAATAATTTAATCTAAATTGATAAGGATCTAGTGGCATGTATCAAAGTTAAATGGTCAAGATTGCACGCATTATTGACATGTGTCACAATCATGGAGTCTGAGTAGCAGATCTATAATGAGTTTTTAATCTGACAAATAAAGATCCAACAATGAGTGTATGATCATGTAGTGATGATAAAATAATTCATATTAAGTCAAAATGTCAAAGGATGTTCATAATATGCATGGGGATGCCAAGTGGTAGAATCTCATTGGAGTCAATGAGTCAAATGGGCAGAAGGCATGCAAAGCTTCCAAGTGGCACAATCATGGGAGCTCTAAAATAGGATAAATGATGAGAATTTTAAGATAAATACAAAGATGATACATGGAGATAGATCATGCATATTTTTTAAAAGGTGATAGGGAGCATGATATGAGGTTAGAGTGTTTAATGTTTAAAATTTTCTCAGTGACCATTGGAATTTGAATATTCAAATTCATTAGAAAAAACCAATGCTTTAGTTTTGAGCTATATATTTTGATGCAAGATAAATTTATTGATTAATTAAAAATAAAATTTGTAAATTACTTCAAGGTACATCCATAAAATATATTTATAATTTTTTAATGTTTGTACAATCAAAGATATTGAGATTCAAAGTTGAGTATGTGTTTGACCATGTTCTTCAAGTGACTTGAGAAGGATAATTGAGTTATTTTTTATAGTATCATGATGTTTCAAGATGAGATAATTATTCGAGAGTGTTATAAAATCAATGAATACTATCTATATGGATTATGTAGGTTTTATAAATCCATATTTAGTGTTAACAAAGGTTTAGATGTTGACTATATTTATTGAATACTTTAACAATTTGAGCGACCATCTTACAGAGGCAAGTTGAAGGTGTTATGAGCAGAATTGAAGAAGAAAATGAGTATTAAAATGTTTTATAAGTCTCACTAGATTATGATAATTCATTTGTTGTCATATTTTTCCCCTGATTAATTGTGGAGAGTCAAAATAGTATAGCTATATTTCGACCATGTGTGATCAGTTTGAGTGGTCATTTTGAGATAATTGGTTTAAGTGATTAGAGCTTGTGTTGAATTTTCTAAATCACATAGAGGTATATCAAAGGTATTTAAGGTTTATTACATGTTATATATATATATATATATATATATATATATATATATGAAATATTTGAGTTGTTACTTCGGAAGATTGAGACTGTGTTTTCTATGTATGAAGACTTGAAGAACAAGGGGACCTAATTGGTAGGTTCAAGTTTTGAGTTGGTGTTACAAGTGGCATGGACCCATGAAGGAGGTATAAAATTTATATTTGATACATATTTTATGTGTTTTAATAATCTATAAAATATTAAGTTGGTCCAATTAGTCTCACATGTAATGTATGAGTATGAAGGCCTAATTGTTTTAGGTCTCACCGAGACCTAATGGTGGTTTAGGCATAATGAGGTAATGGCTGACATATTAAGAGAGTGGTTCACACATGTAGCATGTGTATGAACCTATTTTAAATGTATTTAAAATATTTAATGGTTATTGGCTAACCAAGATAGTTTAAAGGAAGAAAATGGTGTAAATATAAGGCATAATTAGACTAATTGTGATAGTTCTATGTGTGAGGAGTCAAGAAAATGAGATAATCTTTAAAATAAAAGGTACAAGTCATAAAGGATCATAAAAGGGAAAATAAGATAAATCATGCTTATCTAATCAAAGTGATGAAGGTGAAGACATAGATCATTGGACCTAATAGGCCTAGAAGAGGCTAGTTGAGTGAGTAAGCCCTAGAGGTTGTTTGAGAGAGATTGAGGGGTGAAGTGTGCAAGAAAGAAGAGTCCATAATTAGGTGTGTTTGAAATTATATCAAGGTGTAGATCAAATCATAGGTAGATAAGCTAGTGATTTTTTACCCAGGGGGTTGTATCCTCCTTGTTAGTTGGAGGTAGCTAAAGGTCAAGTGGGTGTTTGACTAGATTTAGGGGTGGGTGCTCTTTGATCAATTAGTGTTAGTCTAAATGTTGTATCTTGTATTTATAGGACTATATTCCATCTTGTAGGGTTTAGTGGGTTTTATCCCCTAAGAGGGTTTCCCACATATATTATGTGTTCCTATGATGTATGCTCTTATGCATGATTTCAATGTATGTGCTTTCATGTTTATGTTTCTTGATCAAGATTAATGCATGTTGAATGTTTAAGATTTGGGAATTGAATTAGATTATCTAGCATCACTGATTCATCACAACCTCTAAGTAATTGTACTTATAATAGTGTTTTTATAGGTCCTTAAATGTCTTTCAAGATCATTTCATGCCTTAATCAAATTATACAAACATTTCATGATAATTTGGAAAGTTTAAGTTTATTTTATAGACTCTAAGGTAGTGTTTTATAAAGAAAAAGATGATTTTTACTAATTTTAATATATTATAAATCCATAAAAAGTTAATAATACATAAAATACTCTTTCCAAGGTCCTTTCATAAGTTATATAACTTCACTTTATGTTAGCATGTCTTAAAAAGGTCAGAATCTTGGTTTGCAATGTGAAAGAGAGAGTTAATACACTTGTACAAACTTCAAGAACTCACTTTTAGATGAAAAAATTCAAAAGGTGTATATTTAGATTCCAAAGTTAAGATTACAACTTAGCATCAAGTTTAAGGTCTTGAAAATGTATAAAACTCTTCCTCTCTACCATCACCCTCTTTACAAGCTCATGAAGGCCATTTTCAAGTAAATGGTATAGGCCGTACAGGTAAATTTGGAAGCTAATAATTTGAATAGAGTTATGGAAACCTATATAATATAAATTATTGGAATTTTTTATTTGATTAAGCTCCTTATATTTATTAAAAAATGCTAAGGAGCTAAGATTTGTTTTTCAAGAGCAAAACCATGATAGGTTTAGTTTTCAGCCTCTTAGATGAAGGAATGAACTCATTAAAGCATGTGATAAGTTTTTAATGATAATTATAAGTCTAAAATAAACTCTCATAACATTATCTAACACTTTCTTGGCATTTTTGGCCTCAATTTGATAATAAACCTCCATTATTATGAGTATATAAGGTGACTATTTTGGTCACATGAATGTTTTAGGGGTTTCAATAAAAAAAGAATGTTGATGAAGTTTATCCATCATATTTAAATTATTTATAATTCCCAACAACTATATACAATATTTTAATATTTATTTACTCTCATACCATTCTTGCAATCAACATCTAGTGTTCCTCACTTTAAGCCTATGAGAAAATTGTTTGCATGAAAATGGTTTGAAAGATCTTGTTTTGCATTGTTCAAGAGTATTTTAAGGATCCAATATCCTATATAATTCATGAAAAATTAATTAAGAAATTAAATTAGAGTATATAAAGGTCAATATGCACCTTATAAATGTTTATTGTATCAAAATTTACACCTACAGGTATTCCTAAGCCTATAGGTCTCTTTTGCACACAATAAGAAATAGTTATTGCTTAAAATGGTGTCTAGAGTGATGAATAAGGAATGGAAAATATGTAATCACATTTGATAATTTTTACAATAATGGAGAATATGTGGTCTTAAGACCCATGTCAAGAGACATAATGACTAGCTATAGGTAGACATTTAACATTTGTATAGTTTGAACCCTTATTTTGACATGAAGACATTTGAAAGTCTACATGTGAAATTAAAAGAATGAAGGAGACCTAATAATTTTGAGTTAAAACTAAAAATACTCTCATATTTTTATCACTTCATCAAAATATTTGATAATTGGTCTATAGGCCTATGTACTCACACATAGGTCTGAGTTTCAAGACAAGAAGGTAGATATTTGAAAATGTTATGGAAGGGCTAATGGATATTGTATTCAAATGAGAGAAGACCTCTAATTAATATTAGTTACATTTATGTTATCAATGAACTAGTTTAATAAGGTTACATTTCATGTACTTAACATTCCAACCATCATAATGACTACCTATAACTATATATGTTCCAACATGAGAAAATGAGTATATAAATATTAAGATACAATTATTTAAAGTGAAAAAGAAATTTTTGACTATTATAATTCAATAGTAATGACTTTTGAGTATTAAATTAATTGTTTTTGAACCAAAAATCCAAAATTTCAATCATAACACCTCAATGGATGTTTATAGATCTATTAAAAAGAGTAGGCTAGTTTCAAGACTGGAGAGAAAATAGTGAAAGGTTTCATGATTGAGTATGAGTAGATAAATAAGTGATTTAATAAACTAAATAAAAATATACTTAAATAATAATTATAGATATAAAATTAATCAGATATATTCATTCAAACCCCAAAGACACAGTCCATATGCACCTATAGATTGTAATGTTAGTAGGTTTGTTTCAATATCAGAGAAAAGGCAATGCACATACAATGAAAATGGGGTTTAATTAATTTAGAGAGATGACCAAGTCAAAGATTCATTTTAAGTCAAAACACCTTAGGAAATATTTATGACAATGATCAAAATATGGGTCACTCAAACCTTCAATACACTTAGCCAAACAAGTATATAAGCCTACTTTCCTAGGCATGATTGAAGTGTTCACTTGGATGATACTCAAAGAGGTTAGTGTTGGAAGTAGATACTGAGAGCGGGGGGTGAATTAGTAGAAAAAAATTCACATTCAATTCCAAAACCCATTCATTGTACATGACTATGAAATCTTATACATAAAAACATGAACAAGAGAATACATCATATGAACACATCATTTATGTGGGAAACCCTCTAGGGGATAAAACCCACTCTCAAGCCTAAAAAAACAATGGACTAGTGTCTTATAAATATTAATCAAAGAATATACTTTAGATTAGCACCAACTAATCAAGGATCATCCACCCCTCAATTTAGTCCAGCACCTACTAGACCTTTAGCTAGCTCCAAATAACAAGGAGGCTATAACCCCCTAGGTGATTAATAAACCACTAAACCACATATTATATGATAAATAAGTGATTTAATACACTTTATTATGACCTTATTTTATTTTAACACTTATAAAATTGCTTCTCTTCTCAAGGCAACCACACCTACATCATTCACTCAACCAAGTCACCCTTTAGACTATTAGGTCTAGTGACTTGTTAGCTCATGAACATGATAAATTAAACATGAATGATACTCTTCACCCTATGATGGTCCTTAATGACTCATATCTACTCCTTGACTAAGTTCCTTCTTTCACTTTTTTCCACACACCCTCTCATCCCCAAATATGCCAAATATACCTAGTATATATACCACTCTTTCATCTAACCCATCTTGGTTGGCCAAGATGCTTCAATTACATGGATAAAACTCAAAATATTTTCTCACACACGTTACATATTATACAAAAACATTCCATAGGTTTTCCATTTCCCTTAAGACCCAAAAATCAATTAAGCCTAATAGAAACCTAAAGGAGTTAGGCCTACAAACCAACATGATACTCCTTGGACTCTTTGGTCCACCTTTAGCCTTCAAAAATAAATTAAACACATAAAACCTACCTCCAATAGATAATTTTTCATTACAAAATGGGTCTAAAACATCTGGAACTCCAAACCACTACTCCATCCAAGCCATTCTCTCTCTTGTTCCAAGTCTTGCAAACACCCAAAAAAATACTACCAAGAAGAATTTAGGCATAATATTAATTTTATCAAAGAAAAAACTAAAAAATTACATTTATATGTCCTATATGACATGAAAAAAACATCCAAATCCATTTTTTACCTTCAAATATCTCATATAGGTCCAAACCAACTCAAACAAATTGATTACTCAAACTGGTCATGCACACCAAAAATTTAGTCAAATATCTTTGACTGATCCAACCAAAATAGAGAAAAATTATAAAGAAAAAATAAATGTAATGAATCTCTTAAAATCATATAATATTATCAATCTCTCACTCTCCTTAAAATATGTTCAGAATAGCTCAAACTAGCCTCTTTAAATAGGCCACTCCAGACTGCCTACAAGCTCCAAAAACTAGACATGATGAACATGACATATAATAATTGTGTACAAGCTTTATTGATCTTCAAATGTAGTAATTTGATCCTAAAAAAACCTTATGATATTTATAATCATAAAAATATATAGGTCTATTGTCATATATGAAACATATAGATCATTCTATGAGACATACCTCTTTATTATCCTCATTACTAAGATAAGTCATCTTGAGGGCACGTTCTTGCCTATGTATGTTCATAAAAATTCAATAATAATAAATGAAAAATAAATTATAGGTATTAAAAAAAAACCCCAAACCATTGGATTCATCCCTGCTCACCTGCATACCATTCCTAAATGGATTCTTACTCATACTAGTTTCTTGTCATTATTTTCACTATCTGACAAATTAGTGTCAGGGAAAATTTATTTAATTAGATAATTGATACAAATCACATAACATTCCCAACTTAATCTATAATCCTCATTAACAATACTTGACCTTTAGGCTCCAATAAATCTCATGTGTTAACTTAGTAAACCATACTTGTAGTACTATAATCTTTAGAAACATGCATATTTTTTTACCTTCTACTCACCTCCATAACACACCACTACCACTTGGAGATGCCTAGAGGAGTCATATATACCTTAAAATAGTAAAAATTGGTCAACCAATCCAATATGGGTCCTTTCTAGGAAGTTCTTTCTAATCACTCCATTATGAGGGTTTATAGAGGGTTTTGATCCGTTTACATTCTTAACAAATGTTCATAAACATCTATCCCTCAATCCACTAAAAAATAATTTGAAAAAATTCTTAGGTCCATGTGACACTTCTCCCAAAAGGCTTAGCACCCCATGCAAAGTCTGCATGCACCAATGAGTATCACAAACTTCTTTTCGAGCTAGGAAACCTCTAATTTGTATACATATAATACTTCCCAATGTACTAACTTACTTTCTCTTCATCATTAGGACATAAAAATTGGTCAATAAATTTTACCAATTATGTCATACCACAATCCATTCTTACATGAGCTATACCAATTGGAATCTCTTCATGACTACTCACAAGGACCTCATTAGCCCACCTTACTTATTAGGCCTAGAACCACTAGGCCAACTTGCCTCTTGAAGGTACTTGGAAATTTATCCACTAAGCTCATATAACCTTAGATATATTCAATGCACTAAATACAAGCACTAGAATCACCTACTAAGAACATATAAGTCATATAACACTTACCTCCATATGCGACTAGGAAAGGTCAAACATACAAGGCCTAGGATGGTTGAAACTCCACATAAAGACCATATGAGAAGACTTCTCCTATTATTATCATAACAAGAACATGTAAAATTATCTCTCTTCAAGATCCATTATATCCACTCATGCCTCCATAGAATCAATTGCTCCAACTACACACACTAGAATCCAACCTTACAAGATCAATGAAGATTGGACCAAGAGTACTTTCTCTCACCACTTTGTCATCATTCATGCCTATTGACATCAATGATAACATAATACCAAAAATTTCCCAATAATATACCCATTTCTCATTGATGTAAACACTCATTTTCTCTCTCCCCCTTTGCCAAAATGACAAATTGGACTCATCTATCAACATCAAGCTCTTCTCCTCTTCAATCAAGAAATCTTCAAGTTCTGAGCCAAGAGCACATACCTTCATCTCTCTCACTCTTTGAAACATAGAGAAAACTTTATGAAGATAATAATATCAAGAATCCCTCTCAGATCAAGTTCCTTTCTCAAACCACTTTAGGTCACTTATCCAATATGCCTTCAATATCCTTGGACTTGACTACATAGGAAAACACACTACCTCCCCCTCAGACCACTACAATTTAAGAAACAAAGAACTCAGCTCCCCCTTTACTAAACACTAAACTCAGACCTCTAAGTCTCCAAGAGACATATAAAACACTAAATCACACTCCCTTCATTCATAATATTTGATCAGACAACTGAATCTTCTCAAGCAAAACTAAATAACTAAAACTCAATCCTTCTTCCAAGCTACCTAGATATTTGGACCTGTCACCAATTTCATAGGAACATAGCTCCCCCTAAGAACCTAATCCAATTTTAAGGATCCCCATTAGTATATACAACCCATTCATACCTATATTATCTTCAAGAATAGCTACCATCAACTCATACAATAATATGAGCACCATAACACTATGCAAGCTCACATACCTTTATACTCAAGGCACCCTGCATAACATCAAAGGAATTATAAGTAGATAAACACACCTGAATCATGATTATAATATACCAAACTATTCAATTAGAACCAACAAATCCAAACTAATTCGGAAAGATATAACAAAATTGCTCAATTTCTCCACTAGGCCTACTTAGACCCCTTATAACCCTATCTGGCCACTATAAAACACATAAATCTTTGCCCTAATAATTTCAAACAATTAAATTACATATATAAACTCCAATACCATTCCCCCATAGACATGCCAAGAATTAGATTCCAACTCGTCCTTCTTAGCATACTTCCTTTTTTAGCCTACTAGATAATTAGGCCTCATAGTGAGCTAAAACATGAATAAAATGAATCATAATTATTTCCAAACCACTGTAAAAGTTTTTATAGATACCCATTTGGCCCACTTAGATTAATTTAATCTTACTGACTCCAAATCCAAAGATAGATCACTTTTTCAATCATGCCTAAATGACTAGGCCTTCAAAGTAAACCTTGGTCAAAGGTCAACCTATGGTCAACATAGACATCTGAGCTAGATGACAAACCTAGATACCATATATCCATACTTTTGTATGAAATTTCAATCTCCCACTCCATGGGAAACATAGACTTCCTTTAGTTTGGTTTTGACTTTCTCCTCCTTGGGTCAAAACAAGGTCAACAGTGAACACATGAAATTCAAAAAAAATCATTCAAAACACCTTTGATGCATGAATACACCTATAACATACCTTAAAAACATTTTAAAACCTTATTTATCATAAAATACTTAATGACACATATTCAATAGTCAAGTGACCTTTGAAATCAAGTAGTATGTACATACAAGCCATAACCTACAATAGTCACTTTGACCAAATGGTCAAACACATACTTGATTACCTCATGGATATCATAAAACCTCCTATTATGTTTTTAAATGTGAAACCCAACTTGAATCATCTATTTACAATCTTCTATCCATCATAAATCACCATAAGAGTACTTTGGGCAACTTCTAGGTAGTCATCATTGCCAAAATTGGTCAACTCTGACTTTTGAACACAAAACTCACATCTAAGCTCATCAAGGACTTAGACCACCTAGGAATGATTCATGAATAACTTAATCATGAAATAATAAAAACTAATCCACCTTTATCCTTCTAATAACTACTTAACCAAGGCATCAAAAACTGATTAAAATGCACTTTAGGACCAAGAGACTTGAACATACCTCTTGAACAACTCTCATGCTTCATCACCTACATAAATCAAAAATACTTTTCATGATATAAACAACATACCTTCATGAATAATTATTCAAACACATATTTATGAAAATAATAACCTTATAATGCTATGGACAGTGATCACTATGAACATGTCAACTTAGTTTGTCAATGTTTCTCAAGTTCCATTCCACTATTCGAATCCTTGTACTTTAAACCCATTATTGAGCCAACTATAAAAAGAACAACATGAACTCATGTATTACATTAACATTGTTTTATTCTAATCCTTATCAAGATATCTTCATATTCATGACAAGGAATATAATCAACTCTATCAACTGTAAATCTGTCTTCATGCAAACTCTAAATTTCTTCACCTTCAGAATACTAAAGTTCTTCATGGGATTTGTGGTATAGAAATAAGACCTACCTATTATGACAATTTGAGGTCATGTTGATAGAAAATAACCATAAAACCTCATAATTCAGCCTTAAATAACACTGCTAAATAATTTGAGCAGTCTCTTTGAGAGTCTAAGGTCACCAATCAACTTAGCAAGTCACACTAGTCTATCAATCAAGAGACATTAAGACACACTCAACTTCAATGGAGCTTTTCTTAATGATCTAGACCTTGTCATATCTTATTTAGGTCTAAATGAGGCCTAATTACAATTATCATATTTACTTCATGGACAAAATAATGAATCAAGATGATCCATAAAGTCCTTAACAATGACTTACTCTTATCAAAATATATTGATGATATCTTTTAATAGATCTCACCATGCTTAAAATCCCTCAAATCACTTACATATATTATAAAGGCACCATTAGTCTATCTTTATCCTAAAATTATAGACCATTTCCTTTGAAGACACCTACACATATTTTTACCTATCATGCTTTCTAACCAAGAAACCATCTTTAGTAAGCCCTACCATACAACTCAGGTTTGATCTTGGATTTGGCTTTGGTATAGTCCTTTAAACTTGCTAGTGTCAACATGTAGACCTTTATGAAAAATTCAAATTTTATCTTCATTGACTTATCCATCATATATAAACCTTAAAAATTCATTATTATTGAAAGCATAACTTAGAAAACAAGAAGAACCATGAAAACAACTAGACTGAATATCAACAGCTTCATCAACTCTACCAACAAGCTGACGAGGTAGGCACCAACAGCCAAACTACTCACAAGATCACCTTCCAAGCTGATTAAGCCTCAATAAGGACCTAATATAATATAATTTTTATAAGTATCTACTAAGAATGGGGGTGAATTAGTATACAACAATGCACATTCAATTCCAAAACCCATTCATCATACATGAACATGAAAGCTTATACATCAAAACATGAACAAGAGCATACATCATATGAACACATACTTTAGGTGGGAAACCTTATAAGGGGAGAAAACATAATCTCAAGCATAAAACAACAATTTAATACTATCCTATAAATATGAAGTAAATAATAGACTTTAGACCATCACTAATTGATAAAAGAGCATCCACCCCTCAATTTAGTCCAGCACCTACTAGACTTTTAGCTAGCTCCAACTAGCAAGGAGGCTAAAAACCCCCTAGGTGATTAATAAATTATGTATTGCACCACTATTTTTATGTATTATACATTTTATGATGACCTTATTTTTTTCTAAAACCTACAAAATTTATTCTCTTTTCAAGGCAAACACACCTACCTCATTCACTCAATGAAATCACCCTCTAGACTGTTAGGTCTAATGACTTGTTAGATCATGAACATGATCAGTCAGACATGAATAATCATATTCAACCTCTAATGGTACTCAATTAATCATATTTACTCCTTGTCTGAGCTCCTTCCTTCACTTTTTTCCTCACACACTCTCATCCCTAAATAGGCCAAATACACCTAGTATATATACCACTCTTTCATCTAACCCATCTTGGTCGGCCAAGATGCTTCACTTACATGCATCAAAATAAAAATATTTTCCTACACATTTTTAAATATGATAACCAAACATTCCATAGGTCTTCCATTTCCATTAAGACCCAAAAATCAATTAGGCCTAATAGAAACCTAAAGGAATTAGGCCTATAAACCAACATGATACTTTGTGGACTCTTTGGTCCACCTTCAGCCTTCACCAATATATTAAACACATAAAACTACCTAAAATATATCATTTATCATTCCTAAATGTGTATAAAACATCTATAACTCCAAACCACTACTTCATCCAAGCCATTTTCTCTCTCGCTCCAAGTCTTGCAAACACCCATAAAATACTAACAAGAAGAACTGAGGCATATTATTGATTTTATAAAATAACCACCTAAAAAATCACATTTATAGGTCCTCAATTTCATAAAAAACACCACAAAATCCATTTTTCACCTTCATATAGCCCACACAGGTCTAAACCAACCCAACCAAACTGATTACTCAAACTAGTCATACACACCAGAAACTTAGTCAAAGATCTTTGACTACTCCAACCAAAATAGAGACAAATTATAAATAAAAAATACATTTAATGAATCTATGAAACTAATATAATATTAAAAATATCTCACTCACCTCAAACTCTACTTAGAATAGCTCAAACTAGCCTCTCTAAATAGGCCATTCTAGACTGCTTACAAGCTGTAAAAATTAGTCATGATGAACATGACATATAACACTTATGTATAAACTTTATTGATTTTCCAGTTAATTTATGTGATCCTCAAAAAAACTTATAACATTTTCAATCATACAAATATAGATTTATAATGTCATATATGAAACATTTAGATCATTCTATGAGACATACTTCTTTACTATCCTCATTACTCAGACAAGTCATCTTAAAGGCACCTTCTTGCCTATTTATCATCATAAAAATCACATAAAAATAAAGGTAACATAAGGCATAGGTCTTAAAAAAAGACCCCAAACTATTGGATTCATCGCTACTCACCTACACACCATCCCCAAATGGATTCTCACTCATAATGGATTTTTGTCACTATTTTCACTATCTAGTAGATTAGTGATATGGAAACTTTATTGAATTAGATAATTGACATAAATAATATAAATTTTCCAACTAACTCCATATATATAAATAACAAGTATTTACCTTCAAGCTTCAATGACTCTCATGCATTGACTCCATCAACACTATTTGTAGTACTAAAATCTTAAGAAACAAGCATATTTATGTACCTTCTACTCACTTCCCTGACACATCACTACCTCTTAAAGATGTATATATGAGTCCTATATACCTTCCAATTGTATAAATTTTTCAATAAATCCATTATGGGTCCCTTCTTCTTTCTAATAGCTCCATTATGAGGGTTTATAGAGGGTTTTGATCAGTTTACATTATTAATGAATGTTGATAAAGATCTATCCCTCAATCCACTAAAAAATACATGGAAAAAATTATTAGTTCCATGTTCCACCTCTCCCAAAAGTCTCAGATCCCCATGAAAATTATACACATGCCAATGAGTATCAAAAACTTCTTCTCAGGCTAGGAAACCTCTAATTTGTATGCACATAATACTTCTTAACATACTAACTTCCTTTATCTTCCTCCTCATGACCTAAAACTTGGTCAACAACTTTAACCAATCATTTCATACCAAAATGCATGGTTACATGAGCTCTACCAGCTAGAATCTCTTCATGACTGCTCATAAGAACCTCATTACCCCTCATTGCCTATTAGGCCTAAAACCACTAGGATAACTTGCCTCTTGAAGGTACTTGGAAACTTATCCATGGAGCTCATATCACCTTAGATATCTTATATTCACTTAATACAAGCACTAGAATCACCTACTAATAATATATAATTTAGACAACACTTACCTCCATATGAAACCAAGAAAGGTCAAACAATCAAGGCCTAAGATGACTGGAACTCTACATAAAGACCATATAAGAAGACTTCTCCTACTAGGATCATACCAAGAACATGCCAAATTATCTCTCTCAAATATCCATAATATCCATTTATTCCTCCATAGAACCAACTGCTCCAAATTCTCACACTAGAATCCAACCTTACAAGATTAATGAAGAGTAGACCAAGACTATTATCTCTCACCATTTTGTCATCATTCATGCCTATTGACATAAATGAAAAAAAATTATTAATAATGTACCAATAGTTATAGGTAATCAAATTATATGAAAATTATATTATAAATACCTACCATGAACTCTATGTAATCTTCTGAATTAGTATAAAGGGGTGGTAGGGTTAGGAGGCTTATTTAGACTTGTTGAATATATAACCCTACAAATAATTCTATGTATAATGTAATGGAAAATTCTCTATTGAGATAACACAATAACTTTTAGGACCCTAAAAATATGATAAGGAATATATAAAAAAATTACCATGAAGAATTGGACCCTTTTATAGAGATAAAATGGGTTTACATAATCACCTAAGGTCACTAACAATAGTTTACTTGAGAACCCTAAGTATAGGCAAGTGAATTTTTAGGAAACATAATGGAGTAACATGGTGAATATGACCATTATATGAGGTTATGATATGTTTTATAAATCTATATGGGTCATTTAAAACTCAAAAACAAGCTAAAATCACCACCTACATGCCTCAACTCTTCTTGGCATCAATAAATGCAGTCTACTAGTCTAAGAGGTCATCTTCTCTTGATCAGTATAGTAATGAGAGACTTAATTGTTCATTGGGATCCTAAGGAGAGTTATCTACCATAGTGTACTTGTAACTTGTGTTATTAGGAGGACAATTAGATCCCTGAGCTTTATGAATAATCGTTAAGGACTATGATTGGTTTTAGGATAAAAAAGAGACCAATTTTAACATGAAGAGTGAGAAGATGATTTTAATGTATCTAAATTAATTTAATAATCCTTAAAAAACATGGATTACCTTAAAAAGTCCCTTGATCACCTTCTCCTACCATTTTTGGCACATGTATAGGTATAGTGTATGGAAAAGGGCTAGAGAAGACTATCATAAGCATGCTTCAGAGGTCTATACAAGGTGCTAGGAGCTCAAATTTGACATGGGGAATCCTCAAGAGGTCCTTGAATTTAATAATTCATTTTTTTAGGGTTTCACATGAGTTATAGTATTGTGGAGATAAAACTTGGTCTCTAGGCCTAAAGGGATAATAAAGACCTAATTAAAGAGAGAGAAAGGGAGAAAATTTGCACTTCCACTTAGATTTAGGACATAAAATTTGGTATGGATCTATAAAACCATATTATGTCCATATATATGTTCTCATTTTCTCAATAACCTCCATACATTATTCTACACATGGATATTTACATGTTTTCAAGGCTATAAAGAATGTGGCCAAATGAAAGATTTTGGTGTAGAACAAGTTATTTAGGGTAGTTTGAGACCTCAAAATGAGTTTTTTTATGTCTAATATGATGTGAATAGGAAATCCATGGATAGAAAATGAATTGGAGAAGATTAACTCAAGTTTTGACGCTTGTAAGCAAGAATGGCCTAGTGAGGCAAAGAGACTTCAAGACACATATCAAGAGAATGAAATGATGTGTCAAAGGGAGCCTTCATAGATCAGTTGAAAGATGTCAAGACCAGATCAAAAATGTAACTCAACATGACATGATGTTTAAGAGTACCATTTATCCCATCACAATCTAAGGTAAATGGAAATTTTGAGGAATAAAGCAAGGTGTCAATTAAGATTTGAAACTTCCATGACACTTTGAGTAGAAGATCATATTCATAAGATCAAAACTTATCCTTAAAGACTTGATGGGGAAGGTTCATACCTATATTCTTGTTAATAACTCATGAAACACTTGTCATCTCTCTCTCCTACACCTTACTCTCCTTAGCTCTCACATTTATCTATATATTTAACCTTGATAGGATATGTTTTAAAATCATTGTCCATTTTTAGCCTTTGAATCAATTAAAAACTTATGGTTTAACCTCCTATACTAATTGGTTTCAATGTGTATGCTTTAATAGTTGATCTTGTTAAGTGATAGTCTTACTTCTTTGGTATGTTTTCCTTATTTAGGATACATATTTAGTTTGAAATCCTTTTTCAGGTCTTGTGAATTGTCTAAGTGAGGTTTTATGGTTTAGTGAGTTATATTTTAAATAGTTTCATGTCATGACCTCTTGACTAGTTTTCCTAGCTCAAGAATTCTTCACCTTCCTGAGAAGTATTGATGTAGAGAGGTAGATTTAGAGAAGTGTTTAGTTAAAGTTAATATAATGTTTGAATTTAATTTTTAAATAGTTAGTATTGGTCAAATAATATTTGGTGCATCACCCCAATTATAATAGGTTTGTCTCCCTTTTCCTAAAAAGTGGTAGATTAGTGTTTGAGCCTAATTAAATCATTAAGGGGAGCTAGTTCCCAGAGATTCACCTCTCTAATAGGGTACCCATAACCTTAAGGTGTTTCTATGTTACAACAAATTTGGAAGGATTGAACTAATTTCTAAAGGTTTCAAATTTTATTGATAGTAGTTTTGGCACACTCGGTGACACTAAGGTTCAATGTTGTGGAAGGATTATTGGTGTTGTTCTTCTACATCTCAAACTTTAAATGTATTCAAAACATCAATGGTGAATCTTTACATAATCAATTGGTTATAAAATTCCATTCACTTATTAAAAGTAAGTTTTATTTTACATTCATTATCTTGATGAGGCTATTTTGGTTGAGTTTGAAGTATATTTGAATTTCATTTAAGTTGGTGATGCTTCTCAAGCCTATAGTATCCCCTATCATTCTTATGATGAGCCTCATCAACCTTTATATGATCCATATCAGTCGTATGATCCTTATGATCCTTATCATGAGTCATACCAGTCATATGACTAGCCTTCTCATGTTCAAGATGTTCCTAGCCAACATAGTCACTTCTCAAATTAGTCCATTTCAAGTTTGAAGTAAACTCTATTAGGCTATGAGAGTTACATGATAGGGCTTAAAAATAAAGGGTATATGGTCAAGATAATCCTAGTCGCTTCATTCACAATGTTAGAGATTCATTATAATCAATGAAGGAAGAATGGGCACCTATTAACAGAGAAAATTGGTAAATCCTCTCAAGTTATATGTTGGATGTATGTTGTCTCATTCAAAACATAGAAGACATGCTAATATTTTATGAAAAATAAGAGGTATAACTCCATCAGCCGTAGTTTTTAGTCACACCACATCAACCCTCATATATGCCACCCATTATTCCTCAAGAGACCATTCTAAGTGAGTCCCAATATGTTTCAAGTCTTTCATATTTTCCTCAAACCTTCCCTTCTTGTAATTCCATCTAAGAGAGCATTCAAATTAAATATGAGGTTGTTATTGAGCATCCCATTGTTGAGAACCAATATTCTAATTCTCTTCCTTAAGAACTCCCTAAGAAGTCTTTTAAGACTCCAAAATAGAATCAAGTGGAGAAATCATGGTGTAATCAAGGTGAAAAAATAATAGATTGGGGAATTTAATTCAAATAAGAATCTAAACCTATAAAAGTATCTCCCATCCCTGATCAAGATCCCTCTTATATTCCATACCAACCTTATTATGTTCCTTATCCCTAAGAGATCACTAAACACCATCAAGAGAAGTTATTCCAAAATAATATAGATAATCAAATAAAAGAGTTAGAGATGAAGATAAATAAGGAGGAAGAGATCCAAGATCAAGATATTGAAGTCAAAGAAATCTTGGTGTCTATTTAGGCTCCACTTCCCTCTCCTTAAGAACCTATAGTTTTTCCATCTTAGAGATATATTCAATAAGGTTTTCAAAATAGTAAAGATGCCTTGGTTAAGAAGGTTGAAGATAAATTTTTATATATTGAAGAGACTCAGGAAGACCATGATAAAGATGAGTTTCTTGTTCAAGAGAATGAATTTTCCATTACCCAACTCAACTTGTTTTCTCTTCAAGAATTCCTTCAATAATCCACCATGTCCAAGACCCCATGTTTCAAGTATTTTCCATCCATCCCAAATCCCATTCATGATCCATATACCATACATCATACAATATTTCCTACTCATAAACCTATCAATCACCCTCTCACCACATCCTTTCTTGAAGAGGAACCTATCTTATGTGAATAAAATGAAGATGAAGTTGTAGCTACAATTGGATGTCAAAGAGAGTGTAAAGAAGATAATTTAATTATATATGATGAAGAATTCATAATTGGTAATCCAATTGGTGAATATAGACACAAATCAATCTTCATAAATATAAAAATTAATGAACTTGATGATGTTACAATTGCCTACGAGAAGAGTTTTAAAATTGCTAACTTGGCTAATGAATAAGTTGGTGAAGATATGAAGGAAAAGGATTTTTAGAAGAACATCATGTTAGCTAACTTTGTTGAGTCAAATGAGTAGATTCAAGGATATTTGAAGGACATGTGGTAGAATTTTTTGTATATGTTCAAGGAATATGATGGTTTTGAGAAGTTTTCATGTATAGGAGAACAAGATTAGGTTGATGATGAATAATGCAAGGTTCCTAGTGAGATAATATGTTTTCAATACCATGATAAAGTAATATATGACAAGAAAATTTTTCAAGGAAAGAAATAGATTGGATTGGAATAACCAATGGAGACTAAGGATGTTTATTCCCTTATAGACCAAAAATACTTATGGATAAAGTGTTGAGAAGTATAAAATGAATTTGATTCTCTTTAGGGCCCTACACCTCATGTTGGTCAAATTCAATATGTTTTTGAAAATGCCTTACTTATTGAAAGACAAGGTGAAAACCTCCAAGGTATCATTTTTGAGGCTACTCATATGAAAAAAGGAGTGGTCATGTTTGATATTGAAATAAACATCAAGAAATATCATGAAAAGACTATTAAATTATAAGATAAGTTCACCTTCATAGGTGACTCATTTGCAAATTTTGTTTCACTTGATATCATGACAAGAGGATTGGTAAGAAATAGGTTGATGAAGATAATAAGATAAAGATATAAGAATAAGCTCAAATAAATATACTTTTCATCTCATGGGGTAAAGGATATGAGAAAATTCCCCTTTGACATAGGAGGGAGAAGAAAAGTTTAGTTCAGTTTTATATGATTAGTTTGATTTCTTGTTTGTTTTGTTCCCTAAGTGCTTGTTAGTACGTGTGTGTCTTGTTACTTTGATTTGTGTGTATTATATTTATTTTCTATGTTTATAGGTCAAACAAATTTATTTTTTAATGATAAAGGTCTAGTCAAGTTTGAATGTAAGTGAAAATGTCTCTATTTCCCAATGGAAGGACAAAGCTACGAGTCTATTTAGCATAGCAAGCATGTTACCCCCATGAATCACAAATTTGTTGATTTTGACCTTCACGGTCAAAATTTCAACTCCTATAGGTGAAAAATTGATTTTAATGTCTGTATAACCTATTTAAAAGTCTTTACATGCCTTATATGGTCTATAATAGGCCTTTTTAAAACCTTATTAGAATTGTTTAAGGTAAATTTGGAGAAATTAAGGTAATAATTTATCTTTATATTATACTAGCCTAGTTAAGTCATGAAATGTTGAAACTTGGTAAATTGGTGTCATAGGTATTTATGTTTTCTTCAAGGTAATTTCATTCTTTAATCAACTTATACAAATATTTCATGTTGATTTTGAAAGTTTAAGGTTCTTTTGTGGACTTTAAGGTAGTGTTGTATAAAGAAAAAGATGATTTTTACTAATTTCCATGTATGATAAACCCCAAAAATATTAATAATCCATAAAATAATATTTCCAAGGTAATTATATCATCTATATACTTATATTTATCTCAATATGTCATAAAATGGTCATAATCTTGGTTATTAATGTCGAAACAAAAGTTTAATACACTTGTATGCACTTCAAGAACTCATTTTTAGATGAAAACATTGCATGGGTGTCTTTTGGGATTACATAAGTTATATTCCATTTTGGGATCAATTTTCAATTCTCATAGATGTAGAAAACTCTTCCTCTCTCCCATCACCCTCTTCACAAGCTCATGAAGGCCATTTTCAAGTGAATAGTGTAGGTCATATAGGTAGAGCTAGAGGTTAAGATTTTTAATAGAGTTTGGGACCCATATTGAATATAAATTAGTGGAATTGGTTGTTTTATTTATATTATTAACTTTATAAATAATTTATAAGGAGATAAGGTGCCTTTTGAGGATCAAAACCATGATAGGGTTAGTTTTCGGCTTCCCAAGTGAAGGAATGAACTCATTGAAGCATGGGATAAGTTTTTAATGATCCTAAAAAGTCTAAAAGTCACTCTAATTACATTATCTAACACTTTATTGGCATGTGTGTCCTCAATTTGACAAGAAACCTCATTATTCTTAGTCTGTAGGGTGACTATTTTGGTCTCACAAATGTTTCAAGTTTTAAATTAAAAGAGAATGTTGACGAAGGTTATCCTTCATATTTAAATTATTTATAATACCCCACATCTATATAAAATATTCTAAAAATACTTTACTCTCATACCATTATTCCAATCAACATCTAGTGTTCCTCACTTTAAGAATATGAGAGGGTTGTTTGCATGGAAATGGTATGAAAGATCTTATTTTACATTGTTCAAGAGTAGATTAAGAATATTAATTCATATATAGTTCATAAAAAATTAATTAATAATTGAATTTAGAGTTTATAAATGTCAAGACGAACCTTACAAAAGTTGCTTGTATCAAAATGCAAACCAACATGTTTGCCTAGGCCTATAGGTCTCTTTTGCACATAATAAAAAATAGTTATAATTTAAAATGGTGTCTATAGGAGTGAATAAGGCGTGGAAAATATGTAATCACCTTTTATAAGTTATATAGTAATGTATAATATGTGTTCTTAAGACATAAGTCAAGAGACATAATGACTAGTTACATGTAGAGAGTTAACAATTGTATAGTTTGAACACTTGAATTGGCATGAAGACATTTGAAAGTATACATGTGAAAATAAAAGAATGAAGGAGACATATTTAGTTTGGGTTAAACCTAACATTTCTCTTATATGGTTATCAATGGATTAAAAGAGTAGAGAATTGGTCTATAAGCCTAGGCACTCACACACATATCTGAGTTTTAAGACGAGAATGAAGTGATTTGAAAATGATATGGAAAGGATAATGAATATTGTAGTGTAATGAGATGAAACCTCCAAAAAATATTATTCACATTAAGTTGTCAATCACATAGTTTAAGAAGGTCACATTTCATGGACTTAATACTCTAATCATCATAATGACCACCTATAGTTGTATATGTTTAAACATGAAAAAGAGGGTATATGATTTTTAAGATGCAATTAATGAAAGTATCAAATAAAGGTTATAATATTAAAATTTAATATCAATGACCTTTGATTTTTAAATGAATTATTTTTGAGACAAAACTCCAAAATTACAATCTTAACACCTCAATGGATATCTATAGGTCTACTAGAAAGAGTAGGCTAGTTTCAATCCTAAAGATAAAATAGTGTAAGGTTTTATGATTGAGTATTAGTAGATAAATATATGATTAAATAAAATAAATAAAAATCAGACCTAAATAACAAGTTCAAAGAGAAAATGACTTGGAATTATTCATTCAAACTCCATAGACATAGTCCATATACACCTATAGATTGTAAGGTCAGTAAGTTGGTTTCAAAGTCTGAGAAAAGGAAATGCACGTATAATGAAAATGGGGTTTATTTAGTTTAGAGATATGACCAATTCCAATATTCATTTTAATTTATAAGAACTAAAGAAAGAGTCAAGAGAATACTCAAAATAGGGGTTACTCAAACCTTGTTACAGTCAGCTAAACAAGTATATAAGCCTGATTACCTAGGCCTGATTGAAGTGTTCACTTGGTTGAGACTCAAAGAGGATAGAGGGAATAAAATCATATGAAAATTATATTATAAATACCTACCATTAACCCCATGTAATCTTCTCAATTATTATAAATGGTTGGTAAAGCTAGGAGGCCTATTTAGGCTTGTTGAATATAAAACCCTACACATAGTTTTATGTATATTGTAATGGGGAATGCTTTGTTAAGATGATACAATAACTTTGTTGACTCTAAGTATATTATAAGGAGTATATACAAGATTCACATGAAGACTTGAGCCCTTATATAGATATAAAATGGATTTACATAGTCACCTAGGGTTATTAATAGTAGTTTACTTAAGAACCATAAGTATAGGCAAGTAAAGTTGTAAGAAACTTAATGGAATAAAATGGCAAAGATGACCATTGGAGGAGGTCAAGGTAACTATTATAGAACTAGATGGGTAGTTGGAAATTGGAAACTCAACTAAAATAACCACCTACATGCCTAAACTCTTCTTGGCATTATATAATGCAGTCTATGAGCCTAAGAGGTCAACTTCTCCTGCTTAGTATAGTATGGATATATTGCATCATACCTTGGGATCCTAGAGAGATTTATATACCATAGTGTAGAAACTTTTGGTATTAGGATTAAAATTAGAGCATTGAGCTCTATGATCAATCCTTAAGAATTATTATTGGTTTTAGGTTGCCAAAGAGAAAAATTTTAAACTCATGAGAAGATGACTTTGATGCATCCATATGAACTAAATAATCCTTGAAACAACATAGATGACCTCTAAAACTCCCCTAAGCACCTCCCATGCCATTAGTTAGCACATGTGTAGGTATAGTGTATGAAAAAGGGCTAGAGAAGGTTATCATAAGCATGTTTGGGAGGTCTGTATAAGGTGTCAGGATCTCAAATTTGACATGGGGAATCTTCAATAGGTCCTTGAACTAAATAATTTGTTTTTTTTTTTGAGTTTTAAAATGTATGGGAATCTTTTAGAGATAAAACTAAATCTTTAGGCCTAAAGGGCTAATAGAGACCTAGTTCAAGAGAGATAAAAGGGAGAAAAGTACATGTCCACTCAGATTCAAGGCATGAAATTTGGTATCGAGATATAAATACATACTATTTCCTTAGATATGCACTTAGTTTATTAAGAACCTTTGTACATTATTATAAATAAAGAGTTCTACATGTTTTTAGGGTTATAGGGAATGAGTCCAAATGAAAGTTTTTGGTGTAAAATGAGTTCTTGGGGGTAGTTTGAGACCTAAAAATGAGTTGTTTAAAGTCTTATATGATGTTAATAGTCCATACATGGAGAGAAAACGAATTGGATAATATGAACTCAAGTTTTGACTCTTGTAATTAAGATTGGCCTAGTGAGGCAAAGAGAAATAAAGACACCTAGAAAGAGAATGAAGTGATGTGTCAATGGGTACGTTTAAAGATCTATTAAAAGGTGTCAAGAGTAGAGAGAATATGTATCTCAACATAACTTGATGGTCAAGAGTGTCATTTGTCCTCTCAAAATCTAAGGTAAAGGGTAATTTTGAGGTGTAATGCAAGGTGTCGAGCAAGATTTTAAACTTACATGACACTTGGAGTAAGAGAGAATCTTTAGGATACCAACACTTATTCTTGAAGACTTGATAGGGCAATTTCATACCTATATTATTGATTATAAATTATGAGAAACTTTTCATCTCTCTATCACCTATACCATCCTCTCCATCTCTCTCATGTTTCTCTATATATTTAGCTTTGATAGGCTATGTTTGTATCCTCCACTTGGGCATGGTAAAGCCTTATCCATTTGTATCCTTTGAATCAATGATAAAATTCTATTTTAACCTCCTCTATTAATTATTTTTAATGTGGACTACTTGAGTAATTGATCTTTCTAAGTGATAGTTTTTCTTGGTATGTTGTCCTTGTTTAGCATTCATATTCAATTTGAAATCATTTTTGCATATCTTGTGAAGTGTATAAGTAAGGTGTAAGGATTTAGTGAGTTATATTTTCAATAGTGTCATGTCATGACCTATTGAATAGTTTTCCTAGATCAAGCATTATTCACAACCTTCATGATAAGTATTGATATATAGAGGTAAATTTAGAGAAGTGTTTTTTTTCAAGTTAGTTTCATGTTTTGAGTGAATTGGTATATGGTTGGTACTAGTTAAATGATATTTGGTGCGTAACCTCCATTAAAGTAGGTTTCTCTCCCTTTTCCTAACAAGTGGTAGATTAATGTTTGAGTGAAAGTGATTCATCAATAGGAGCTATCACTTTAACCTAGAGATTCACCTCTACAATAAGGTACCCACAACCTTGATATGTTTCCATGTTACATAAAATTTGGAAGGCTTGAACTACCTTCTAAAGGGTGCAAATTTGATTAATAAGAGCTGATACATTATATATCCAGGGTCATGACCAAGATGGATTTTTTAGACTTAAAAAGGGATATATTACTATAATAACATCACTAGAGAGGTTTCCAAAACCTCTAGTTAAACAAAACTATAAAATAAGCCTATTTAGGTTCTATGCTTTCATATTCACAATGTAAATGACAAATAAAGTAAAAATATATTTTATTAATTGTTATCACTCTAGAGTGCACCTTGATTGAATATGTGCAAGCACACCTTCTCTCTAATTGATACAATGGGAACTTCTCAAAGTGTGGGTGAATCTTTGATGAGAAGAACCTCTAGAGAGGGTTGGTTCCCTTAAAATGTGTTTATTAAATCTGGTTTTTTGTGTTTATGGGTGAAAAGGGTAAGGGGTAAGTTAAAATAAATCCTAGTTAAATGGAGTGATACAATTGAATTATCCAAATCCTCTAAAGTTACTAAAATCAATGCACACATATAATCAATAAAATTTATTTTTTTATCCTTAAACAAAAATGTTCTAGATAAAGGGTTGAAAACCTCTTCAAATGACCCATAGAAGGTGAGATAGAGAGAGATAGGTGAGGAAGGGACCTACCAAAAGGAGATAAATCTCACTTATATGCTGATGCACGATAAAATACACAATATTCTTCTATCAAAACTTAGATACATAACAAAAACTCCTTTATTGATAAATGGTCTAGCTCACAATTTCTTTCTTATCTTCAAGAATAATAAAAAATGGCTTGATTGAGACAATAAATATGCTTCATAACCTAAAAAAATCCATAAGTGGTGTTTAAAAGGGATAAGGGTGGTCTTGGTTAACTTAACTCAAGACAAACACATTTTATAATGTTTAAAATAATCAGTAAAATCTTTCAAATTTAATAAACTTGCATGATTTTCTTAACTTTTTCATAGGAGTTTAGTGGTGGGGCCCAAGTTAGAAAGTAAAAATTCCTTGAATGAAATGATATGCCACAATATTCAAAGGAATATTCTTCTTGATTGAACTTGAAGCTGAGTTGGAAGGAGATGACTAGGATAAAAGCATTACTCAGAACTAGTCAATCAAAATGTAAGACCAAAAAATCCACAAACAACCCTCCTTTTGCACGAAAATGATTTTTAAGGATTAAAAAAATATAATAATATTATTCAAATATTAGTAAATTGGCATGGAACTTATAAAATAGAACTCATTAAACAGCCTTCCAACGCTAAACTCAAACTTAGCTCTTTGAACAATTAGGCCAACTTGACTAGTTAAGCCTAAAGGCTAATTTGAACACTTGGACACTATGAAACCTAAAAAAAAATTCACTTCATCACCAAAATTTTTATTTTAATGAGAAAAACTTCACCATTTAGTCAATACGGTTGACTAGGTCAATTTTACTCAAATTTCTAGCAGACCTGCCATTTTGATTGAGTTGGTATGGGAACCTACATGATTATTTATGAAAATTAGTGTTTTAAAATGAATATAAAGTTCTATTATTTTATCTCCAATGATTATATTCTTTTTAACTTCCCTATACTTCAATGTATATGGTTTTTTCCATAAAAAACATGATTCTAGACCTCATTTGTATAGATCCATACATAAAATTTACATTTATAGAATACTCTAGAAGTTTAATTAATTTTTTAAAATGTTTTATGTTGATTCATGGTTATTTTATTTCAATAAAATTTATTTTTCTCAAAATTAGTTTTTAAGGTGCTTAGGAAGGTTCTGAAGCTAGAACATTAAACTGATGATTCATGAGGTACATACCTCCAAATACTAAAAAACTTATATATATGTGTATAAAATTTACCTATCTAACATATTTGAATATATTGGGCTCCCATTTGAAATATATGAAAAGTTAATAGGTAAATGAAATTTGCCTATGGGGAATTGATCACATTCTGGGCTACCTACATTCTTAGTGATTTTTAGTAAATATTAGCCACTAAAATTATATAATTTTTTCATTAATTATAATTTTATATGGGTCCTAAAAACATTCTAGTAGCATTCATCTAAAATCCACACGTGGTGAGAACAATGAGCATTTGAACAGGTGGCTTGAAAGGGTGTCTAGAACTACAAAAAGTTAAAAAAATCACTAAAATGAAAATGGATTCTTAAAATGTTTAAAAATCATAAAAAAATAATTATATACCTGTACCATTATATCAAAACACTCATAAAGTCCTTTTCCTTTTAAAAATGCCTTTTTGGCCTAAGTGTTTGATTGCTTGCAAAACACTATATGAGCATGGTTTGCATGAAATTTGTAGTTTATACACTATATATGGGTTTTATTATAATTTAAAAACATCATCCCATGATTTTCAATCATTCACTTGGGCTTATAAGCTTTTGAGGCACTCTAGAATGAAGCATGCTCCAATGGTGACCTCAAATGGAAAGGCTGGGGTCTAAGACAAAACAAAAAATATGTAAAAGTGTAAAATGGATATTAAATTTTGTTATATTTTTACCCAAATAGTTATTACCTTATGTACAAAATTTTAATTCTTAACTCCACCTATAGCTCTCAAAATCTTCATTTTTTTCCAAATTTTAACCTTCATGCATGGACTATCTACATTTTTTATTGAGTTTTCATGTTTAGGAGGTTAATTTCATGTATTTATAGTCTATAAAGGTCAAAATAATCTTCATTAAGCTGTATAGTCTCTTTATGAGTTTGGAAATAGCCTCTACCCTTATTTTCAAGCATGATAAGACCTCAAAACAAGGCATTTAGGCATAAAAATGACTAATTTTTACTTTTAGAGATGGATATTGATCAATTTTGAGCTTTTATAGTGGTCATACCATCTTAAAAATGTTTTTTAATTTTATTATAGTAAAATAAAACTTTTACATATCTCCTTCAATGTAATTTGACCCAAAATCAGGTTTTATAGGCCTCTAATTGAGCATAATCCATACAAGTATGTATGGTTGGGATATATAGATAATAATTTTATAGTAATTCCATTTAAATTTTTGTGAAAATTTAATCTTTTTCCTCCTCAAAATCCTCATCCATTGAATATGGAACAATCTTATGAGTCACTGTCTACCATGCTTGCTAGTATTCAAAAGACCTTATATGTGGCCATAAGTTTACCATTCTTAAGTATGGCTGTAAGGTACCATTTCAAATTAGAGACATTATTGATGTCTTTCATACTCTTCATGCATATTTTGTAACAAAACAAACCCTTTGAGTCCTAAGATAAACCATCCTTGCCATCAAAAGGGCCTTCTTGAAAAGGACACAGGCCTGTAGGAGGGTTTTTTGGGGATGTAGGGTTAAATTTATTGAATAAGGTATTTGAAACATGAAATTATCAGATTATTAGATTGATAAAATACTTTAAGATATCACCCTCTAAATAGTTCAAAACCCTAAGATACCCTTTAGGTATCAAACCTCCTAACTGTTATCTTCCTCAAGGAAGCTGTAGGTATATATAGTAGTTTGGTTGTAGGTGGTCATTTGGGGATTGTAGATGCACTGGCCATTCATTTAGATCCCTTCCTTTCAATCCAACCTTTGATTTATTTGGCAATATTCACATTGATCTATCTTGTTTTTAATGATCCAATATTGAGAATAAATCTCTTAGGAACTCACTACAAGCCCTTAGGTTAGGGTTTTAGGATTTTAAGCCAAAATAGTTGCTAAGTTTGTATAGAGATGGTATGGTACTTTGTGTTAACATTGGATATTCATAGGATATTGTGACTCATTTATATCATCCCTTGATAATATTCATAATTAGGAACTTTGTCTCACCTCTTGGATAAGAACTTTCTCATGAAACCTTATCTGGCAACTTGTCCTTTTAAATACTAGTACGAATAGAGTATTTAGCCCTAGACTTTGAAAACATCTAAAAGAAAGTCTGAGAATCAATTGATATTTTTATAAATATTTAAATGGGTCCTAAATCCAACTTCATACCATAACCTTCTCACCTTGAGCACTCTTGCATTTTGTGGCTCATTGCTAGTGAACTATGTTTAAGGACTATGGGATAGTCAATTTGCCTTCATGGTTGTAGGTGCATATTGTAAACCTTCCTTAGAAATTTAAACCCTAGAATACCTATCATTTTTATTTAAATTGACCTCATCTTATCTTTAAACAACATAATAATTCAAAAATCAAGAGATAAACTCTTCCTCCATAACTTTGGATTGATGACTTGTATATGGGATTGGCTATAGGTCATGATTTTTGAAGGATATGACTATATTTTTCCTCTTAGAGTTCACCATTATCTCTAAAACCATCAAAAATATATATGAACACCAACCTCTTGAAATTAAAACACTATGGATAAATAAACTCCTAAATGGCATGCATTTTACTATGCTAATAACTTTAAAGGATACCTTTAGTGTATTAGAGTGGCTGTAGGGATCATTTTTGAAGCTCATGGCTCATACCAAGGTTCCACATATTTTATAGCCTTTAGGGCCTACTCCAAGATAGCTCAACATTTATTATGTCTAGGTTTTGGAACATCAAAATAGTTATATTGAGATTTAAGAGTCCATTGTAGACCATTAAGTAGGTTTTCCTCAAGCACAAGCCTATGGAATGCCTTTAATAGGTTATAGATTTCAATGAAGTACAAGTTAAAAAAGGTTACTTTGGTGGTTTCCATGCCACAATGTCTCTTAAAAACAATTAATGACCTTATAATAATGATCAAACTCCTTGATTTCATATCAAGTATGGCCTCTCAATGAAGTTTGTTGTAGGCAGTCCCTCTAATACCATATGTATTGATCTCAGTTGTATATACCTTGGGGAGTCATTAGATATGACTATAGATCCCTTGCTCTTGATAAGACCTTGATGAAATATTTGCTTTCATAAACTTTATTGGATAATTATATTATGACCATCCATGAATTGATCTCATTCCAAATGTGACCTTCTTAAAGAACCATATCTCACTAAAAATGAATGCATGGACCATATTTGTATGGATTGGGAAATGTCTATGACCTTAAGAAAGGATCAAAGGCATATTGATCTTAATTTCTCCTTATGGTTTCTTGATGAGGTCACACTCATTAAGAATAATAGAGATAAATTCACTTTATCACTTTGATATTGATGCCTAAGGTTTTCCATAACTTCATGAACCTGCTTTTGTCCCTTCCATGACTTGATAAGATGCTTAACCTACCTAGATAACTCTTGATCATTCTTGATGGTGCTTTGTTGATCAAACTTTACTCCTTAATAATTATAATTGGAATGGAAATGGGGGTGAGAATAATAGGGATAGATGGAGATGAAGAGATGTGAAAACATAATTATAATGGTTGTGTGTGGCAGTGATATGAAGTGAGTGAGGTGGAATGGGGAACAAGCACCTAGAGAAATGCTAAAACCAAAGTATGAAAATAAATGTAAACAAGGACTTATCATAATCACACCATAATAATTTAGATACCATTGAATAATTTCAAGGAGGTCAAAATTGAATCATAGTTTTCCTCAAAAACCTTACAATATGCAAAAATTCCTTCAATTATGTTAAACTAGCTCAATTGAGATACTAGAAAGCATGGAGATAAGTTTCCTTATCATGAATATTTGGATAATATATGATGAATATGCTTAAAAACCATGAAAACTTGATTAAAATCCTTCAAACACCAAAATCTTGAAATATTGAGGCTAGAATATTCTCTTTGAACCATACAATTCTTCCTTGTTAATTTACAAATGTTGTAGATTGACTAGCTAACTTTAAGACCTTTGTGTGACCTTGAAATATATTAATAACACCTTAATAATGGAATTTAATGGTAGATAAAGTATTTGATATTATTAAACAATTTTAATTTTCCCAAAATTATGCCCAAGTGAAGAGAAATTGAAGAAAAAAATTGCCTTTCTAGATGTTAGGTAGCAAAATTTACCCTGACTTCAACTAGATGGTTCATGAGAATGGAGGACCTAATTAAGAAACCATTTGAACCATAATAAATACCTTTGAGTATAACTTTTCCACCCAAAATTTTTGATCTTTACCATCCTCTAGCTAACTGTACCATCAAGAAACCTACATATATGTCTCTCTGTGCCAACAAATAAAAAACTAGAAAGAAGTTGGTTTTTTTCCTATATGGCCATGAAACTCCATAAAACTATTATTTAATGTGTTATATTTCCTAAAAATTAAATCCCCTACCCTGGATTATATGAAACCATATGGATTCCATACTATTGCTTAAAAAATGGGTAAAAGAGGCTCTTTTTGGCCTTTAAGAACTATTTTTCCCTCTTCACCACTTGGAATGTAATATTTGAGAACAATTTCATGCCATTAAATTAAATTTTCATATTTTTAACCTTTTACTTGGCAAATTTGGCATGTGGAAGTCCAATTGAGGGCCTTTTTGGCTATTAAACCTATCAAATGATCTTTTCATGACTTGATATTTTAGACTTAAGATAAATTGACCTTTTGAACATGAATAAAGATCTTCTGGCATAATTTGATAACTTTTGAAACTATTTTTAATGTTTTTTAAGCCCATTTTGTCATTTTTTACTAAGATTTACATTTTTAGGCCATAATTGACCAATTTGACGAGTTATATTGGGAAATTGACCATTTTAGAGAAAGTTTTAGATAATAATGGTAGTAATTTGGCCTTTATAGGCCAAATTACTAACAATTTTGGTGACTTTCAGGGTTTTACTAGCCAACTAGTCAAAGAATTCAAAACTATTGTAGGGATAGACCAAGATAAACACTAAAATAGGAAGATTTTTACAAACAAAGACACAACAAGACAACTAACACACAAAAAAAAATGTTCACATGTGCACTTAGAGTAATGGACAATAACTACTCAAAAAGGAAAAATAATACATAATACATGTGCTAAAAATCACTTAGAGGAATGAGACTATGACTATGTATAAAGGAGTGACTTTCCTAATAATACTATTTAAGAAACATCCCATTCACAGGAATGGGGAGTTCTTCTCCACTCAATCTAGATAACGGAAAATAATTATTCTTCTTACAATCATTAATAATTTAAGTTCCACTCCAAAGGCTATCAAATTTTGAGTGCTTGCCTAGCTTTTCACATTCTTCATCCCATTTGATTACGATGTCTCCTTGCTGAAATGTTTTTGATGAAGCTCTTTTGTCAAATGTCTTATTAACTTGCTACTAATTTTAACACATGGTATACATATCATCATCTCTTATCTACTCTAATTCTCTCAATTCATTTATTATTACCTCCATTACATCATTTTCTAGAAGCTCTAGCTGGTGTGCAAGCTCCGAAGTTGGGAGTTCTAATGAGATATGTAGACTTGCTTCTCTTCCATAAACTATGAGATATGTTTAATTACCAATATACTTATTAGGGGTGATCCTATCAGCCCATAAATCAATATTTAACTTAGTATGCCAATATCTCTAATTATCTTCCATTATTCTTTTGATGATCCAAATCAAGTTCTTGTTAGTAGACTTAGCTAATCCATTACCCTATGGATAGTAATTGGATGAAGATGTCCAATAAATACCATGTTCAAGAGCCCATTCACATACGTTTTTACTAGTGAATTCCAAATCATTATTTGATATGATAGTAGATGGTGCTCCAAAATGAGTGACTAGGCTCTCATAGAACTCAAGCACAAAGTTCTCATTTGCCTCTTTCAAAGGCATTGCTTTAACCCACCTAGTGAAATAGTATGTAGATATAAAAACCCACTTATCACTATAAATATATGGAGGATGAATCATGTCAATGAAGTCTGTACCTTATTTACTCCAAGTGAACTTTTGGTGTTTCTTAAGCATTTGATTAAATGGCTTTACTAGCTCTGCAAAACCAGGAATGAACATTCTGATAAAGTTGATCTAACCCAAGATAAATCTAAAATATTTTATTGTATTTATGTAATGATAGAGCAAGGATTTCCTCTATTATTTTTTGATAAATGGAAAGACCATATTTGGACACCACATGCCCAAGAAGTCTTCCCTCATGCACTCAAAAAATGCATTTCTTTGGATTCAAAGAGACTCCAAATTGCCTACATATATCAAAAATAATCTTCAAATGTGTTAGATGATCATTAGAATCCTTTGAAAATACTATAATGTCATCAAGATAGACTAAAACCATTTCAATAAAAAGACCATGAAAAGTAACATCCATTGCCCTTTGAAAGGTAGCTCCAACATTGGACAATCCAAAAGGCATCTTCTTGTAAGAAAAAGGACCCTATTTGGTGGTGAAAACTACTTTGTACAAATCTTGCTCTTTCACCAGTATTTGGTTGTAACGTGAGTACCCATCCAATAAAGAAAACCTCTATAAACCTGAAACTCTCTACAAGATTTGATCCATAGAAGGAAGTGGATAATGATCTTTCAGTGACACTCTATTCAAATATATAAAATATACACAAACTCTTATCTCTCCATTCTTATATCTTACTGGAACAAGATTTGTTACCCATGTTCAATGCTTAATAGGAAAAATAATACTTGATTCAATCAACATTTTAAGTTCTTTCCTCATGAGAATCTCAACTTTGGGGTTGATAGGCCTTTACTTTTGTCTTACCGATTTTGCATCCTATTCTAGTTTAATAGTATGTTGTGCCAATATGGGGTCAAAACCTTTCAAATTATGGTATTCAAAAGAAAATACATCCATGAATTCTTAACATAATGAAATGAAAGCTACTCTCTCTAAATCAATATTCACTTTACCCAACTTTAGTAGCTTACCTTTAGCTATGCTAATTTGCTCATAGTGCTCTTTTTTGGAATAAATACTTACTTTGTCTTTTCTTATTTGATCATATTCATTAGTTATGATTTCCAAATACACCAAAACCTTAGGCTTCTTTTTTTATTTTAATTGCACAATCTGATTTTCATATTGATCCTATAATTTATCATGATTTCCTTAGAAAACTTTTGCCTCATTCTATAGAAAATATGCTATTTGCTTACAGAGTCAAAAAATTTCTAAATTACATCATTATTTGGGACTGGAGGTCTACATGTAACCTTGATTTGGGTCTAATTTTTATTATCCTTAATCTGATCCAAAATATCATATTGTGCCCCTATGGCATCAAGTTATCATCATGTTGATTTGCTCCTCTAGGAATGGAGTGAATTCCAAATGCAAATAAATCTTCCATGAGGTCCTAAATCTATGTTTTTAGGCCTTCAAAAGAGGATTCCTTTCTGCACTTAAACCTATAACTTACTATACTATCAATTCACTATCACCTTTCACCTGTAATAGCTTAATATCCCTTTTCTAGCCCATTGAAGACCATAAATAAGAGCTTCATACTCTATAGTATTGGAAGTAAAAATGAACTAAAATATAATAAAAGAATAATACCTTTGATTTTTTTGGTGAAACTAATATTACACTAGCTCCACTTCTTATTTTGGAGTCTACTATATGCATAAAGAAGGTGACTTATTCCCTAGTCTCACTAGCTCAGTCTAGGATCAAGAAAGAGTTTGGAATCCATTGTTTGTTCTAGATCCATCAAAGAATAGATTCCAAACTCTTTCTTGATCATACACTAAGCTAGTGAGACTAAGGAATAAGTCACCTTCTTCATGCATACAGTAGATTCAAAAACTAGCATCTTCAATATTTTTGTAGGGGTTATGTCCATGATTATCTATATCGCATTCATCTAGGAAAAGATTTTGAATGCCTTTAAGAGGCTTAGAAGGTTCTTTATTAATGGTGTTATCATCTTCTTCTAAAAGACTACAATTCACATTTAACATATTTGGCATATATGGCTCAAGATAAAGTCTAAAAATAGGATCTGATCTAATAATTACTTCGGTTGCATACCTAGTTCTAAAAACCACATATAACCAATATAAGGAAAGGTAACCTCCTATTTTGGTAGTGAAATATGTGGATAGGCATAGTGTAAAATATGGAGGTAGATCAACAATAACAATATCTTGTAAAATGGTGAAATTTGGACAAGCAACAAGTATAATTTTTAGATCTTTAAACACACCTATAGTCTTAGTAGGAAACCCATCTAATTTTAAAACACCTTTCTCATAGGGTTCATACTACAATCCTCACTTATCAACTATTGATTTAGGCATAAAAAATGTATTATCTCCACTATCAATCATACATTTATGAACTAGATAATATATAATGATCATAGAAAGATAAAATGGAGGAGGTTTAGTCACCTTAAGAGGTTGAGACTCAATAACTAGATTATAATTAGTTAGGATAGCACTTACTCTTTATTTTTTAGGTGATTTCTCATATATATTAAACTTTGAAAGTTCATCTTGAAAATACTCCTTTTGTCCTAGAATTAGTAGTGTATCCCACATTGAAACTAATACTGAAGTTTTCTCCATATGATCCATGATATTCAGTGGAGAAGTGTCTACCTTTGACTATAATTTAGGAGCAGAAGGATCTCCCAAATGTTGTATGAATTGAGGAATATAAGGTCCTTTCATATTTTTATCTTTTGTATCTTGAGCTTGTTGATTTGAGATTTTTTGAGGAAGCTCATGTGTAGTTATCATTTTTTGTGGATAAGAAGAAGGGGATTCCATTTTAGGACATGAACCTTCTCCAATTCCTCTTTTCTTGGATCTAGTATGAGTTAGAACTGAATTATCAATATTAGGTAAATCTTGACTTTGATTTACAACCAAGTGCTCAAATGAATTCTCACCTTCTTGGAAGTTAACAAATATAGTTTCAATATGTGCCTTACTAATACCTTCTCCTTATTGATTTGGAACTTTTGATTAGTTTAGTGAAATAATCTCTCCATGAGAAAGAGAATCTTCCTTATTCTAAGAAGGTGGTTGGTTTTAAAATGAAGGGAGAATTAAACTTTGTTGCATGAAATATTGATGAGAACTTTCACCAATTAGAGCCATTACCATTCTATTTGCTTGATCCCATTGATTATTCCATTGTCCTTCCTGAGCATAATTTCTCTGAGTTAGCACAATATCTCTTAAATTACTTGGAACATTAGGATTATATTGACTTGATTGAGAATTATACCCTTAACTTTATTGATTATATTGGTAGGATGGCTTGTATTATGGAGCTTGTTACCTCTCCATTACAACCAACTTATTGGTTTAGCCCTTAAAAAGACTCATCTTCCCCAATCTATCAATTTGATAACCTTCTATTTAATGGAACTTTTATGTCTTTGTTATTGGAGCAATAGTTGGAGCAAGAAGATGAATCGATGTAAAAAGAGGCATTGGTGGCCTTGGAGATATCTTGCCTACTTGTATAAGGAAATTTTTATCCTTGATTACTAATTCAAAGGTTTTAGGTAAAGTATTGTCTCACACGGATTACATCATGATAGACACATCTGAATTAAGAGATTTCAGATAGTATATAGATGCATAGTTGGGTGTAGGATTGATCACTACAGGAATTTTATCCCAAGTCTTTTGAAATCTATTGTTAAAATCCACCATGAACTCATGATTGAACCTATTAATTATTTTAAGTTTCTCCACAAGTAAAGATGATCACTTTTATCTTCAAAATGGTTATGCAAAAGTTATCCAAATTCATTCTAGTTTTTTATTGATGTAGGAGCTAAACCTCTGTACCATTGAAGTGCATTTCCTTTGAAAGAAGTTGACAATAACCTCATTTATACATTTTCATATGTAACATGATGTACTAAAAAAATATTATAAATATATACAATATGTTCTATAGGAGTTATTGGATTTTTTCCTACAAAATAAGGAAGATCTTTTAGAGTTGAAACTAGAATATCACCCCATTGATTGAGATTTAGAGGACTACCACCATTGAATATAATAAAATTATATCTTCTAGGAACAACCATCTGAGGTATAAGATTTAAAAAAATATTTGGCTAAATAATATTGGCTTGAATAGGAGGATTTTATGTAATAATAGGGGAAATAGAAGGTGTAGGATTTATATTTGGTTGAGAAGCTTTCTTCTTCTTTGGTTGGTAAGATAAATAAGAGAAATATATTTATTTCCCTTTTGTAGAGGATCTTGTGAGAACTCTTGGTGGCATGAAAAATATATAGATCTAAAAATAAAAATCTAGAAATGAATAATATACTTAGATACACAAATAATAATTCAAAAGTTAGAATAAGTAGTCCCACTAGGCATGCCAAAAAACTATTATCACTCTAGAGTGCACCCTTCTTGAAGATGTGTAAGAACACCTTCTCTCTAGTTGATACAATGGGAATTTTTTAGAGTGTGGGTGACTCTTTGATGAGAAGAACCTCAAGAGAGGGATATTTACCTTAAAATATGTCTATTAAATCTGATTTTTTTTTGTTTATGGGTAAAAAGGGTAAGGGGAAACATAAAATAAATCCTAGTTAAAGGGGGTGATACACTTATATTATCCAAATCCTCTAAATATATTGAAATCAATGCACACATATAATCAATAAAATTTATATTTTTGTCCTTAATTAAAAATGTTTCAGATGAAGGGTTAAAAACCTCTTCAAATGACCCACAGAAGGTGAGATAGAGAGAGATAGGTGACGAAGGGACCTACGAAAAGGATATAAATCTCACTTATACATTGATGCACAATAAAATACACACTATTATTCTATCAAAACTTAGATACAAAACAAAAACTCCTTTATTGATAAATGGTCAAACATACAATTTATTTCTTAGCTTTAATAATAATAAAAAATGGCTTGATTAATCCAATAAATATGATTCAAAACCTAAAACAACTGTAAGTGTAGTTGAAAATGGATAAAGGTGGTCTTGGTTAACTTAACTCAAGACAAACACCTTTTACAATGTTTAAAATAATCATTTAAATCTTTCAAATTCATTAACTTGCATGTTTTTATTAACTTTGACATAGGAATTTAGTGGTGGGGCCCAAGTTGGAAATTAAAAATTCCTTGCATTTAATGCTACACCACAATATTCAAAGGAATATGCTTCTTGATTGAACTTCAAGCTGAGTTGGAAGGAGATGACTAGGAAAAAAGCCTTACTTGGAACTAGTCAATCAAAATGCAAGACAAAAAAATTCCACAAATAGCCCTCCTTTTGCATGAAAATTATTTTGAAGGATTAAAAAAATATAATCATCTCTAGACAGCATCAAAGTGTCATGGAATTTCTAAAATATAACTCTTTGAATAGCCTTCCAATGCTAAACTCAAACTTAGCTCTTTGAATAATAATGCCAACTTGACTAGTTAAGCCTAAAGGCTAATTTGAACACATGGAAACCATGAAACCTAAAACAACAACAAATTTGACATGAAAAATAAACATTCATCACCAAAATAAATATTTAGTCAATAGGGTTAACTAGGCTAATTTTGCTCAAATTTCCAGTAGACTGGCCATTTTTCTTGAGCTTGTAAGGGAACTTCCAAGATGATTTCTGAAAAATTAAATATTTTATGATTAATAACAACTTATAAGATTCTATCTCAAATTATTATATTCTTTTTGACTACCATGAACTTTAATTTACACACATTTTTCCACAAAAATGTGATTCCAGACATCATTTGTAAACATCCATGCATAAAATTTACATTTAGAGAATCCTCTCATAGTTTAATTTATGTTTTATAAGTTTTTAGGTTGATTCATGGCTAATTTATTTCAATAAAATCAATTTTTCTCAAAACTAGTTTTTAAGGTGCTTATGAAGGTTTTGAATCTATATCTTCAAATTGATGATTCATGAGGTAGAGACCTCAAAAACCCAAAAAAATTCCATTTATTTGTATTAAATTTACCCCTATGACATCTATAAAAATATTGGACTCACATGTGAAAGATGTGAAAAATTACCATGTAAATGAAATTTGCCTATGGGGAATTGATTACATTCTGAGCTACCTACGTTCATAGCAATTGTTCATAAATCTCAGATCCTAAAATTATATAAATTTTTCAATAATTATAATTTAATATGGGTCCTCATAACATTATAAAATCATTCTACCAAACTCCACATGTGGTGAGCACAACAAGCATCTAAACAAGTGGCTTAAAAGGGTGTCTAGAACTGGAAAAAGTGAAAAAACTTCACTAAAATTAAAATGGCTTCTTAAAAGCTTAAAAAATATATAAAAAATAATTATGGGACCTATTCCATTCTCTCAAAATAATCATTAATTCCTTTTGCCATGAAAATATAAAAATGCCTTTTTGGCCTAAGT
>JARHVA010003597.1:542500-550000 GCA_037957365.1 Torreya grandis | reverse complement strand
AGTATTGGATTTTAATATGAGATTTTGCCTCATTTAGATCATCCCTTGAGCATATTCATAATTAGGAACTCTGTTTGACCTCTTGGATATGAATTCAATAGGTCTTAAATCCAAATTTACACCACAAACATTCAAACCTAGACCATTCTTTCATTTTGTGGCTCTTTGTTAGTGAATTCTGTTTAAGGACTATGGGTTAGTCAATTGACCTTCATGGCTATAGGTGCATATTTTAAACCTTGGAAATTTAAACCCTAGTATGCCTTTCATTTTTCTTTGAATTAACCTAATCTTGTCTTTAAAAAACATAATCATTCAAAACTCATGAGATAAACCCTTCCTCCATAACTTTGGTTTCATGACTTGCATGTGGGATTGGTTGTAGGTCATGATTTTTGAAGGATATAGTAGTATTTTTCCTCTTAGAGTTACCATTATCTCTGAAACTCTCAACAATCTTTATGAACACGAACCTCTTGAAATTAAAACACTATGGAGAAATAAACACCCAAATGGCATGCATTTGACTATGCTAATAAATTTAAGGGTTGCTTGAAGGGTATTAGAGTGGTTGTAGGGATCATTTTTGAAGCTCATGGATCATACCAAGGTTCCATATATTATATATCCTTTAGGACCTACTCCAAGATAGCTCATCATTTACTATGTCTAGGTTTTGGAACTTCAAAACAATTCTATTTAGCTTTAAGATTCCATTGTAGACCACCAAGTACATTTTTCTCAAGCACGTGCCTATAGAATGCCTTTAATAAGCTATAGATTTCAATAAAGTACAAGCTATAAAAGGTTAATTTTGTGGTTTCCATGCCATGATGTCTCTGGCAAACCCTTAATGACCTTATAAGAATGATTAAACTCCTTGATGTTAAATCAAATATGACCTCTCATTGAAGTATGTTGTAGGTAGTCCCTTTAGTACCATATTTATTGATCTTAGTTGTATATACCTTGGGGAGTCATTAGATATGACTATAGATCCCTTGCTCTTGATAACACCTTTTTGATGAAATATTTTATTTCATAAAATTGATTAGATAATTATATTATTATCATCCACGAAGTGATCTCATTCTAAGGGTGACCTTCTTTAAGAACCATATCTCACTGAAAATGAATGCATACACCATATTTGTGTGGATAGGGAATTGTCTATGACCTTAAGAAAGGCTCAAAGGCATATTTAGCTTTATTTCTCCTTATGGTTTCTTGATGCGGTCACATTAATTAAGAATAATAGAGAGAACTTCACTTTACAACTTTGATATTGATGGTTGAGATTTTCCATGACATCATCAACCTACTTTTGTCCCTTTCATGACTATATAAAATGCTTAACCTGCTTAGATACCTTTTGATCATGCTTGATGGTGTTTTATTGATCAACCTTTGCTCCTTAACAATGGTAATTGTAATGTAAATTTGGGTGAGAATGGTAGGGATAGATGGAGATGGATAGATGTGAAAACACAATGATAATGGCTATGTGTGGCAGTGATATGAAGTGAGTAAGGTGGAAGTGGGGAATAAACACCTAGAAGAATTCTAAGACCAAGGTAAGGAAACAAATTCAAATAATGAATTATCAGAATCACACCATCATAAGATGGATACCATTAAATAATTGTAAGTATTTGAAAATTGAATCATAGTTTTCCTTAAAATCCTTAAAATATGTAAAAATTCTTTAAATTATGCTAAACAAGCTCAATTAAGACACTAGAAAGCATGGCTTGTCATGGATATTTTGAGAATATCTGATAACTATGCTTTAAAACCATGAAAACTTGATGAAAATCCTCCAAACACAAAAATATTGAAAGCTTGAAGGTAAAATCTTCTCTTTGGACATACAATTCCTCGTTAATTTATCAATATTGTAGATTGATTTATTAACTTTAAGACTTTTATTTGACCATGAAATAGATGAACACCTTAAGAATGGAATTGAAGAGTATATAAACTATCCAAGATTATGAAACAATTTTATTTTTCCCAAAACTCTTCCCAAGTGAAGAGAAATTGAAGAAAAACAACTACCTTTTTGGATGCTATGTATTAGAATTTACCTTTAATTTAAATATATGGTTCGTGAGCATGGATCATCAAATTGAGAAACCAGTTGAGCCATCATAAATCCCTTTGAGTCTACTATATTCACCCCAAATTTTAGAGATGCAACATCCTCCAACTGACTTTACCATCAAGAAACATATAGGTATGTCTCTCTATGCCAACAAGTAGGAAACCAAAAAGAAGCTAGTTTTGGGCCTATATGGACTTGAAACTTCATGAAACTCTTTCTAAATTCTAGATATTCTCTAAAATTATATCCCCTTCCCTAGATTGTATGGAACCATATGGATTCCATATTATTGATTCAAAAATGGGTAAAAGAGGCTCCTTTTGGCCTTTAAAAACTAATTCTACCTCTACACTACTTGGAATGGAATATTTCAAAACAATTTCATGTCATCCATGTAAATTTTCATATTTATACCCTTTTACTTGGAAATTTTTGCATGTGGGAGTCGAATTGGGGCCCTTTTTGGCTATTAAACCTATCAAATGATCTTTTCATAACTTAAACTTTTAGACTTGGGATAAATTGACCTTTTTGAACATGAATAAAGATATTATGGCATGATTCTATAGATTTTGAAACCATTTTTGACATTTTAAAACCCTATTTTGTCATTTTTTGACTAAGATTTGCATTTTTAGGCCATAACTGACCAGTTTGACCATCTATATTAGGAAATTGACCATTTTGGGGAAAGTTTCAGATAATAAGGGTAGTAATTTGGCCTTGACAAGACAAACTACTAACATTGCTTACCAAATAGTATGGCATAAAGTGGGGGAAATAAACATAAAAAGTAAACATGTAAAGAAGATCTATACTCAAGTCAATGTATATGAAATCATGATACATGGGAGAGAAGTACAAGTGCTAATCTATCTACTCTACAAAGGAGGAACAAATTTAGGAATCATTAACTTTTAAGATGAACCAATTCAACCTCAATCTCTCCCTTAGCCAAGGTGATTCACAAGAGGTTGTTGTGGTATATAACAATAACAAGGATAAGTCAACTCTAGGTTACACAACTTATTTATGCATTCAAAATAATTCTCCACAAGACAAGATTCATTTCTCTAAATAAAGTATTGAAACCCTAGGTTATGCTTCTCAATTAGAATAGTGGATACATAGATGTGAAATATAATATTCTTCTTCTGTTCCTAATAAATGATGAAAATGGATTTGTATACATAGTTAAATCTAACCCTAAACCTTTCTAAAAGTTTAGTTGACATGGTCGGTCCAATTCAACTCTATATCATTATTTGATAAAAACAAGTTAGGTCCTAGTCCAGGTTAGCTAGAGCTGACCTAGATGCATAATGTGCTTTTAAAAATTGAATATAGGGTTGGCCCAAGATAACAGTGTATGCTAAATGTCAAAAGGGGGTCTTATGCTTGGAAAGGGGCTAAGTAAGGCAATGAATTGCTTGGAGGAGTGTGTAAGAGAGGAGGCAAGGCTTAGGGAAGTAAATATGATAAGGTTATGTAGATATCAAGTGGTATTATAGGGGATAACAATCATGTGAAACACTGATGGTCTATCAACCCCTTTCCCAATGCACCCTTTAAGGTGTTCACTCAAAGATATTGATACTTGGTGAGTTACTTCAAGATATAAAGCATCAATATTTGATAAATTTTGAAAATATTATGTGTATACATATTCCCCAGTCAAAGCTCATCACATGTCATGTAGGTGTAACATGGGGTGGTGCTTTAGGAAATGAACATAAAAACACATGAAATTGAAGCTAAATAAATTACAATAAAAAGAAAATAAGATAAATGAAAGAATAGAATTGAAAAACAAATACCTTTACTTACCTTAGTGATGTAGATAAGAACTAAAGTGAAATAAATATGAAGGTGTCTAATGTAAGGAACATTAGATGAACTTGTAGAAATTAGGAAAAAAGAGGAAAAAAAAAGATTTTTTTACAAAAAATACATGTAATATGTGGCAAGAGGCTCTACAATGTCAGGATTTTAGAACAACTTTTGGTTTAAAAAAATAGCTATTAGAAACAAAGATATACTTGAAAAATGGAATCTAGTTACAAATATTTGATAGGTAAATAATTTTGAATAGTAAATGTAAATAGGGTGAAAATTAGTTCATTTTTTATTTGTACTATTTTGAGAAAACATTGATTTGAGAGACCCCAATTGAGCCTAGAGAGTGACAATGGTGAGGAGATGACAATAAAAACATGAAGTACATATAGCAAATGAAATGAGTGAAACATAGGTAAGAATGCATGAATTTTAAATTTTTTGATTAATTTTATTTGAAATTGAGCTAAATATAGAAAATTTATTGGTAGGCAAAATATAAACACTGAAACTAACCCTAGAAAATTTTTAGGTAGACTAGGGGTAGAATGGGGTACTAGGTAGGAAGAGATCAAAAAAATAAATGCCTAAGGAATTGATGGTAAATGGTTAGAAAGTCACTATAGATGAAGAATAGAGCTAATTTAGATGACTCTATTTGTAAGGGAAAATTGAAATTAGGGTCAGACTACATAATAGTGGGCTGACATTGTCTTACTAAGGGTGATCAATATAATTTGCTAAAGAGGGCCGACTCTGTACTAATGGGATGATGTAGCATGCTAAAGGTATGAAGGGGAAATTTAGTATCAAATATGAAGATATAATCCAAAAATGAAAGGGAAAACTATGTACCGGTGGGTTGATGTAGTATAATAGGACTATAATAGGGCCGATTTAGTATCATATGGGTTGATTGTGTAGGAAAATAAGAAAAATAAATCAAATAAGTGGATGTAGTAGTTAATTTGTAAATTTTTTAGAATCTATTTAAATTATTATGACATCAAGATCTGATACATCATTTTTTGTTTGATATTTTATAGAGATGCTAGAGTTTTTGGTGCTTAGTGGATGCATCATGGACACTAGACCTATTAGAGTAGCTGGCTAACATGGATAGAGATCGAATGGTTAGTTTTGGCTTTGGTGGAATCATGGAGATGAGATAGATCCCTATGAGTGTTGATCTCATTTTCATGTTCCTAGGATGATGGGAAAATTTGACCAATACTTTATGATAGGAGGTAGAGGGGGACACCATTGAGGTGGTGATTAATTTGGAGGATGTCCATTCATTTATTGGTATTCTGATAGGTGAGACATTGGTGATCACTGTTACACCAGAGTCATAGGATAAGAGACAAGCTTTATCTTAGTGGGCTATATTCTTAGATAATATGTATCCCAAATTTAGGGTGAGCTTGTTTAATTTATATATAGAAGCAATTCTGGACATTTAGAGGATGTGATAAGACTTGTGATAACATGAGTGTTGAGTCACAAGTTAGATGGTAAGGTACCACAATACATAATAACCCTAAGATATTTGATATTGGATTAGGGAGTGCTCTATGATTTTGGTTTTGTCATATAGGTCCAACTCATGCATGATATGTATGGGATGTGATCTAAATGGAAAAAGATGATGGGACCAATGATTTTTATTATCACATGGATATACAAGAGGTTCCATATCTATCACCCAACTAGGTTTTCCCAAGAGATTGATGATAGGTTACCTCAGGTCTTAGAATGGAGGTAGGACCATGTAGTGTAGATTCTTCCCCATGTTTTAACCTTGTAGACTATCACACAAGGGAAAATAGTGTGGCATCCCTACACTCACATAACTACTATATGGCCTAGTTGGTCTATCATTATGATAGGGTTGACATGTGTGTGGATCATGGTCTAGTACACTTCATGGGTGGAAGCTCATCTAGTATCTCACATCCTTATATAGATATGAATTCTTCATCTAGAAAATCCTTTAGTAGTGCCTATTTATTGGGAATAACATACTAGAGAGATGAAAGGGAGAGGAGGTAGATGGGTACCTATGGGGATACTAATGATTAGGCCTCAATTTTCTAAGCCACAGGTTGGTCAAACATTATAATAAAAGACACTAGATCTAGGAGAAGGAGATGATATAGATGTGGATGTAGGATCATAATAATAACCATAACAAAGGTAGTAGCAACCACCATGAACTCATAAAATATGGAGGCACTATCAACATGAGGAGGTATAGGTGAATGTTATTATATAGGAGGATCTAGTAGTAACTCTAGGATATATTTGGTCAATAGATAAACCATTAAAGAGAGGATAATGTTGGGCTCAGGTGTTGATTCTTAGATTTATATTAGTGTGTATCCAACCAATAGAGGAGGTGCTTGGTAGATGAGTAGATGGAGAGATCATGATCAATGACACCAAAACTGGTGAGAAATGGTTTAAATTTTGTGTAAGTGGTATGACCCCTCCCTTATTATACTTTATATGAATACTTATATGTTTTTATCATATATATAGCTGACTGTTAAACTTCTTTACTTAACTAGACTATGTTGTTAGATTTCAATGCTATAATACTTGACTGTAAGATGATATATACATTATGTTTTAATTTTTCACTTGATTTATGGATTACTTGATGCAATTGATCTTTATTATAGTTATGTATTATTTTATCAAATTTTGATTAGATACTACTAATGTATATACTTGATGGTTAGAGGTATTGATTATGAGCTAGGTTCGATGTTAGCATCAGTATTTGGGGATTTAGAGTGATTGTGAGCTTATATGAGTTTTGATAGGTATCCATGTATTCTTGGTTAGTCATATTCCATTCGATATTATTGTTGATAATTTTTGTTGTCACATTTTATTTCTTGCTTTATCGCATCTTAATTTTGTAACCTATCATTTTATTGTTTGATCTCTATGTGTTAGTATGGTGTTGGTTGTTTTCGCTATCTCATGCAAAACTCCTCACCAACCTAATTTTGTGGACTCACACTTACTAAACTTAAACACCTAAAGGGACTTACCTAGACCTACTCATATGATACCCTCCCACATGGATTATCACCTTGGTTATTTAGTGTTGTCATGGATTTGTTGATTCAACCTTGGGGCATTAAAAAATTTAAATTATATTTTAATTATTATTACCTATATGGTTTCATTGCTTAAATGGATTGATATTTTGGGAGAGGTCATTAATGATAGTTGTATTTTTTATTTTTAATGGGGGGAAGCCTTATAAAGGGTTTGATGGATTTAGAAGAGGATTTATATCTCCAAAATAAATAAGAAATTGAGGAAGGGGTATGGTGATTCGGATGGGGGAGAGAAAAATTTAGTTGGTGGTGGGTGGATGAGACATGACAGGGAGGAGAGAAGAATGGAGAGAAGGGGAAGAAAAATAGAGATAGAGAGTTTTTGTTTTTGGCAAAGGGCATTTTGGACTACTATTTTTGGCTTGTTTTTATGCACGAATGATTTTGTTGGGTGGAAGAAAAAAGAATGTTCCAAACCTAGTTTTA
>JARHVA010003597.1:260000-537500 GCA_037957365.1 Torreya grandis | reverse complement strand
TAGAGTTGTTACATGGTGACCAATGAATTATCCAAATCAAGTGGAGTTATGAAATAATTCATAAAGGCACTTAGCCTTCTAGGCTAAATGTTAAGGTGTTGTATTGTATGACAGCTACTAAAAGTTTCATGTATGTCTCAAAATAAATCATTTCAAGGAATCAATTTTTTTCTATGTCAGTTTCTATCACTACCTAGCCTTGGTTGGGGTTAACCCTTCCTAAATCTAGTTACATCAGGGCAAGTCTCACCTGTCAACTATTGAATTATATGAGAAAATTGATGGGAGTTAGTGATATAGGCTTTAATATTAGAATTAAGGGAATAATATATGGTATTTATAGTTGGCTTGTATGTGGGAGCCTTCTATAGATGATTAGAACATTATTATCTAGGGAAGACTAAGGGTTCAACCTAAACTTGGAGGGATTAATAGGGTTAAAAAGGGGATAAAGTACTTGGGTAAGTCAAAAAATCTTGATCTCTCCACTCATTAAAGGATTTCCTTGAGCTATTAATAGCCTTGAACTTGTTTGAGTGTGGTATCTAGTGTTAGTTATTTGAACAAACACTACTGTAAATTATTATACAAGAGCTAAGCATCCTATATTATTTTGATTAAAAGAACTTAATTCTATATTTTTTAGATTTATTATGACACTATAAGGTAGATGGTTTTAGTAGAGTAAAATTGCATCCTTAGGGTGAATTACTTGAAGATAGCAAGGCTTTGTGACCTCTTTTTTTGATTATAACATGATTGTTATGAAGAATTTTCACATAATGACATTGTGAACAATTTTATTAAGTAACCATAAATTATGGCTTGGCCTAGGTGTCACTATACATGATGGGTGGCAACTTTACAATAATTTTAATGCTATGAAAATGCTCAGGAGGCATTAGCTTATCCAATGCAAGGCACTTTTAAGTAAAATGAGAAGGTTGTTATTTAATATGTTGCTTAATTGGCTGAATTATAATTGTTATGCAGTATTAATATAGGTAAGCTTATATGGTGTTGAAAACTTACAAATTTTAGCTAAGTTAGGATTGAGCTTGTTGGCCTCTTTTGAGTGAAATTAGTAAATAAAGTGATTTCATAACTCCAAAAAGGGATAAAGTTAATAAGTTTTGGAATGTTTATTTTGATAATAGATCCATTTTATGTCTATGATGTATATTTTAATCATGGGTATCCCAGATTCCATGTAGATGTTTAACTAATCTTGGCTAAGTTGTACATCTATGGGGGTACCTATTGAGGTTTGGATACATCTTGACATCTACGAGGATGTCTATTATGACATTGGATATGTATTACATCCATGGGGATGTTTATTTCAAATTTTTATTAAACTTGTTTATTTTGGGATATTATAATTCCCATAGTAGTGTTATCATATTCACCTTGAGCCTTGGATAAGCTCACCCTTTAACAATCAATGTTGCATAAAATCAAGCATCACCATTCTACCTTTGACATGTTGTATCATATCAATTGATTGAATTGAGATATAAGGTTATTTTTAGAGTCTTAAGACAATGCCTTGATATCCATTGGTAGTTTGCATAGGCAAGCCATCTGATGAAGCTGAGGTATGATATCTTAAGAGGTCTAAGGGTGCAACTCAATCTTGCAAGGCCTAGTGGATTATTGTGATTGACTTGTCTGAGAAAGTTAAGAGGTTTTATGATCTCTTATTATTATTAAGTAGTGTTATCTATCTATCCATGATGAGTGAATATTGTTGGTAAAATTCTGAAAACTCATGGAGATAGAAAACCTTGTTGGAACACAACCTTCCTTGAATGAAGGTGATTGTAATATAATATCCCTAGAAATGCTCATGGGATATCATTTTATGGGTATCTAATGTATTTTAGATGGAACCTAAACATTGGGTAGACTAATGGAAATCATGGACCCTTGTGTTATACTCGGCTATGTGTTGACTATTCTAATGTATAAAATACCTTGGCATAGTTACTTGCACTTTAATGTGTACCTTTTCTATGCAGATCCTTCATACATGTACATTTCTATATAATTATTGTATAAGCCTTATGAGGTGTGAAAGTGGTTAACCATGTGAAAAGTGTGAAATTTTTGTGATATTAATCTAGTTGTCTAGGTGTTCTAGTTATGTTATATGTGAGATCTTATGTTGTTAAACTATGAATAATGAATTTAAGAACTTGTGTACTATAATTCCTTTTTAGCAGTTGAATCCCTTCATTAAGCTACCAAGGTATAGTGTTGTAATGCATTTTGTAATATTTCATCATTATTCAAGAGATGAACATTGAATCAAGTATGAGGTTGAGGGTAAAGAAACACTACTTCCTTAATGGTTTAGATTGGGTACAGGCTAGGGAGGGGAGTCTCTTGTAGGCTGAAACCCCACTTATCCCCTTTGCATGAGGTAGCCACTTGATTCTTTCAGAGTGTGCACCATGAAAGTCACATAGTGGCCATGAAACCCTCATGAATAATGGTTTCCTTATGGTTAAGTGTTTAATTAGCCACCTCTCTAAGGTTATTGTTAAATGGCCTATGTGGAATTTAATTATTTAACCTTGTGAAGCACCAATTGGTCCTACATTTTGGATTTTTAAGCAAATTAGCAAGGGGGTACTCATTAAAATACATGCATGTATTAGGCTATTCATGAAAAAACATGGAATGTATGAGGTATTACCTTGTTATTATATATATATATATATATATATATATATATATATATATATATGTATGTATGTATGTATGTATGTATGTATGTATGTATGTATGTATGTATGTATGTATGTATGTATGTATGTATGTATACTCTGGGATTTTTTAATGTGTGATTGAAATGTATGCTAGTTTTATGTTTGAGAAGAACATTTTAAAATCCCTAATTAGGTAGATTTTGGAATCTTGGGTACCTTATATAACTTTTTCCATGAGGTATGTGCATTAATATGCTAGAATTGTGATCCATGTAACCATTGCATGAGCTTACAAAGTGGATGGAGATCATGTGATAAACCTTTAGGTTACATGTAAAGGCCTAAGATGGATTAGCTAATTGTTTAGTGTGGATTGTTTGGGATGTTTCAATATCTCATAAATGGTAATTGTTGGTTAGTAGTAACCATTCAAAATGAGTTACTATCTTGTGATAGCATTCTATGATGAATGTTCATTAATTTATACATAAGGCATAATGTTTGTTTGTAAAGACACTATTTCAGATTCTGATATATATTAAAAATCTTGATGGGATGTCTAACTAGGAACTAGACAACAAAATTTTAAAAATGTTAAATCAACCTATCTTACACAAGCTAACAATAAAAAAAAAGTATGCTTATAAAGTAACAAAATCCTTTTTATTGGAATTTATTGAGGTGTGGAAAATTCATTTCTATGGAACATTGTTCCTGTTATTGAGGTTTGGCATTGATGTTGTCATTAATGTCAAAGGTTCCTGAGAAGGTCTTCATGAGGTCATTAAAGAGTGAATCTATGAGAGAAAATATTGATCAATGTCTTAGTGATTTTGAGAATGTTAGATATGATTGGTATATGTTCTTATGACTAAATGAGTGATGTGAAGGTCAGCATGGAAGGTCATTGTTGTCAATTTTGTCAAGTGCTTGAGACTAGTAGTGTCTTGAGAAGGTATGTGCATAATATGCCTAGTCTTGTGTATGAAGGAGTATGATAGATTGGTGAAATGAATGCACATAAGCATAAATAGTTTTATGAGGTTGATTTATCATGTATATGAGGCTTTGGAACACTCATGTGAATCTTAGGGTAAGTCTATTGGAGTAAGACCTTCAGAACAAGTCTACACCTAGACCATTCCTAGACCCTACCTGGCCTAATGAGGCATCATGATTTGTTGTCAAGACATATAAAATATGTATGACAATTTTTAATCATTTATGAGGTTTATTGAGTATGTGAGAGTGGTTTAAATTGCATGAAAAGAGGCATGAAGGTCAGTTTTAAAGCTTAATGTGGTTTGCAAGTCAAGGTCTAAATGAGTAAAGAAAGAGTGTGGCCTAATGGGGTATCAAGATCAGTTTTCAAGGCAAGCGTGTGTAGGGGAGCATTGAAATATTTGATTCAAGATATTTTAATCATGTTCATGAATTTTTGGGTCAAATTTTGATGGATAAGGTAGGAAAATGTGTTATAAGGTCTCTCAAATGTACAAAATGAAGGGTTCTCTACCTAAGAAGGTTTTTATTGTTTTCATTAGCTCATCAAAACTCTGAATGGGAACCTAAGATACTCATGGTATATGGGGAAGGTTTATAGCTCAAAATTCTAGGCATTTTTTTATATTAAGGGGATATTATTTATGAATGATTGTTAAGAATGGAAACATGTTTAAACCCTCTTAGAACCCTAATAAGGACCTGATGTTGATAAAAAGTTACTAGAATGGATTGGTATGATTAGGTAAGATATTGGAGGTTGTATTAAAATCTTTTAGGAAGCTCTAAATGTGTTTTAGTTATTAGGTGTGCGAGTAGACCCTACAAGAAAGTGTTAATTTCTTGGATATTTATTACAATAGTTAGAGCTGACCAAGTTAAAATATGAAAATTGATGGAAGATGAAGCTTTATACTCATGTTTCATGTAAATTAATTTTTTTTTACATAATTTATCCCTAATTTGTGCTAAATAAGTCATTTAAGTTAGCTATTTTCTAACAATACTAATGGTGGAAATAGTGAAAAACATAAGCAACAGTGAGAATAAGATTAGGAATGTGTTACCATGATAGAGTGTTAAAAATAAGTACATGAATATGTTTTTTAGTATGGATATGTAATATTAATTCTGGATATAAATATTTTAAGTCAAGTATAGTGGTGAAAATAATGAAGCCAAAATGGCTTGTCTTACTCAGTAAGGTTTGTTTAAAGTGAGGTCAATAAATTGGTCTGTAAAATAAATAGTTTCCACTAAAATATATGATATTTATATTTTAAAATTTTATAGAGATTCTATAGGTAAATATACATTAATAATAATCCATCAAAAATTTATATATATTTGTTGGAGGTATGAGTCATCATGACTAGTCTTTGAGGAAAACTGGCAATTCTAAGTGATCAAGTTACATAAGTGTTTTTTAGTCATTTTTCCCTATATGATGAAATATAATGCACTTGATGAATTTTTTTAGGTATTTGAGATTATTTTTATGTTATTTATTTTCATTATTTTTTATCTAAATAATGTATTATCTTAAGTTGTTCAAGACAAACCTAGATGTGTGTGTGAAGGCCTAATGTGAACAATACAAATGTTATGCTATAGGTGGTGGTTAGAGGTAGAAAGTGTCATGGACATAAAATGAGATTATTAGGTGTATATTTGAGTGGTATATTAATTTTTATACAATTTTTGGAGTTTTAAAGTGGTCCAAGGAGATCAAATTTTAATGTGTACTAATGAAGTGCTAATTGAATTAAGTATCCTTAAGGCCTAAAGAAGGATTTTATCTATTTGAGCTATGGTCAAACTAATATAATGATTTATTAATGTTTTTAAAATTTAATAAGACCTATTGTGTGAAAAATATAATTTTAAAAATGTTTATGGATGACCAAGAGATGTGAGATAGAGGATTGTATAAGCACAAGGCCTAATAGGCTTAATTGACTAGTTAGAATATGAGTGAGTGGAAGCAAAGGATATATCACATTAAAGAGATAAATGTGGTACTTTAGACCATTATAAGGGTATATAGAAACTATAATTAATATATAATATGGGTACTATAGATGAATATCAAGGTCATATGACCTAATCTGTCTTGAAGAAACCTTGTTGAGCGAAGAAGCCTATAAGGTAATTTGAGAGAAATAGAAGAGTAAGAAGAGAAAAATAGGGTGATCATCACATATTATGTGAGTATAAATGTGGTATAAAGGTGATAAAAATATTTAGGTGGATGAGTTAGAACTGAGTCATCTAGGGGGTTGGTGCGTCCTTGTAGGTTGTTGTTTTCTAAAGCCTAGTTGAGTGGGTGATTAACTAGTTGGGGTTAGTGATCCATGTGGATTTGGTGCTTAAAAAAATATTGGTTTTTATCTTATAGGACTATATTCCATTTGTAGATATCATTGGTTTTTTTTTCCTCTTTAGGTTTTCCCACATATGCAATGTGTTTCATGATCTTGTATGGTTGCATATGTTTTTCTAGAAGTTCATGTTTGTATGAATGTTTCATGTATGATTAAGTGGAATTGAACAAATGTTTTGAAGACATTGATTCACACCCCTTCTCAGTGACTGTGCTTATAATAGTTTCCATGGTTGTTATTTTTTTCCATAAAGACTTAAAAAGTCATGCCTATATGGGTCACTTAATTTTAATAGTCTCTATGGAACTATGTTAATATTGTGGTATACTATTGGTATATGATAAATAAAAACATATTTGGAGCTTTTAGACCTTTTAACAAGGCTTAAAATATCTAATTTGGCTATTAATGAATGGTTTTTGAATAAAAAACTTGGAGATTTACCCAAAGTTGAGATATTTTTATGGACATATAATGCTATAATTATTTATGTAGCTCCCTTTTTAGTCTTCTAGTGTCATAAAATGGCATGTGAGCTAATAAGACATTTATTATGGATTGGCTAAAGGAATACATGGATTTGATTATGATTTTTTATGGGAATTTCAAATGTCTCCTACTTGGATGGTGTATTATATGTTATTACTTTACTATTATGTAAGTTGATGGTTTTTTTAATAAATATTATGGTTAAGTTGTGTAAGTGGATGTAGGACTTAACGTTTCTTGGAAAATTTTGGTAAAATACTGAGGGTAACCACCCTTGATAAAATATCATATGTTGATGGTTGAGTAATGTAATTATTTTAAAGAGTGTGATTAAGTCCTAATGGATAGTTGGGTCCTTAGTTGTTTATATAATCACCAAGATGGCTCTTCTCTAAAAGGAGGAGGATGTTACAACCCCACCCTTGTTATACTTTATATGACTACTTAAATGTTAATATTATCATATGTATAATTTATTGTTTCACTTTCTTACCTAGATGGACTATGTTATTGGATTTTGATGATATGATACTTGACTGTAGGATGATTTATACATTATGTTTTAAATTTTTCACTTGATGATGTATGGATTACTTGATGTAATTAATATTTTATTATAGTTCTTTATTTTTTATCAAATAATGTTGATGTATATAATCATTGGTTTCAATTATTGATTATGAGCTAAGTTAGATGTTGGCATTGATATTTGGGGAATTAGAGTGATTCTAAGCAATCATATGAGTTATAATAGGTATCCTTGTATTATTAGTTAGTATTATGCTATTGGATAATCTTATTGATAATTTTTACCATCACATTTTATTTCTTACTTTATCACATTTTGATTTTGTATCTTGTCACTTTATTTTTTGATCTCTATGTGTTAGCATGGTGTTGGTTGTTTTCACTATCTCATGTGAAACCATCTACTCAGACTTCTTATTTTCTCTCTCCTCCACAAAGTCATCACCACCCTATATTTATGGACTCATGCTTACTAAACTCAAACACTCTAAAGGACTTACCTAGACCTACCCCCATAATACCCTCCAACATGGATTATCACTTTGGTCATTTAGTGTTGTCATGGATTGGTTAATTTGACCTTAGGGCATTAAAAATTTTAAATTATATTTTAATTATTATTACTTTTTGGTTTTATTATTTAAATGGATCAATCTTTTAAGAGAGGTCAGTAATGACCATTGTATTTATGTTTTTTGGTAGGGAGATGCATTGGGAATGGTTTAATGAATTTGGTAGAGGATTTCTCTCTCTATAATGAAAGATGAATTGATGAGTGGGTATGGCAAGTTGGATGGGGGAGATAAAAATTTATTTGGTAAAGGGTGGATGGGATGTGATAGGGAAGAGAGAAGAATGGAGAGAAGGGGAAGAAAAATAGAGATATAGAGTATGTTTTTGGCTAGTAGAATTTGGCTTGTTTTATGCATGAATGATTTCTTTGGGTGGAAGAAAAAAAAATTCAAGACCTGGTTTTGACTCTACATGCATCTATGGCTTTTATTTTCCCTACTAGATCTAATTAACTCATATTATGATTGAATTTTGGTTATCCTTCATAAGAATGGAATTATAGAAGTTATGGATACTACATACACAGATGGGATAGTTGGGACATCATAAGACTCCAAGATGGGTATCCAATACCCAAAAAGTTAAAATTGATTCATATTTTTCATATAAACTTGAAAAAGAGTTTGATATAGCCATTTGGTTTCAATATAAAGAAAATTTATTATGTTGTGGCTTGGTGTAATTATTGGTAGGGGAATTCCTACAATATTGGAAGGATTTTTGTGTGTTTTAATATATTATAGAAGGTCTCAGCTTAACATTTTAATATCATTTTTTGGTTTTAATTGAACTATGTATTCTGGGTTGATGACCCTATTCTTGTTGTGGAATGTTATGGTTTTTTAGCACAACTAGGACTGTGTATGTTCATTTCTCCTTAATAGATGGATTTAACTTATAAAACCCTATACATTTGTCTATATGATTTCATGAATTAAAATGTTGAAAATCATTCTATGTTCTATTAAATCTTTAAGGCAAATTATTTGATTATCATCATATTTTCTAGAACTAAATTAAATTGATTTGGGTTTTTATTAAATATTATAGGTAGATATATGTTATTGATACAATATATTCTTTCACAGTGAAAAATTGATTTGGGTCATTAAAATTTAAAAGGTCTAATTTATTTATGTGAATAATGGGTCTTTATATTGTATTTTTTGCCTGGGATTCTATTTTGAAATGGCCACACAAGTGTATTAAATGGCACAACTTAGACTATAGAGGTATTACAACCTTATGAGAGATGCATGTATATTTTTAATTAATATTGAACCATTGTTGCATAGATAAGTTTGACAAGCTATTTCTCCTTAATGAATTGGTCATTTACATTTTCCCTACATAAGTTCATTTTGGTCATAAGCATCTACATGTGGTTTTGATTTGAATCTTCTTTGTGATTATTTTGAATGATTAAATTCTATTATGACTTTTAATAAGAGTTATATATGTTTTGTGTATGGATAAACTATGGAAAGAGGGGAAAATCCTTGTTGGAATCATTGCTTTATAATGAGAGTCTAATTTTTAAATAAGACTAGTATAGAGGTCTATTGTTATGTTAACTCATGTTGACCCAATTTTAATATTCAGGGATCATATGAGGTTGTGAGACCTCATGATTATCCCAAAAATCTCCTATATCTATTATTGGATTAAAATTGATTTATTGATTTGAATGCTTGTTGGAATTATAGTTGCCATTTTTAGAAATTATTGTCATTATTAGAGATTTTGGGGAATGTGTTGACTAGGTTTTATATGTTGACTCTTTTGATTTGTTTGATAATTAGAATGTAGGATTGGATATATATAAATTATTGAGTTATATGTTTTGAGTCATGATTTATTTATTTTGGTTTTATTTCATTATTGTTGTGTAACCATTCTTAGACTAGGCTTAAATGACTAAGTTATGATTATAGGCTTATACACCTAGGATGTAGATTAGTATCCAAGATAATATAGGTTAACGTACCCTTGGAGTATTTCCAAGTAATTTTTACTAAATACAATGGACATGGATTTAGTTATTAAATCAATCACTATATCCTTTGAGAGACCTACAATGGTTATCTCGACTCCTAATTTATATTGATGTTGGGGTTGGTTATTTATTTCTTGCCTCAGAATGGTGGTTATTTATTAGTTTTTTGTGTTATATTTTATTATATTGTGATGTACAATTATTCAAAACATTACTTTCTTAAAATCCCTTAGTGATCCTAATTGCCAAAACCACCATCTAGCTGATAGTTGGGGTGGTAAGGGCCATCTATGGTTGGGCTCATAGGGATGGTTGGGAGGGTTTGTCTAATTTGATTTGTGGCTATTCCATTCTTGAATGATCTTGTTGACAAGTGTGAAGTAATTGGTAATTAATTATTTTATGTTGATTATGTGTTCTTATCTTAGTTTTTATTTCATTTTCATATAGCATGTTTAATAGATTTACCTATAACTTATTCTTATTTGATATTGGTTTAGTTATACTTAATACCTATGGTATACTAACCTTTTAATCAAAAAAGTACTCTATTGGAGAAGAAGAACAAATATTATAATGCTAATTATGAGGTAATATGTTAGAGTTCACTTATAGTTCTAAATTTAATCATTTAGTTATACTTGGGTTTCTATCCTAGATTGATAGTTGATTATACTTACTAATGCTATATTAGTATACTATATTTTTATCATCATTATGGTAATAGTGATGAATAATTTTATGAACACCTTGGTGTAGAATTTATTGCTTATGTAGTCTTATGGAGCTTCTATATTCTCTTGGTAACATTAATCATGGTAATATTGGGGTAGAGAATTGGTTAGTCAAATATACCACTTATTTTAGTTTTTTAAGCATACTTGAGTATGTTATCATGAATTGTTAACAAGTTAGAATCTTCACTATAATGGATATCCTTGATGAGTTATATAAATATTTCATTTGGATACATACATACATACATGTGTGTGTGTGTGTGTGTGTGTGTGTGTGTGTGTGTGTGTGTGTGTGTATCTACACACACACACACACACACACATACATATATATAAATATATACATATATATATACATAAATATATATGCATATATATGTATATATATATATATATATACATATATACATATATATACATACATGCATGCATATATATATATATGTATATATATATATGTATATATATATATATGTATATATATATATATGTATATGTATATAAATATGTATGTATATATATATGTACATATATATATATATATATATATATACATACATATGTATATATATGTATATATGTATGTATGTGTGTATATATATATATATATATATATATATATATGTATGTATGTATGTATGTATGTATACACACACACACATATGCTCATTTTATTCTATATACATTATAATTAATCTTGGTATAACATGAGTACAATACACACACACACACACACACACACACACACACACACACACATGATCATTTTATTCTATATACATTATAATTAATCTTGGTATAACATGAGTACATAAAATTATTATTTAGTTAGTTTTTAGCTTGTGCATAGAATATAGAGACCTCTTAGATGTTTTAGCTTGTATATGATATATATCAACATGTTTAGTTGAGTTAGATACCATGCATATATGGAAAGCATAATATAATTTTTCTTGCATGCTTGGGACTTATAAGATTTCATGCACAAGTATGTACGTTATTATTAATCAATTCTTTGGTTTATTGGTTCTCGTCTCTTAAAGTTCAATTAATCACATTGTTGAAACAAGTAGGATTCTAAGTTGATTTCTGTAGTAAAGGTTACCTAATATATGAACAAGATGATTTAAGTGTTGGAATAAGTTGTTAACTTATGGAAGAATAAAGTAACCCTTAACTATTTGTAATGTGAAATAGTATTGTTGAGGGTTTCACTCTCCTTTGCTTGATTCTTAAATACTTGAGTATGGATGAATGTATACATGTTGTCTCAGGGAATCCAAGAACAACACAACTTGTTCTGATCCCACTTGTTAGGATCTTGCTCCTTATAAAGAGCACAATATGATTACCAAATATAAGCAATCAAACATGCAGAAATTATACCAGAAGCAACAAGTAACTAGAATTCACAAATAACACAGAATATGAGAGACAATATACAATCTTGTATTAATACTCGTACAAAAAAGAATACAATAAAGAGATGCCACACTCTTCCACCTTAAAGAGGCTTGCCACACCTCAAGTGTATAGTAATTCTTCTTCAACAATTCACTCTCCTACCAAAAATGGTCCCAACACACAACTCGCATACAAAATTGGTGTTCACCTCTCCAACCAGTCAGTAATAACCCTGCCAGTACACCAAGTACTCTAAAGTACTTCAAGTAGATATCCCATGAACCTGCAACCTGTAATTCAATAGACCATACTTACACATGCAGATCTCCTATGAGCTTGTAACAACCTACAACTCAATGATCTTACAATGCAAGGATCTTCTTGTCTTCCTTTCTAGCTCATAATTACAATACATGCCAATGGGTCTATAAATAGATCCCAGACTTAAAAAATAACTTAGACTCTTAGTTTACTAATAATAGACACGCAGCTCAACACTTGAAATAGCCTTTACATGCAAACACTCTATTTAACTAACTAACTATTCATGTAATGAATAGTTTTGGAACACACAGGCGACCGACATCGGTCCCTGTCTAACTGGTGTTGACCAACATCAGTCGACTCGTTGCCGATGCCAGTTGCCTTCTGCATTCATCTTGACCAACATCGGTCATACTGCTAATGCTGGTACTTTTATAACTTTAGCAACCTCCTTTTCATCTACATAATTGAAGCTTTTAGCTCCATAACCTAACAATCTCCCACTTGGAGATAAATAGTTACAACTATACCTATACCTGTACTCTGTCTAGTTTGTTCCCTTGGCTCTGTATCCCTCTTCAAGATCACCCTTGAAGACCAACCACCACAAAACCTATGGTGCACCTCCTATCATCCAAATCACCTGCCACATCCACATCTACAAACCATGTAGAGAATTACTTGACCCTGCATAGCATGTGCACTTGCTATTGGTCCCTCTAAGAATCCACTAAACTACCCTCCAATGCTTCTTTCTCAGATTGGCTCCAAACTTGTGAGAACTCCCACTGCTTGGGAAAACTTAGGTCTAGTACATACCATGCATTTAACCTCATTATGTGAATCAAGACACTATTCTGTGAACTATCCAATCATCAGCGTGCTAACCGATCTCACACAATCATCCTAAAACAAAGTCAACCTGTGACCTTCCATGTCCCTAGAACACACTCATGCCAAAGAATCTTACTACTCCCAAATTCCTCATGACACACCTCTGGACTAGCTTTACCTTTAGTTCAGTAACTCCCTGTATATGTAACCCTACAACAAGCACATCATATAGTAATAGGATAATGTAGTTAATATTATCCAACTTGGTAAAGAGAAACACAATGATCAAACCTCCATTGTCCTACAACTTATACAAGACCATATACCCTGGCCTTCTGTCTCACATGTCCATTCCCACTCTTATTTATCTTGAACATCCATTCATCTCTCAATGCTTATTTCCAGCTAACAACTCCACCCAAAACTCCTGTTTGGTTCTTCTCCAAGGAATCACATCCTTCATCCATGCCAAGCTCCCACTGTTTCCTAGATCTACCTACTCTACTTCCTTAACAACTTCCTGGTTCTTTACCTTAAGTGAGAAACAAGTAGTGTAAAGAAGGGAAATGATGAATTTGAGGCTTACTTACCCTTTAAGTCCTCCATATGGGTGCTTGAGACTCCTTGACAGCTTGCTATCCACCCAAAATTTGTCTCAGTGATCGATGTCGGTCACATCTCAGTCTGCACCTGACCGACATCAGTTCCATGCTACTACCTCACTACCAATGTCAGTTCCCCCTGACCGACACTGGTGTTTATCTACCCTGAGTCACTGATGTTAGGATACACATAGTTGACAACGGTCCCTATCTAGACACTGATGTTGGTTTTCTAGCCGACGTCAGTCTCTATGTTTTGCTTGTGAGAATTGACTTCTACCCATGAGCTCCTTTTGGATCAAACCCTTGTCCAAATCACCCTTGCTCTGCTCAAAATTCTTTAGCCCCTTTGATTGATACCTATTTTTCATCTTCTCCTTGAAAACCAAGGCTTTCTTGTTCTTGTCACTAACATCAGATTCCTCAAAAAACATCACCTTCTTCTTCTGCATACAAAAATCTCGATCCATGCCTTTCAAATCTGAAAGCATACCCTTTGACTCAAGAACATGCATCTCCTTCGTATTCATGTGACCAAGCCTATTAAGCCACATCTTCAAATATATAGTTGAAGTAGATAACCTAGAATGAGAATCAGTAATACAAGTAGATAGATAAAGTGTACCTCCTTTCTTACCTCTTGCTACAACAAGTGCACCCTTGGTAACCTTCCAAGAGTCCACTGTGAGAGTTACTATGCAACCCTCATCACCCAAACTTCTTACAAAAATCAAATTCTGCTCCAGAACTAGGACATGCATGACCTCCTTCAACACCCATGTGTTACCTATCTGCAATTTCAGCTTCACTTTCCCTTTGCCAACCATCTGACAAGGCTTACCATCCCCTAAACAAATTTCTCCAAAGTCTCCTTGGACATAGTCATGAAAAAAATCCCTATTTGGGGATGCATGAAAAGAGGCACCAAAATCTAAAACCCAAGATTCTACTTTATCCAAAGAACATACCAGAGCATCCTATGCAATGAAATCCATAACATCTGCTTCTTCTTCATGTCCTTCATGCTAATCTTCACCTGACCTACAATCTCTCTTTAAGTGCCCTTGCTTTCCACATTTCCAGCAGGTTATTCTACCATACCTGGGCTTGGATCTTCTACCTATCTTGGACCTTGATCTCCCATGCTCTATCTTCTCTCTTTGCCTTCCCCTGCTTTCCACACTCAAAACATTTCCTGATGATTCACCTGTGCTTTTCCTATGTATCTCTTCATTCAAGATCACACTCACAACATCATCCACTTTTAAGATTTTTGAAGCAGATGCAGTATTAGAAACTGCCATTACCAAACTTTCCCAACTTTTAGGTAATGAGCATAAGATTAAGAGAGCCTTAATTTCATCATCAAAATCAATATTGACTGAACTTAACTGGTTTACCAAACCATGGAAATCACTAAGATGACTATGAATAGATCCACCTTCCAACATTTGCAAATTAAATAATTTCTTCATAAGAAATACCTTATTCAAAGCTGAGGGTTTTTCATATAAATTTGCCAAAGATTCCATCAACTCTACCATTGTCTTAGTGTTTGATAAGTTGGAAATCATAGACAATGTAAGACTCAACCTTATAGATCCCAGAGCCTTCCGATCAATAACCTCCCATTCTTCATCCTTCATATCCCGGGGCTTGCAATCAACCCCACCCAATGGTAAGTACAAATCTTTCTGATATAGATAATCTTCAATCTACATCCTCCATAATTGATAGTTCTTGCCATTAAACTTCTCCATTCATAGCTTACTTTCTTCTACCATTGCTCTACTCCCACTCAAATAGAAACCCCTGTGAGTAACCTGTAATCAACACACACTAACCAGATCTAATCCAACCTGTTAGTATCCCAACCAAAAGCTCTGGACCAGTTGTCAGGGAATCCAAGAACAACAGACCTTGTTCTGATCCCACTTGTTAGGATCTTGCTCCTCAGATAGAGTGCAATATGATTACCAAATACAAGCAATTAAACATGCATAAATTATACCAAAAGCAACAAGTAACTCGAATTCACAAATAACATAGATTATGAGAGACAATATACAATCTTGTATTAATACTCGTACAAAAAAGAATACAATAAAGAGATGCCACACTCTTCCACCTTATAGAGGCTTGCCACACCTCAAGTGTACAGTAATTCTTCTTCAACAATTCACTCTCCTACCAAAAATGGTCCCAACACACAACTCACATATAGAATTGGTGTTCACCTCTCCAACCAGTCAGTAATAACCCCACCAGTACACCAAGCACTCTAAAGTAATTCAAGTAGATCTCCCATGAACCTGCAACCTATAATTCAATAGACCATACTTACACATGTAGATCTCTTATGAGCTTGCAACAACCTGCAACTCAATGATCTTATAATGGAAATATCTTCCTTGCCTTCCTTTCTAGCTCATAATTACAATACATGCCAATGGGTCTATAAATAGATCCCAGACTTAAACAATAACTTAGACTCTTAGTTTACTAATAATAGACACGCAGCTCAAGACTCGAAATAGCCTTTACATGCAAACACTCCGTTCAACTAACTAATTATTCGTGCAACGAATAGTTTTGGAATGCACAGGCGACCGATGTCGGTCCCTGTCTAACTGGTGTTGACCAACGTCGACTGACTCCCTGCTGACGCCAGTTGCCTTCTGCATTCATCTTGATCGACGTCGGTCATACTGCCGACACCGGTACTTCTGGAACTTTAGTAACCTCCTTTTTGTCTGCATAATTGAAGCTTTTAGCTCCACAACCTAACATGTTGGATACCACTCTTATGAGCTATGTATGCATATTGTTTTATTATCTTATTGATTGGAATAAAATTCACACTCTTATGTCATTGCACGTTCATATTTAATTTGTAAGAGTTACATAAAAGGAACATTTTATTAAGGTTTCACTCGATTAAAACTTGGATGGAATTTTAACATTACGTAAGTCATTATTGATGGTGTGAGTTTGGTATATGTTACTCATTATTGTGTAAACTTTGATGCTTATACATTCTATAAACTGAATCATTTTGAAACCTTTTATATGCATGATGAAATTATACTAATACATATGAGAAATGTACTACTCTACTATGTTTGGATATAATTGGAAATATGTTATATGAATGCATATTTTGTACTTGTTGTTATGGTAATTACATTAACCAACCATGTTTGAATATACTTGAAATAATGTTATATGAAGTTGAGTTGTTCCATTGATAAACTCCTTGATTGTAGGTGAGGTTGAAATGTTAATTGTTAATTGTTTTTAATAAATTTATGATTATATGTATGGAAGGAAAATACTAAAGTAATTTCAAAACTTGAATTGGCTAACTATGCTTTTCTTACTTAAAGTAATGGTTGATAGAATAATCAACATCATGGGAATATTCATTTGGTTGCAATGTACTTTGGTTGTATTAATTCCTCCTTTATTAAGGATATTGAATTGGCTACTTGCCAATATAAAATCATTTACATAAATTTAATTATAGGCTACCACCATATCTTATATCTTAGATAATGAAGTCAATCATAAATTATATCATCTTTCATTATTTATATAATGACATTCATTTAGATTTATTGAATGACATGTGAACTTAAACTAGTATGTTGATAATGGTAAAGTGACCCTAATCTATGAGGAAGTAGATAAGCTTAGCTGGTATAACTTGGATAATTGTATATGATGACTCTATTTTCATTTTTTTCTTGATTGTAAGCTCTTTTTATGTTAATGATTATTTATACTATATGCTTAAAGAAACTTAACATAATTTTCATGGGTTTAATTTTATTTGGTTGATATGTATGATTTACATGGTTGATATTTTTACTTCATTATCATTAAGATGATGTTATATTTGATTTTCATTCATAAACTTGTCATGACCCAATGATTTCATAGGGTGTTTCAAAGATAACCTTTCTGGTTAGTCTAAAATGACCATTTAACCACTATGAGCAAAACCAAAACCCATATAGGGGAGTAAGATACTTAGCAAGGGATAAATACCTATAAATGGTCCTATGTGGAAGGATGGGTGTCACATATGGTGCTCAAGACCTATTCATGTATGCATACATTGATATTCCCTGAAACCCATAAACACTCTTAAGGTGATCTACTTCCCCATAGCATATTTTATGAGTATTTACCCCTATCTATTTATTTTGTTCACCTTTTTTGGTTCTAGTTTCATGTATTTGAGTATGGTAAGTTAATATTGCTTACTTTATCAAATGAGGTTTGGGTCCAACATGCATCCTAAAGCACACTCTGATATGTATTTCCAAATTTTTTTGGGGTTGTTTCATTAAGTTTTGAATATAAAACACTAGTTACATTGTGATTATGGTAGATAGATGATTTTATGTGTGTGTGTGTGTGTGTGTCTGTGTGGGGGGGGGTCTATACACACACACACACACATATATACATATATATACACACACACACACACACATTTTCAATTTGTTGGCTGACACTGAAGGGATTATTTTTAAGACCATAGATATGAACACTGGCCCAAGCTAGCATAGCATGAATCATTTCCTTCCATTTTTCTGGTGGTTCACAATTGAATTTCCAAAAGAAAGGTTAAAGATTTAAATTTTTTATCTAAGAGTCAAATGGAGGCCTAGAAGATTCTCTAGTTTTAAAATAACTTTCTTTTTCTATAGCCTCTATCTTGGCCATACCTACTTGGAAAATCTTATCGATAGATTTCTTTGTATCAGCAAGACTCTTTGATTTAGAATTTGCAAATGATTCTCTTTGTAATTTTAATACATTTTGCTAGGAATGAATATTCTAACTATAATTAGTGTCTTTAGGAACAAGTACTTCTATGGTCTAGAAGGTTGGCCTTTATCTTTTATAGAATTTAAGATTTCAAGAATACCAAATAGACTAGAACTTTGATTAACTATTTCTCTAGTTATGTTATCAAATGCTAAGGATAGATATTTAGTTTCCTGGTATGCTTTTTTTTTTGTTTCAAGAGAGATTATATTAGAATGAATTTGATTTTGGTTCTGACTGACAATTTTTTCTTTAGCTATTAAATTCTCTATCTTTGATTCAGCATTGAGTATAGTGTCTTAAGTCTAGAGTTGTGTTTTCACTTGTTAGGAATAAGCATATGCTCTTCACTTGCTCTTTTATGAGAACCTGTAAATCAAAAAAAAATTGTGTCTATTATTTCCTCAGTTTATTCTGAAAGATTTGTAAGCTCTCTGTGGCATGCTTCAATATAATGATCCTTTTCATCTTTTCTTATTAGGCAGCACGTAGTGTGCCCATAACCCACTTTATTTTGGCATCTTTCCTGGTGCCTATTGATCTGGTATCTTTGTGTAAACCATCAATCTTCCCATTTCATCTTATAAATATAGGGAGTTCTTTGTGTTACAATCATCGAATGCCTATAGTTGAGTCTAGTGTCTTAAGTCTAGAGTTGTGTTTTATCTTGTCAGGAATAAGTGTATGCTCTTCACTTGTCATTCTATGGGAACCTATGAATAAAAAACTTTTCCTATGTATGTTATTTCCTTAGTTTTCCAATGTATGACATGATGACTGGATCAAATAATTTTGAAACCTTCTATCCTATCACAATTTAGCCACATGAGATCATTCTTGCACAAAAATATTCTTTGTATAAGAAATCTAGATATGAGTGTAGAATTCCATTGAATGGAAAGCCAAAGAAACTAGTGGATAACAGATGGATCCAGTAGAAGGTAAATCTTTGTCATGCTAGTATTGATCATATAATTGAAAAGCTAAAGAAGGATTGTTGTTCTAAAATCCTTTAGCATTCAGAAATAGAAATCTTTATATATATATACATACATATATTTATAAGATCATAAATATATATATACACACACACACACTCTTTCAAATATATCTTCTACATCTTTATTTTCTATAAATGAAGCAACTATAGATTTTGATGAAGAAAATCCTAGTCCAGAATGGAAACTCCTAACTCTTAAGCCTACAAATGTTTACGATAAGATTTATCCTTTTAATATTATTACTAAAACATCCATAAAAGTTTCTGAGAATGTCATCTAGATCAACAAAATGATAATTATAAGTATCATCTACAAATCATTGATGATAAAACTGTTTGCCAATTAAAGTCCCAATCTAAGTATATGTTTTTACATATAATTGTTTTTTCTATAGGTGTATTTACTTTATTTAGAAGAGGTCTAAATGTTAATCTTTTGCCATGTTTACTTGATAATAGTCATACTTATTTTAGTACTTGATTACAGAATGCTATCCAAACTAGTCTTCATGATGGTTTGATATTTACAATAGTGTACCCAAATTATCCTATAGCCATCCATCAAGAAGAAAACTTGAACAAAGTCCTGAATCTTTTTCTCCAAATCCATGGTCTTGAAATGATCATTGGTTCTTATCCTCTTGCCATCAAATACCAGGTTATGTATCAATTAACCAATACTCTTCATCCTACTGTTAAACATACTTATATGCAAGGCAAAAGCATGGTGAGTAGAGCAACAAAAAATAGTTAGATTAGTCCCACTGAATCAATTTCATGGTCAAACCTTAAGTTTCCTAGAAAGTGGATAGTTGATATAGACTTTGTCTAAAAACCCAAGAAATCCTTATCTTTTTCTACATCTATAAAAGACCTATCAGAAAAATCTATCATTAGATTTTATTCCCATAATAACTTGAAAGATCATATGCAAAGCATATAGTTACAACAATCCTTGCCCATAATCAATCCTCATTGTCTACATACTAAGAAAATCCATGATCCCAAAATGGATTCCTACTTATACATTGACTGTCAAAAGATCATAAGACATCCAAATCAGTCTAACATTCATATGGTTAAAAGAGATTCAGCCATATAAGAACTATTCGAGAGAAATAAGAAATTGCTTGCTAAAGCCAAGAAAGTAAACATATAAGGAACTTCTAAGGAACATAATAAAAAATAAAATGAAGGTCATGTATGGAAAAATACTTTAGGAGATAAGTCCTACATAGAAAAATGATTCCCAAAGTCTACTAATTTTAGCCAGTTTTCACTTGATGGAATATTTAGATCACAAAGTATTATCTTAGATCATCTGATAAATGTCTCAACCAGTTCACTAATGTCAAGCTATTAAACTGGAATAATCTTGTAACAAAATGCCTAAATAATAGTCTTAGATATCCAACAGAGTCTTGATCAAGTTTCTAAGATGTTGAAAATTATTGAGTTGTCGCAGGAAGGATAACTTACTAGAGTAATCAATGTTCTAAATGATAATGTCTCTACTCAAAATAGTCATCTTATTCAAAAAATAGATAGTGAGTATAATAGCATTAGACTACAACAACAATCTACTGAATCAAAGATGGAGAATTTAATAGTTGAAGAAAAAATTATCAGTCATAACCAAAATCAACTTCATTTTAGTATGGTCTCTCTTCAAATAAAACAAGAAGAAGCATACCAAGAAATTAAAGATCTATCCTTAGCATATGATAGCATAACTAGAGAAATAGTTAATCAAAGTACTAGTCTATCTATTATTCTTAAAATCTTAAATTTTGTAAAAGATAAAGGCCAACCTTCTAGACCATAGTTAGAAGTACTTGTTCCTAGAGACACTGATTATAGTCAAAATATTCATTCCTGGTAAAATATAGTAAAATTATAAATAGAATCATTTGCAATGTCTAAATCAAAGAGTATGCCTAATATAGAGAAATCTATTGATAATATTTTCCAAGTAGGTATGCCCAAGATAGAGGCTATATAAAAAGAAAGCTATTTTGAAGCTGGAGAATCTTCTAAGCCTCCATTAGACTCTAATATAAGAACTTTAAATATTCAACCTATTTTCTAGAAATTTAATTATGAACCACCAAAAAAGGAAGGAAATGATTCATGCTATGCTAGCTTGGGCCAGCATTTAGATCTATGGTCTTAAAAATATCCCTTCAGTGTCAGCCAAAAAATTGCAAATGGATTTATAGGAAATATTAAGGAATGGTGGGATGCTAGTGGTCAATAATTTCATGACAGTATTCATCCTCATCCTGAGCTAATATCAATACTTTGTAATGCTTTGCTTTTAGAATTTGTAGGAAAAATTTACAATGAAAAGGAAGTAAATAAAGCTAAGTTTATTAAAGCTTAGCTATGTGACATGACTATAATTGATGAATATGTGTTACATGGAAAATCTATTTTATAATTCTAGAGAAATCTTTAATACTACATACAAGATTAGATATATAGAGTCATTTCTAGAGTATTTTGATACCAAGTACAAAGCTGTAATGGGTGATAGTCTTCCAATGATGTCCTTTGGAAGAATAAATTAGAACATCAAGGTAGTTAATGAAAAATTATGTGTAGAAAGAAAGGCACAAAAGGAAAATATGAAGTTTCATAAATAGATAGGTGTAAAGTTTTGAAATTCTTTAGATGATAATTTTGGTTGTATAGATGTCCATAAATACAAATAGTATAAGAAGAAGAAGAAGAAGAAAAATCTCATTCTTGTAAGTGTTCTCTTGAAAAAGAATTTACTTATAAACCTTGGAAGTCTAGATATAAGTTTAGAAAAAACAAGTTTGGACCAAGAAGGGTATTTAGGAAAAAGAAACATGGTTATTAGAAGAAGCTTGTTAAGTGTTTCATTTTTCAAGGAGATCATTGTGCTAATAAATGTCCCAATAGGAAAATGGAATCTAAAAAGATTAATTTTCTAAATAGCTATGGTATTGATGAAGATGAATATGTGATATTATCAGAATAAGATGAGATTCAATATGAATTAGATATTTTATGGGAAGTATCTAATAGTAATGAAAATTAGATAAATATGAATCTAGCAGAGTCTAAAATAGAAAGTGAATCCTCTAATTATGATTTTGAAATAGGATTTTAGATTCATATGATTTTTGCCCCTTTTTTAGATACCTTAAGTCTATCCCAAAAAATATCTTTTCTAAAAGAAAGATATGACAAAACTCATGCCTACATGATTTCTAAAAGAATGATTTTACAATAGTATATTATTTCTGCTAAGAGAAAATATTCACTTCACCTAGCTAAACAATAGAGACAAAAATAAAATTTATCAAAAGAATTTTAGTCTAAGCATCAAAAAGCATCTCAAGTTGAAGTTTCTTATCAACCTGACACTTATGATAGAGCTACCTGGTGAATGAAGTGTATCTCTCTCCTTCAACTTTTTCTTGCCAAAGATCATAATGAATTACAAGGTCTCTTGAAAGAAGAAGCTCTTGCTGATGAACAAGAACATCTCTTTGAAGAAGATATCCTACATGTTTCTAAAGAGATATAATCTCATTTTGAAGAGAGGGATACCTCTCAGAATAATTCAAATATTAATCAAATATCATTATATAGTACTAATAATCTAGTCTATGAAATTTAAATTAAATGGGATTGTTTTAAACCATATAGTCTGGATGTATTTCTTGATACTAGTGCTGATATTTCACATGGTAGATATCACTCAATTCCTACTAATAAGTGGAAGGTTGATTTCCATCACTTAACCTTCAATACAAAGACAACAGTTTTAGAATTGTCTATTGTTATACCTGTTGTGCTTAGTGATTCTATTTATCATTTCAGGGTAGTCCAACATGAAATGCCAATGTATAACATGATGATTGGATTACATAATTTGGAAACCTTCTATCCTATCACAATTCAACCACATGAGATCATTCTTGCACAAAAATATTATTTGTTCAATAAATCTAGATATGAGTGTAGAATTCCATTGCAAGGAAAGCCAAATAAACTAGTAGATACCAGATGGATCTAGTAGAAGGTAAATCTTTTTCATGCTAGTATTGATCCTATAATTGAACAGCTTAAGAAGGATTATTGTTTTGAAAATTCTTTAGCATTTAGAAATAGAAAACTAAATGATTGTAGGATTGAATTGAAAATGATAAAAGATAAAGATGGTAAATAAATAGAACCTAAGTTTAAGTCACATCACTCATAAATGTCTCCTTTAATTAGGGAAGAATGTTTTTAGGAAATAAAATAGTTGAAAGAATAGGGTTTGATAAGGGATTCCAATAGCCCTTGGGCATGTGAAGCTTTCTATGTAAATAAAAGGTTAGAGCAAGTTAGGGGTAAGAAAATATTGGTTATAAATTATGTTCCTCTTAATAATTATGTTTTGCCTATGTAACATCCTATTCCTTCAAAGGATGAAATCCTGTAAAGAATAAGTGGAAGTAAAGTGTATAGTAAATTTGATTTAAAGTTAGGATTTTGGAAAATACAAGTGGTAGAACAAGATAGGTACAAAACTACATTCATTACTCCTTTTGGCCAATATGAATGGAATGTCCTACCTTTTGGTCTGAGAACCACTCCTAGTATATTCTAGGAAATGATGAATAAGATCTTCTCAGCATATTCTGATTTTATCATTGTCTATATAGATTATATCTTAGTTTTTCAAAATCACCTAAAGAATATCTCAATCATCTTGAAAATTTTTATCAAATTATGTATGACAATGGTCTGGTTCTATCTAAAAATAAAATGTTAGTTTTCAAGTATGAAATTCAATTTCTAGGGGTAAATATAAAATCAGGGGAAGTTACAGTTTAAGAACATGTCTTGAAAAATATAAAGAATTTTCCTAATGAATTAAAAGATAAAAATTATTGCAAAGATTTCTTAGTTGTGTTAACTATGTAGCTAGATACTATTATAATATTTCGTAGGATAGAATTCTTATAAATAAAATATTGTCAAAGAATACTCTAGCATGGTCAGATGAGATGACTAAAGTTGTTTCAAGAATAGAATAGAATTTTCAGAATTTACCACCTCTTGTTTACCTAGTAATGGATTGAAAATCATTGAGATAGATGCCTTATATTTGTTTTGGGGTGATATTCTTAAATAAATATTATTAGATGGTCTAGATAAGCCATGCAAATTTGCTTCTAGAAAATTTAAACGGGCTCAAAAAAACTACCATTCTAGTCATAAAGAAATTATTGTTGTTATTAAATCTATTCAAGATTTCATGTTTTTTGTTAGATCAGATAAATTTCTTATCAAATTTAATTTAAATAACTTTATGAGTATTATACATTCTATTGACAATCTAAAGAAAAGATCTATGAGCAGGTTAACTAGGTGGGTAACTTTTCTATCAAATTTTGATTTCTCAGTTGAACATTTTTTGGACAAAAAGAATTATCTTGCAGACTTCATATCCAAAGAATTCAAGTTAGGAGATTCAAAGAAAATAGTTATGGTAGTAATAGTTAAATAACTATGGGAAGATTTTCACCACCATATATGGAGATCTACTCCATCTGTTGTAAACCAATTGACACCATGAGATGAATACTCTCATAAGATCTCATGAAGCCTCTGTTGAACTAAATAACACTCATTTAGCATGGATTACATAGTTTCAAGATACCAATGGTAAAAAATGGTGTTCTACTATAATTTTATACCATGAGGCCAATAATCCAAAGATTATTAGAATAAATAATCCTTTCAAAAATCTCATTTACAGGCATGGTTATGAATTTCTTATTTAACGGTCTACTTTTTGGCCTAGTTTTAATCCTACTGTTGAAAATTTTTGGCATCATCAGAAATGATAGATTATCTATTTAAATTTTTGAATCATATAATGCCTATGAAAGCTTCTGATGATCTTTATATTCATATTCCTCTTGAACAAGTAAGGAATATATTTATTGCATTGAGAATACCTTTCAGAGTCAAATTTGAATTATTCTCTGTTCAAAAATTTTAGGCTAATTTGCATGCTATCTTAGCTCCTATTCAACAATTAGCTACACTTTGGAAATGGTTTATAATCAATCATTAGGCTATTTTCCCTCTTAAACTTGGTGGTTAGATATTAAATATTTATTCAGCACTATACATGGACCACACTGATTTTGATTCTGATGATGACAACCACTATTTTCCCCTAGGATAATATGAGTTTAGTGATGATGATTGATGACTAGTTATGAGGTCTATCCATAACCATGAATGTGGGAAAATTAACCCTCTTTTAAGACTTGTGGACCTCACCACTTATAAAAGGTGGTATACTGTTAGCCATGTCGATAGATTCATTTTCATCTTTTCTTGTTAGGCAATGTGTAGTGGGCCCATAACCCACTTTATTTTGGCATCTTGCTTGGTGTCTATTGATCTATCATCTTTGTGTCAACCATCAATATTCCCATTTCATATTATAAATATGTGGATTTATTCATGTTACAAGCACCAAATGCTTAGAGTTGAGTCTAGTGTCTTAAGTCTAGAATTGTGTTTTATCTTGTCAAGAATAAGCGTATGCTCTTTGCTTTCCCTTCTATGGGAACTTGTGAATCAAAAAAATTTCCTATGTCTGTTATTTCCTTAGTTTGTTCTAAAAGCTTTGTAAACTCTCTATGGCCTACTTCAATACAATGATCTTTCATGTAATTTGATATAACCTATAGATAATTATATTGTATATTTATAACTATAAATATTTTAAAATATTATTGTAATATATAAATTACTATTAATTATTTATTAATAATATATATAACATATTAATAAAATGTCAAATATATTAATTATTACTATAATATAATATAATACTATATTATTATAATATTATTGTTATATATATATATGAATATATATATATATATGTGTGTGTGTGTGTGTGTGTGTGTGTATGTATGTATGTATGTATATAATCATCTATGTGATCTGATGTCTATCTAGTTTTGGTTTTGTAGATCCTATTACAAAGGAGGTAATATGGGGAGCTTTGGTTATGGTTGTGCACCATGCCATTTTAGATAGGGTGTTAATACCATATGACCCTACCACACTAGATGATACTGAGGTTCCATCTACCCCAACTAATGTGGGATGGTTTAGATTGGTGGAAGAGGCCTAAATATACCTATAGGCATGCCATGATGGGTCACAACCACCAGTAGGGTTGGAGCTGGAGAGGAGTAGGTCTAGTAGGACCTAGCATAAGAGAACATCATGTACATGGTGACAACCATACACATAGGATAGGTACAATCCTAGGTGGACAATCTATAGGAAAAACTTATTAGATTTAGATCCCAGACTAGCATTTTATAGTGCACCATTTAGAGGGGTCAATTGGAGGCTTTGATGGGTAGCGTGGCCAAACCGCATGATTTTGATAGTTTATTGATCTCATGAGTTGTACTTGGATTTGGATGTGGATTCATGGATATATTTCCTTTATAACACATGTATTTAGATTTTTTTGTATCTTCTATGGGAAATATGTGGTATGTGTTTTATTTGATAGAATTATGTGATACACATGCATGGTTAAAAATCAAAAGGTAAAAATGATTTGGAAGAGTATAAGGAATCAAAATAAATGTAATACACATTATATCACTATGGGAAATGTGTAATAACAAAAGATTAATAAAAATAGCAAACAAAAGATGGTAAAAAGGGTAATGAATGTTTTCAAACTATGTAAAAGATTTGCACCAAATTAAATCAAATAAGAATCACACTATATCACATTAGGAAGTATGAAAATTTTGTACTAAAATGGAAGGCACATGAAAAACTAATAGTATAAAAACAAAAACAATTAAGTCAATCAATAATAATAAATGAATTTGGGAAGTAAAAAAAAGAAAGTCAAAATTTAAAAATAAATTAAATTAATTACAATTATTCAAGCCAGGAATTATGAAAATTTTAATAAAATGGTTGTAAACATACACACAATCGGTAAATAAGAAGATAAAAGTGAAATACTTATGAAGTAATCATAAAACATAACAAATAAATATTGTAATTATGTCAATGATGTCTAACTATTAATCAAAAACTTCCTATCTCAAATTTGACACATGTATTTTCATTGTAATTTGGTTATAGTAGGAAATGGGTATTGGAGTACTCTATGATGAGGGCCTAGTCCTATCCATGGTATTACACTAAAAATCACAAATGGAACACCAATGTGGTGGAAATAACTATGGTAATGATTTTAAAATATTTTTTTAATGTGGTAATTTATGAGAAGGGGATGGTCCTATCCATGGTATTATAATACAACTCATAAAAGGAAACCCTAAGGGGAATGATAAAATATAAAACACATATTTCTCAATGGGAGATATTATGAATGGTGTGATTAAAGAGGGAATTTAAAAATCATGATATAGGAATCTATGAGTAGACCTTAGGAAATATGAGGCATAATAAGTACAAATGATAGACACCAAGAGTCTAGTGACCATCAAAATACAAATGATGCATACTCATAATAAGCACAAAGTTGTATAGGAAAATAGGTGAGATACTAAGATCAATTCATGATTTTTATAATAAAAATGAAATTAAAATGTTCCTACCTTCTCACAACATGTTTCCCATTCTTCAAGAGCTATTACAAATCCATTAGCCTACTATGAAGATTGGGTACTTGTGTGAGAAAGTAGGTATCATAAAAACTTTTTTTTCCTTTCCCAATCTAATAGCCTATTGCACCGCAATGGAACTCAAATATATCATGAGTCCAAATGTGGAGTTTGATATTCAATTAGAAAAATGAGATGTGTTATGAATCATATCTTTTAGTGTGATTTGACTTTTAACATTTATATGTTGCCTTTTGTATCATTTCCTTTTATTTAATGATTTTTCTTTTAATTCTTATGATTCATCCTCCATACAGATTTCAAATAACCAACATGAGTCATAGAATTGATACACATGAATGAGATTTAGACTTTGGTTGAAGGAAGACAAGTATCCAATTGTATCATTGACTAAACACTTAGGCTTACCGATGAACCTATATGTAATCTCAAGTTTTAATTGTATGAATGCTTAGTATGTGAAAATAATATGAAAGAATAAAGGGAGATAAAATTAGATCGATAAAATAGGATTAAAATGAGATGTCTTATTTTCTAACTGATTACATGGTAAAGAAAGATTATTATAAGGATCAATGCTTGTATAACTATGTCAAAATAAGAATTATATGAGGTTTTGAGATAATATAGAAAATAGTCATTGGAAAAGGAATCCATGAAAGAAAGGAACCTATAGACATAAGTGTGACATCATGGAAAAAAATGAAAATAAACCATAAAAAATTAAAAATAAAGTAAGTAAAACCATATACTATACATAATTCATAATATAAACATCCATGTGAAATTTAGGTGAATCCAAATTTGACACAGTCAAATGATATAAGATAAATAAAATTGGATCACAAGTCCAATCAAAAATCATAATGAAGAAAAAAGTGAAAGAATACCATGCCATGTTCACAAATACTAATAAATTTGCCTTGAAATATTATCCTTGACATCTAAAATATCTCTATGAAGTTAGATCCTAATAGTATCCATAGTCTCATTGATCCTCATGAAAAGTTGTGAAAACACCTCTATCTAAATATCCTCAATAGAAAATGTACATGTAGCTAAAGGATCATTCTCATGAGGGCTCTCATGCATAGAATAATCAAGGAAAAAAATAGTTTCAAGAATAGTAGTGGTATTTATGGGAAGAGAAGGAGGAACCACTAGTGGAGAAGGATCCATGGGTGAGGAAGAAACCAAAGGTGGGGAAGAAACCATCAGTGGGGAAGGAACCATCGGTGGAAAAGGAACCATATTTGGGGAAGGATGTACCTCATGTGAATAAGGAGGAGCCTTATTATGTGGTAAACATGTGAAAATATTAATAATTGGTGTAAGTATCATCAAAAGGTGATCATGAAGGTGTTACTTTGGAATGCGGTAATGATCGATATGATGGGTATTGTTATCAATCTATAGTGAACCCTTTAGGTATAAGTGTTTCAAACTTTCCTCATCTAGTTGAAACAATGGAATTACCTCTAGGTGTGGGTGGCTTAGTTGATGAGGTGAACCTTTAGTTTTGGGGCTAGCTCCACTAATTCATCATTTATGGCTCTATTGTTAAAATATACTACCTTATTGATGAAAAGGGATAAAAATATGCATGAAAAAAATCCTAAGATAAGGGAGGTTATGCACCAATAATTTCTAGTCCACTCTAACCAACCCTTCAACAACACTTCTGAATCAAATAAGGACTAACGACTAAAACATATTATTGAAGAGATTCCTAAGCATTATTACTTCAAATTAAGGTTATGGTAGATAGATTAAACTTGAAGGTTATGTATGAGAGGTCTAACTCAAGACACTACAAACCAAATTACACCTCAAGCATAGTCACTAGCATTTCCATGCATCATATTACCTATTTAGGATAGTATCCTAACAACTAGGTGAAAACAAGGACATGTAAACAAAGATAAAACTCAAAAATTATACAAATAAACAAGTATTAAACACACAAATATATCATAGATAATCTAAAATAGTCCTTATATTTAGTTGAAAGGTTTAAAATTTACAATTTGGGTAGATTTTCTTCATACCTAATCGAGTGATACATACAATGTCTTTTTTTTCTCAATTTATAAAAAAAGAGAAGGGAAAGAGAGGAGAATATAGTGTGGAAGTGTGGAGAAGAACTAATGATTAACCTCATTCACTCAATCAGTAGTTACAAGCATCAGTAATAGCACTATGATCTCTCCATGCATTGCCTTGACTACATGATGGCCTTCAATGAGAGTATGGCATAGGAAATGGTCTAGTGAGACTCCTTTAGTCTTGGTTGACTCCATTCACATTATGATCACACGAAATTGGTCAAATACCTATGATTTTCATTGTTACAAGGTATAAATGTGTTCCATTTTGGCCTCCATTAAGTATTAAGTAGTCAACCTCTCACTTGCATGCCAAAAAGGCTTGAAAAACTATTCCATCTTCCATAATGGATATGAAATGTGCCTAATAACCTCTATTAGTTATATATAAGGATATTTATGACTCTAAATTTCCTCCCTTAGTAACCCTCTATGCCAATAATCATGTTCCTTAGTTAACCAAGTAGTCCTATTAGGCAACTAGGCCTAGTCACTCAGTGTTAGCTAATTGGATGGCCATGAGACTTGCATATAACCTTATAAAAAGGTAAAAGATTATTTTTTATGTATAAAAAATAATTTAAGACTATGGAATATGCATTTTAAATAGTGCACACCTACAACTCTTTCTCATTTAGGTGAGTAGGTCACCTCTCACTAGCACTTATAGACTTGCTCTTTAGTGAAGGCATATAGGAGAATTTACAAGAGGTATTCGAGTGGTTTTTGATATGATATGGTGGAATACACTTAAAAATACCCTCTTTAATGATATTCAACTATTTATCAAGCTATATAACTTGAAAACATCATTAAACCATGCAAAAAATAGGGTTTTGATGCATCCACATGCTAGGACTAGGAACTTTTTAGAGTGTATAAGGTGTTATAAACATCTCCCAATCTCAATAAATTCATTTTAATTCAAATTTATCAAGATAAATTCCACCATATTTTAATAAGGGATTTAGTGAGGTTTATGGAGGTTTAGACTATTAACAATAGTTCATAAAGGTTATGCCTTCAACCTATGAACTAATACCACTAAATTATAGTAAATAAGGCCCCACATCATTCCACACATTCTTAGGACTCCATGCATATATTCCATATTGTTCTAATCATAAGAAGGTGATCTTTGGGTGATTATTTTTCATTTTTTACAATCTCAAGGTAGTTTTAGGCCAAAATGGGCAATTCTAAGCTCTCCTCTACAAACCAATGCTACTTGAACATCTAAAATTCCTTAAGATACACCTCTTGTTAGATTTAGGTCATATTCACTCCTTGATTAACTTCTAACTTTAGTCTCCAAGTAATAATTCTTTTAGAAGGGTATTAGGCTAATATACCTAATGGTAATGTTTCTATCTTTTGACTTTAAAGAGATCCATTTGAGAATTTGACCACTCCTTAGAGTATGTAACCCACCCCTCATATGTTTTGGGTCACTTGTGTTGGCTTGATTAAGCCACTTGATTCCACTTTATGCATATTTAATCAACTAACCAATCATATAGGCATGGTTTTAGATGATCATCAGATGTGGAAAATCCTATAGGTGGCCATTTGTAGTTTGACTAACCTATTTATATCCTCTACCCTTAAAACTTATGAAAAAAATGTATGTAATCTTTAATTTTTTGCACATAGGCTTCCAATAGTCCTCCTTATTCATAAAAAATCTTATCTAGGCCTAGTCCATACATTATATACTCTACATGTGCTAACTAGTGGCTCATTTTTATGATCATGACACCTGAATAGACCATCAAGACCATTTCAAGACTCAATGACTTTATTTTAAGTTATTTGAGGGAAAAGATTCTTCATCAAGTCTTTAGTAGGGTTTATGAATGGTTTTGGTGGCCTAACATATTAATGATGGTTCATAGAATACAATAACTATATTGATAAATTATTTCCATGTATTTTGATCCCATAAAACTGATCAAAACTCCATAACATCTCCTTATCCCATGCACCTTGCATGATGATCTCTGATTGAAAGTTGACATCCTTCAAGTCTTTTCTAAGCATTATAAATTGATTGAAAATGTTAAGGATCATTCATAGAGTTGAGATCCTAAATGAAACTCTCTCTTCCATGGATAGTAAGTGAATAGGGGTCCCTAACTTCCCATAAGATAACTATGCCCCACTCATCCTTCCATGAAAGATATGAACATTTTAGTTGGTATTTTAAAATGAGAGACTAGGGTGATGGAGATCAAGAGGGTTAATAAGTAAAAATTGAACACTTACCTACCTTTCTCTATCTATAATACCTTCCTTATAACCTATATCATCATATGATTTTTCATGCCCTTAAGTCTGCTTGGGGGATTTGAATGTGTCACAAGGAGGAGTTTGGGTTTTGAGGCTTATGGAGGGTTTTAGGCCTTAAAGGCCTAAACTAAGAATCAATAATTTGAGACACTTGTATGTTTATTATTGACTTAAATGTCATATTAAAATCCTTTTCCATATAACTTTAAACTTTTGCATCTCTCCTCAACTCCTCATACTCCCATCTTTGTCCCTCTCTCTTGTAAGTCTATCATGAGCATCATTACCTAGTTTGAGTGTTTGGATCAATTGATGCTAGAGACCTAAGTATTAATTGTGTCTATATTTATTTATTATTAACAAAGTTAGGATCTCATATAATTTTCTCTAAGGGTTTCATAACACTCTTTGAACTGAGCCTCCTTGAACTCTACTCTTAAAACTCCCTTTATAGTCATACACATAAGCTTGTGAGTCATAGATTTTTAACAAAGACTAAGTAGTTATATCAAGATTGATTTTATCCTTATATATCCTTAGGAAAATGGATTCCATACATTACCATATGGTCACCATTACATTTTTTTGTATTGTCATTCACATCAAATAGACACCCTAACTGGCTAGGCAGACTTGGATGTACATAGCTCACTATTTATGCCTAAGTCAACTTGTTTTGGTTATCCCTTGAATTCCCCTCATGTTCTAACCCTTTACTTGAGTTATTTCCTTCATGTATATGAAAATTAACTCTATAGGTTAGAAGTATATTTCTGGTAGTGTAGTCCTATAGGTGGTGGTTAGGGGTACTTGACTACCAAGGGTGTTCTTACACAAGTCCATGAGCAAGAGGAGGGTTTATATACTATGTTAGATAAATAGTTAACGTATCTTGAATCTCAATCACCATATTAAGGTAGTCATTTTAAAGATCATATAGTACTTCTTTTGTTCTATCTATGTTTAATTGTAGATGATGGTTTTGGGAAACCCTTTGAAGGTTGGGCCTAAGTTGATCATCTGAGCTTGGTCATAGCTTCTCAATGATATACACACTTGAATGGACCCATTATTTAATAGTAACATTATCCCTTCATGTTATTATTCATGATTTTAGTCTCATTTCACCATTAGGCTTCTACAAGATAATTTATACTTCTTATTGCTTACATATGTACTTATGAAGCTCTATGTTTGGAAATAAAAGATTATTATGGTGTGGAAATAGCTTGATAGGGTCCTTACATAGTATATGCCTTCTCATAGGTTTCATATAGACTATTAATTCTTTTTAAAACCCACTTATGGGGATCTTAAACACCCCTATCTATGTAATCAACAAATCAAAGAATTTGTATCTTGCTAATCAATCATATGGAGGGAAAAATTAAAACCTAGTATTTCATAAAAACCTTAAACAATTCTAATGAAATTAAAAACCTACTAAAATGCCTATGAAAACATTGAGAGCTATTTTATGGTTTTTTAGCCTTGAGATCCATAATGATTCTTTTTATTTATAGGAAAGGGGCTCCTCCACATGTGTACAATAGCTCTACATGATGCACAATGTTCTAATGATCTTCAATAGCAATCAACCATAAAACACCCTACTGAGATTTGTAATGAAGGTCAAAAGACATAGGCAGTCACACTTGAAGACAAAATATTGGAAGAGTTAAATGTTAATTTAAAAATCCATTATGATAAGGAGGAAAGAAGACATGTATGATTCCAAGAAACTAATCATCTAACCTCAAACCATTACTCACTTCAAAATTTATGCATTGAAGTCTCTTCATCATCAATAAACCACACTTGCAACCTATAAATGGTGAAAACCTAGAGTTTTATTGTTCCCATGCACTCATACATGTGAACTAGGTGTGGATAATACAATAGTAGGACCTTGAGGACTTTATAAGACATAAAATAATCATTTTCATCAAACAAGTTAGAAATGCACTAAAACCATTCCAATATTGACCATGTGTAGAGGTAGAAAACCAATTTGAATACTTGGGATCTTAAGAATAATTAATAAATCATGGGTCATCAATATACAAACTAATTCCAAGGATTATAAGGCCATTAGACCCCCTTCTTATGTTTAATATCTTAAGTCACCATTTTATCTCTCATATTCATACTAAGCAAGAACCTGAAAGGCTATCGAAGGATACCAAGAAGAGTGAAGGAAATAAGGGACTTATTTTTGGCTTATTTAACTCTAAAACTTTTGGATTCTCTTATATAATGCCTTAAATGAGTTCGATTTTGACATTCTTGGCCTGTTTTGACCATGACCATATTATATAGATCTATACAAGCCTAAAAACATCTACAAAGCATATTTTTCCTACATTTTATCATGTTTTAGATATTTAAATTCTATTGGTGGGTAGGAGGAGTGAAATAAGGATAAAAAATTATTTCAAATAGGGAGTATGGGTGGAGGGACATTGAAAATTATTTTTTCACATGTGTGGGCCTTCTTGGTGGTGAATAAAAACATTTGACTTATAAAAGAAGACCCTTTAGCATATGAAACATTCAATAATGGAATTATGGTGATAATGAAACTCCTTTGAATGCATTTTTTCCTTTTATAATGATTTAATGGTGTCATAGGGGCCATAATAATACCGTCCCATGGTGTGAAAACCCTTTGAAGGAAATTATGCATGATTTTAAATGAAATGTCAATTTAGGGTTACATTAACATTTTATAAAAGTCCTTAAAACATGCTAAGGATTTAAACAAGGTTACCACATTATCTTTATAAATTCTCTAACCCTTTTATTTTTCCATATGTTTTAGGTTATCTACATTCTTAGATATATTGACAATAAACCATGAACTGTAACATTTGAGTCATCTTCAATAAGAGTGATTTTACACCATTAAGACTAGCCAAAGAATTGTTATGGACCTAATACATACATACATACATACATACATATATATATATATATATATATATATATATATATATATATATATATATAACAAGATGAATACTTGACATAAGCTCAAAAACTGTTAAAAAATGACCACCATGACATTCCTTGACATAGGTATTCCACTTGAACATGCTACCTTTGACTTGATGATAAGTGACCCCTCATTAAAGTACCTTGACACTTAAAAATACATAGAAAGGTTACCAAGGTTGAGCTCAGGTTCTCATGGGCATATTTTGACCCTTTATAATCACAAGGGTAGAAATAATTAAAAATCATTGGTGACTTTAAATGGTTGACCCACCTGTTAGTCAAGAGGACCTATGATTTATTGCATAACAGTCATAGTTTAGATGAGAGACTTCTTTAACTAGGATGACACTTCATGTTCAACACCTTGTTTAACTTAAAGACTAAAATAGCCTCATAAAACACATAATAAGACACAAAGGAACACAACTAAGACACAAAAATAAGCAACAAGGTAACTAAACAAACAATTAACAAAGCATGTACCATAACACTTGGAAGAAAGGAGACCAAAATTACTATATAAAAACATAATATGTGATTTATAATAAAAATACTTAAGGAACACCCCATTTATATGGATAAGGATTTCCTCACCATTCAACCTTGAAAATTATAAGGTATTGTGTTCCTTTCACCTGGTAATGATGTATGGTCTACTCCATATCCTATCAAAATTTGAGTGCTTACCTAGTTTAGCTTGGTCTTCATCCCACTTGAGCACAATATCACCTTAATATAAGGTCCTTGATGAATCTCTATTTTCAAGTGACCTCTTTACTTGATATTTATGGGATCACATGAAATGGATAAAATCATCTCTTATGTCTTCTAGATCCCTTAATTCATTTCTACTTACCTCCATGGTATTACTCTCCATTAGCTCAAGTTGGTGTGTGAGTTATAAGGCTAGTATTTCAAATGATATGGGAAACCTTACCTCCTTTCCATAGAAAACAAAGTATGGTGAATTTATATTATCACTCTTGGGAGTAATCTTATCATTTAACAAGGTTGTCCTTAGCTTGGTATGCCACTCCCACTGATTGTCCTCCATGATTCTCCTTATGATTTTAATTAGGTTCTTGTTGGTGGAATTTACAAGTCCATTTCCTTATGGATATTATTTTTAAGAAGTGATGAGTTATATGACATATTCAAGATCCCATTAACTCACCCTTTCACTTGTGAAGTCTAGTGCATTGTCTGATATGATAGTGAAAGGGATCCCAATCTAGTTATTAGGCTATCATAGAACTCCAAAATTGAACTCGCATTTGCCTCCTTAAGGGATATTTCCTTTACCCACTTATTGAAGTAGTATATAGTATTAAATACCCACTTGTTTCTTATAATATATGGAGGTTGAATCATGCCTACAAATTATAGGCCCCACTGCATGAATGGCTATTCCACTTTGATAGGTTTGAGACGTAAAAAAAATAGTCTTTGCTTCCTGATGAACATGGAAATTTTTTGGCATATCCTAACCAAATAATGGGATCTATTGAACAATATTGGAAAAAATTAGCATGATTCTATGATTCTTTATGCTTTAGTGTTGGATTCAATGTTCTATCCTATAAGCCCATTATGAAACTAGTCTAAGAGCTTGTCAACTTGGTTAGTTTGTACACACATTAAGATCATGCCATTAAGATCCTTTTTAAAAATAAATCCATAAATAAATACATAAGGGATTTATTTCATCCTATAATAAATTCTTATTTTCATATCTATCCCTATATAGCATTCTCCTATTTAAATTAATCTTACCATGTTTTGAGTCCAGTTGGAAGAGGGTGTAGGTGCAACTACTTGGTGATCACTTTACATTACCAAAACCACTTCTTTATCCTCCTTCGCATATGTTACTAGGCGTTCATATATTACTCTACCTCCTAACAAATTTTTAACTTAGATTTTATGTCATATTCCTTTCATTCGGTCACCCAACTTGCTCTCTTTTCACTCAGGTCTCGGTTAAGAATAAAGTCCTTAATGCTAGGGTGAACCACCATGGCATAGATCTTGTTATTAGATAACATTTGTATAAATTTTTTTATACATTTAACTACTAAAATCACATGATTTTCCATAAATTTTTGACTAAATAAGGATATGGGATATTCAAGACCCTCATTATTTTGTTGAATAAGCATGGAAAAAATAGTATCATTGGTTGATAAGGCATACAAAAATATGTCCATTGATAAATTAGGTTCAAGGAGAGTGTGTGATTTAGAAATGGATTTATTAATGGATTAAAAGCTTTTCTTTCCCTCTTTAGTCCATGTGAATTCATTATGTTTCATTAGCATGAATTTTAGAGGTCTTACGAACATAGAAAACTTGAAGATAAACCTCCTAGTGAAGTTGATCTTGCCTAACAAAATCTAAAATACCTTCTTGTGATTAGGTAGTGATAGATCAAGGATTTAAATTATCCTCTCAGGTTTTATATAAATAATTTATTTTGACACAATGTGGCCTAGAATTATTCCCTTATATACTACAAAAATAAGTTTTTAGGATTCAAAGAGACCCCATACTACCTGCACCTATCAAATATCATCCCTAGGTGTGTCCAGTGGTCTTTGGAATACTTTGAAAATAATATTGTCATTAATGTATATGAGCACCATATCATTAATGATTCCTTGAAAGGATACATCTATTTCCCTTTGAAAGTTGGCCCCTACATTGGATAAACCAAAGGTCATCTTCTTGTAAACATAAATGACCCACTTAGTTGTGAAGGCAGTCTTTTGTTGGTCTTCCTCCTTCACCAACATTTGATTGTACACTAAGTATCCATCAAGCAATAAGAAACATTGTGAACCTATAACTATTTGGAGAATTTGATCCATGGATGGCAAGGGTTAGTGATCTCTCAATGACATGTTATTAAGATCCCTAAAGTCTAAACATAACCTTATTTCCTGCTAATTATTCCTTATAAGCATAAGATTATCCACCCATGAAGAGTGTTTGATGGGGAAGATGATGTTGGACTCAATGATTTTCTTAAACTCTTTCTTCATGAGGATTTCAATCTTGGGGTTTACCGATCTTTGTTTTTGTCTCACAAGCTTAACATTTGCCTAAAATTCTATAATATGATATGCAAAACTAGGTTTGAACCCATTAAAATAATTTTACTCCCAAGTAAAGATGTCCATAAATTCTTGACACAACTCTATGAAGGATGCCTTTTCCTCTTTTGTGTTCACTTTACCTAGTTTGAGTAGTTTATCCTTAAAGATAGTGACCTTATCATAGTGTTATTCCTTGGTTGACATGATAAGTTTATCTTTTATTAACTAATAATCCTAATATTTTATATATTTTCCAAGGTCACTAATCCCTTATGAAGTTTGTTTGTTCTCAATTGAACAATCTAGTCACCATATTATTGTTGAAATCTAGCTTAGTTTCTCGAGGAAAATTTTGCCTCCTATTGCAAAAAACATGTTATTTACTTATCATTTTCAAATACATGTTATATATCCTCATTATTAGGCACTAAATGTCTACAAAATACATTGATTTACAAATTATATTTCATTTATTTGACCCCACTTAGGATGTCTTATTATGCTCTTATAATTGTTAACCTATCTTCATGTTGATTTTTCCTACCTTGGGATTGATCAAATTTCCAAGTCCTCAAAGTATTCTAATAGGTCCCAAAACCTATAATTATATGAATTTAAGAGTGGTTTCTTGATTAAATTGTTCCCCCTCACCTGATGTACTAATAAATCACTATCTCTCATGGCTTTTAGTAGCTTGATATCTCTATTTACTACCCATTAAAACCCATAAATGAGGGTCTTGTACTCTACAGTGTTGGATGTGCATCAAAATTAGAACCTCATGGTAGATAAGTATATTTTATTGGAAGGAGAGATAAACATGAAACCTTCCCCACTTTATTTCTTGCACCTATATCCATCAAATAATAAAATCGACACTCCATCATGGTCTTATCTTAGGTTATAAGGGATGGTATAACAACCTATTCCTCATGCATATAATATATCCCCAAGCTTTCTTCTTTAATATTATTATATGGATCATATCCAGGGTTATCTTCCTCCCCATTCATTAATAAATAAGTTTTATATGCCTTAAAGTGTTTCAATTGGCTCTTGATCATTAGGGTGTTCATCTTCATCTATGATAATGCTATTGGCATTGGATAAATTAGACATGTAGGCCTCTAAACGTAACCTAGAAATGGAATCATACCTTATGATGACCTTTGTTCCATACATGGTCCTAAATACCATATATTATCAATAATTAGAGAGATATCCTCCTATATTGGTAGTGAAATCCTTAGACAAACACAAGGTAAAGGAGGAAAATAAAATACCACAACATCTTGGGATATGGTATAATTAGGATAGGTAGCTAGGATAATTTTTAGATCTTTAAGTATGCTAATATTCTTAGTATGGGACCCATATAGTTGTAATATTCCATTATAATTAGTCTCATACCTTAACCCCAACTTGTCTATTATAGACTTAGGCATGATAGATGTACCAACCCCACTATCTATCATACAATTATGTACTAAGGAGTATCGTATGGTGACATAACTATAGAAATGAGGGGGATTGTTTAGATTGGTTTTATGGGTCTCATTAGGATAATTAGTGTTGATTAGTACTTCACCCATGTTTTCTATCTATTTGTCCAAGATGTGAAGTTTAGATAAGTCTTCTTATATGAGATAATTTTTTCCTAGAATGAGAAATCTACCCCAAATTAGTATGGTTACATGAGCCTTCATCATATAATCCATAATAATAATAATAATATGATATATAGTAGTGTTTGATTACAAATTAGGAGCAATATGAACATTTGGATCATGAGTGACCTAATGTATGAAGGGACCTTTGTAAATCTACCCTTTCCCATATTAAACGTTTTGAATTTGTGGAGTCTTAGGGCATGTATTTTTTCCACTAGCATCTTGATATGATTGAGATGATAGAGTATTTATTATCCCAAATTATAAACCATCACTAACTAATCTCCTTTTGGATCTTATATGGGATGCAATAGGATTGTCTTTGGATGTAACCCAAGCTGATTGACTGCACATTTTTAAAAAATGTTTTCACCTTCTTAGAAGTTTACAAAAGTAGTCTCTAAATATGTATTACTCTCACTAATTCCTTATTGGTTTGACATTTTATATTGTGTCATGAAGGGAGTCTCTCCATGTTGCATAGAATTACTTTATTTGTGTTATGTAGGAGGCCAACTATCTTGCATAGGAAGAACTTGATTCTACTACATAATAGAAGTTTGACATGTATATACACTTGTAATGATTGACATCTCATGTGATTTCCCCCATTTTTGGACCATTTATCTTATTGAGCATAGTGCTTTTGAGTTGGAACTAGTGATATAGAAGTGTTAGCATAATTGGGATTGAAACTATTATAGGACCTTTCTTGACTGATCTAAACTTGACCTTGTGGATTAGTTTGATATAGAGACATATTGAGATAATAAGGCTTATATGGATATTTATATGGTGATTCATAAGGTCTATGAGGTGGAATTTTATACCTCTCTATGGCCACTATCATGTTGATTTATTCCTTGAGTATTCCTTCAATTTTACCTAGTATATCTCCCTGATTATCATATACAAAATCATGATTAATTGGCATTGGTAGTGGAGTAACAGTAGGCAAAATATGTTTTATCTATAGTAAAAAGGGAATGAGCGGTCGTTGTTTAATCTTGCCTACTTTTATTAGATAGTTTTATGTATTTATTGTCACTCCATAGGAATCAGGGATTATGTTCCCTACCATGGACTATATCATGACTAATACATCATAATTGAGGGCTCTCAATTATTATAGAAAGGAATAGTTATGAGTGTTTTTGACTACTATTGGGATCCTATCTAAAATTATTTTAAACATACAGTTAAATTAAACCTTAAAATCTTGAGCATCCCTTTTGAATATGGTCAATTATTCTACTAGAGATAAGGGATCACTTCTATCTTCAAAATGCTTTCATAGGTTTTCCCTAAATTCATCTTAGGTGTTGTTAGACCTTGTGACCACTTCTGTCATGAAATTTAACTAATAATATGGCATTATAAATTTTTAATATCCATAATATTACAAAATTATGTAATTATTTTCTCTAATTTCTTGAATCCTAGTCATGCTTAGCATACTAGAAACTATTATCAGTATGGATTACACCATTGAGGTAGAGGTGTTTCAAACTTACCTCATCTAGTTGATACAATAGGATCACCTCTAGGTATGGGTGGAATATTTAATTAGGTGAACCTATTTATTTGGGGATAGATCCCTTGATGAATAAATTATGTCTCTATTCCTAAAATATACTAACTTGATAATGAAAATGGATAAAGAGATGCATAAAACAAAACCTAAGCTAAGGGATTGATGCACTAATAATGTCTTGCTCACTCTAACTGACCCTTAAACAAAAAATATGAATCAAATAAGGAATAGTGACTAAAAAATTTTCTCCAAGAGATTACTAAGCATTAGTAATTCACATGAAGTTTATGGTATATGGTTGTAACTTGAAGGTGATGGAATAGAGGTCTACTTCAAGACACTACCAAATAAATTGTACTTCAAGAATAGCCACTAGTATTTACACACATAATATGAATTGTTTAGGATAGTATCATAGAAATTAGGAAAGAAAAATTACCTAAAAAGGAATATAAACTAAAAATTTATGAAAATCAAAAATTATGAAACAATCTAAACTAGCAGAGAAAATTTGAAATAGTCCTTATATTTATTCAAAAGGTTTACAAGGTACAATATGGGAAGAGTTTCTTCAAACCCAAATGAGGGATGCATAAAATGGAAAATTTCCCCTAATTTATAGAAAAAGAAAAGGTAAAAATAGAAGAATATAGCATGGAAGTGTGGATAAGAGGTTATGATGAACCTCATTCACTTAATTAACAGCTACAAGAATTAGTAATAGCTCCATGATCTCTTCATGTATTGCCTTGACTGCATGATGGACTTAAATGAGTATATGACATATATTAGTCTTTTTTGAATCCAATAACATCATTAACATGAAAAATTAGTCAAATGCCTCTCTTTTTGATAGTTTTAAGGTAGAAATGTGGTCTATTTTAGCCTCCATGAAGTATTAAGTAGCCTACCTCTCTTTTGCATGCTAATAAGGCTTGAAAAAATGTTCCATCCTCCATAATGATTATGAAATTTGTCCACTCACCTCCATGAGGTAGTTATAAGGATATTTATTTCCCTACATTTTATCCCTTGGTAGTATTCTATGCCAATAGGCATCTCCCTTAGTTGACCAAGTAGGCCTATTAAGTAAATAGGTCTAGTCACTCAATGATAGCTCCTTTGATGACAATGAGACATGCATAAAACTTTAGGAATAGTTAAATGAGTATTTTTAAGGTCTAATAAATCATTTCACACCATGACATATTCCTTTCAAATAGTGCACACTTGTAACTCTTGCTCATTTAAGTGACTAAATCACCTCTCACTAGCACTTCTAGATTGGCTCTTTAGTGCAGGCATATAAGATCATTTCCAAGAGGGATTGTAGAGTTTTTTTTAATTTGGGAGGATGAAATACAATTAAAAATAAAATTATGAATGATACACAACTATTCATCAAGCTTTTTACCTTGAAAACATCATTAAACCTTTAAAAAAATATAGTTTTTATGTATCCATATAACTAACTATACAAAAAAGTGCAAGGACTAGACCTTTCCAAAGTGTACGAGGTGTTATAGACATATCACAATCCCATTGGATGCATTTGAGTTAATTTTTTTGAAAATAATTTCCATCAAGTTTTTAATTAGGGGTTTAGATAGGTCTAGGGAGGTTTAGACTCTTAATAATAGTTTATATCGGTTAGGCCTTAAACCTATGAAATAATACAACTAAATTATAGTATAAAAGGCCCCAAAATCTTTACCATATGCTCAAGAATCAATGCAGATCATCTGTATAGTTATGAGCATAAGAAGGTTCTCCTTAGGTGACTATTTTGCATTTTATGCACTCTCAAGGTAGTTGTAGGCAAAAATGGATAATTCTAAGCTCTCCTCTATAAAAAATGTTGTTTTCACATCTAAAAATCCTTGAGATACACCTATATGGTGGTTTTAGGTACCATTCACCCCTTTATTATCTTCTAACTTTAATATCCAAGTAATAATACTCTAAGAAGGGTATTAGGCCAATAGACCTAACGTAAGTGTTTCTATGATTTGACTTCAAAGAAAGTCGTCTAAGAATTTTTCCACTTATGAGACTATGGAACCTACCCTTTATATCCCTTAAGTCACTTGTGTTGTCTATTTAAGCCACTTTTTTCCTCTTCATGCATACATAATCAACTAACCAGGCATATAAGCATGGTTGTAGGTGATCATCAGATGTGGAGACCTTTAGAGGTGGTCATTTTTTAGTATTCTCAACCTATTGATATCATTTACCTTTTATAATTATGTAAAACATGTATTTTTTCTTTAATTTCTTGCACATAGGCTTGTAACAACCCACCCTAGGCCTGTACCAGTCTTCTCTAGGATTTAACTTTACATATTATCATATGCATGTGCCAACTAATGGCTCATTTGGGTACCCATGAGACTTAAACATACCATCAATACCATTTCAAGACTCAAATACTTAATTTGAAGGTATTTGAGGGCAAAAATCCTTCATTGGGTCCTTATCAGGGTTTAGGAAGGGTTTTGGTGTCCTACCATCTTAATGATGGTTTATAGAGTATAAGACATAGATTGAGAACTTATTTCCATATATATTTATCCCATATACCTATTTAAAACTAACTAGCATCTCCCAGTCCCATGCATCTTGTACAGTGAGCTCTGAGTGAAAGTTGGTAGCCTTGAAGACTTTGTTAAGCATTATGGGTGGGTTGACAATGTTAAGGATTGTTTATATAATTGAGATCCCAAATAAAAATTTCTCTTTCATGGATAGTAAGTTATTAGTTTTCCCCAACTTTCCCTAAGATCACTGGGCCCCACTCATCTTGCCATGTAAAATATGAGCATTTCAGTTGGTAACTTGAAATGGTAAACTAGGGTGATGGAGCTCGAAAGAGGTAATGAGGCCAAATTAACCACTTACCTACCTTCCTCTATCTCAAACACCTTCATCAAGAACCATATCATCATCATATGAATTTTAATTCCTTTATGTCCCCTTTGGGGGTTTGAATGTGTCACAAGGAGGAATTTGGGATTTTGAGGCTTAAAGAGGGTTTTAAGCCTTATAGGTCTAAACTACACCTCAGGACTTTGAGCCACCAGTAGGTGTATTGGTGAATTTAATGTCACATAAGCATCCTTTTCCATCTAATTTCAACCTTTTTCATCTATCTTAAACTTCTTAGATTCCCATCTCTATCCATCTCTTTTGTAAGTCTACCATGAACATCATTATCCAATCTAAGTATTTAGATCAATTGGTGATAGAGACCTAAGTAGGACACGTGTTTCTCTTTAATTACTATTAACATATTTGGGGTTTCATATAATGTTCTCTTATATTTTATTAACACTCTTTGAATTGGGCTTCCCTAAGCTCTGCATTTAAAACTCCCTCAATAGTCATACACATAGGCAGGTGTGTCATGTATGTTCAACCTAGACCAGACAACTTCATAAGCTTGATTCTACCATTAAATATCCTAAGGAAGATGGTCTACACACATTACCATGGGGTCACCCTTACACATTTTTTCCCCATTGTCATTCACATTAATTACACACCCCAATTGGCTAGGCATACTTCGATCTACTTAGCTCATTGTTTAAGCTTGAGTCATCTTGTTTTAGTTATCCTTCAAGTCCCCTTCTATTTTTCCCCTCTATTTGAGTTATTTCCTCTATGTATATGGCACTTTACTACCAATTTTAGAGGCATATTTCATGTAGTGTAATCTTGTAGGTGGTGTTTAAGGGTACTTTGACTATTAAGGGGCTTCTTGCACAAGTCCATGAGTAATGGTAGGTATTTTATATTATGTTACAAACCCAGTTAACCTTTCTTTAATCCCCATGAGTGGTACTAAAAAAGGATTAATAGTCCATGTGAAACCTTTAAAAATTCAAATACTATGTAGTGAACCTATGAAGCTATTTTCACCCCATAATAAGATTTTATTTCTAAACATAGAGATTAATAGGACCATATATAACTTCCCAAAGGTCTAAGTTCTCCTACATAAGCCTAATGGTGAAATGAGACTAAAACCCTACATAATATCATGAAGGGCCAATGGGACTATGAGATAAGGTTTTCATTCAAGTGTGGATACTATGGAGAAGTTATGACTAAGTTTAAAAGATAAACATGGGCCTAGACTTCAAAGGGTTTCCTGAAACCATCATCTATAGCTAAACCTAGATAGAATCAAGAGAGTACTATATGATTTTGAAAGTGACTACCATAAGAGGGTGATTAATATACCCTAGAAACCCCTATCTATGTACTCAACAAACAAAATTATTTGGAATTAAATAATCAGGTATATGGAGGGAGAAATTTAAACTTAAGATTTCATAAAAACCTTAAATAATGTTAATGAACCTTAAACCATGATAAAGGCCTATGAAAGAATTGAGAGCTAGTTTATGGTTTTTTGGCCTTGAGAGTTATAATGAGGGTTTTTATGTATAAGATAAGGGATCATATACATTTGTAAAACACACATTCATGATAAATAATGTTCTAATGATCTTCAATATCCATCAACCATGAAACACCCTACTCATATTTTCAATAGAGGTCAAACTACATAGGTAGTCCCACTTGAAGATAGGATCTTGGAAGACTTGGCAGTTCATTGATGACTCCATTTTGATAAGCATTTAAGAAGACTTAGATGATTATAAAAAACCAATCATCCAACCTCAAACCACTACTCACTTCAAAATTTATGCATTGAAGGCTCTTCATCATCAAGAAACCACTACCCATAGCTTGTAATTTGTGACAACCTAGAGGTTTCTTGCTCCCATGGGATCGCACTTTTGAACTAGGTGTGGAGAATGCATTGGTAGGAACTTAAATACTTATATAAAACATATAAAACCATAATTTTCATAAAACAAGTCAAAAATTCACTAAAATCATTCCAAGATTGACCTTGTGTAAATGTAGAAGACTAGTTTGACTACCTAGGTTCTTAACCATTATTCACAAAGTATGGATCATCAATATGACAAATAATTCCAAGGATTGGAAGTACATTAGACCCCATTACTCTATCCAAGATCTTAAGTCAACATTTTCTCTCTCCTATCTATATTGATAAGGAACTTGAAAGGCTATCTAAGGCTAACAAGAAGAGTGATGGAGAGAAGGGACTAGTTTTTGGATTCTATAACTCTAAAACTCATGGATTATCTTCTCTACTACTTTTAATGAGTTCCCTCTAAATATTCCTTATCTTTTTTACTATGAATATAATGTATCAATTTCTGCATGCTTAAAAACATCTATAAAATATCCTTTTCTTACATTTTATTAGGTTTAAAATATTGAAATGCTATTGGTGGGTAAGAAGATAGAAATAGGGATAAAAAAATTATTTCAAAAAGGGAGTACAAGTGGAATAAAGGTGAAATTTCATTTTTCACATGTTTGGGCCCTCTTGGTGGTGAATAAATTAATTTAACTTCTAAAAGAAGACCCTTTTACAAATCAAAACATTATATAATGGCATTATGGTTATAATGAGATCCCTATGAATGCATTTTTTCCTTTTATAATTATTTAATGGTGTCATATGGGCCATAATAATACCATCCCATGGTGTGAAAACACTTTAAAGGAAATTGTGCATGATTTAAATTGAAATTTTAATTTAAGGTTACCTTGAAATTTTTGATAAGACCTTAAAACATGCTAAGTATTTAAGTAAGGTTACCATATTGTCTTTACACCATCTCTAACCCTTTGATTTTTCCATACCTTGTAGGTTCTCAACATGCTTAGATGGATTGAGAATAGGCCATCATTTTTAATATTTGAGTCAAGTTCAATAGGAGTGACTTTAGACCATTAGGACAACCTCAAGAATTGTTATGGAATCTTAAACATAGATATTACAAGATTATTAACTGACACAAGCTCAAAAAGGGTGAGAAAATAGCCACCATGATATTCCTTGGCATAGGTGTTCCACTTGAACATGATTCCTTTGACTTGATGACAAATGACCCCTCCTTGAACTACCTTGAGACTTAAAAAGACATAAGAATGTTACCAAGCTTAAGATTAGGTGATCATGATAATAGGTTGACCCTTTCTAAGCCCAAAGGTAGAAAGAATTCAATAGGTATCAAACTAGTGCCAAAGATAATATACCTCCCCATATTTAAGGATATACTTAGGTAACAACATGGGAGGACATATTCCCATGAGGGTTTCCCACATAATCCTTGTGTTGTGTTCTTAATCTTGCATTATCTTTCTTTTTCATTGTTATGAATGATGTGTATGCTTCATGAATGTATGTGATGAATGATTAAGGGCTTGAAGAGTCTAGAATTAGATTGAATATCTTGAATCATTGATTTAAACACACCAATATAAATGATTTTACCTCTAAAATTTGGTATGGAATTAGGTCCTTTGGTAAAGGATTGACATATTGAAGGTGATCCAAGGTACAATATGGGTAGTCATCAAATGCAAGGAGGATTTTCCACTAAGCAAGCACCAATGTTCAATGGGTCTAATTATTATTTTTGGACTATGAGGATGAATACTTAAGTCATATCACTAGGATTTGATATTTGGTAATTTGTTGTGGATAGATATTCAACCCCTTACTCATCTAGCTATTGTAGTTGATAAGAAGTGTGATAAAAATTATAGGGAAATGAATGCCATCACTTGTGTTCTTTTAGAGACTAATTTCACTAAGGTAATACATTATAAGTCTTCCAAGGAACTATGGGATAAACTATAGACCATAAATTAAGGATATTTAAAGGTAAAGTTAGCCAAGTTATAGACTTATTGAAGACAATTTGAGAGTCTCAAGATGAAAGAAGAAGATTTTATGGCATCCTTTATATAGAGAGTTGATGAGATTGTGAACATTATCAGGAGTATTAGGGAGAAGATTAAAGAATATATTACAGTAAAAAAGGTATTAAGGTCTCTCTCTTTCGAATTTAATTCAAAATTGTATATTTTAGAATAAACTAATGATCTTATGTAGATTAATATGGATGGATTGCATGGCATCCTTACTACCTATGAGATGAGAATTAGTGAGAATAAACCACTAAATAATGAAGTAGCATTCAAGATAGAAATGAAGATAAAAAAATAATAGAACTCAAGGTAAGGAGGTTAAGTATGATGAGATATCTAATGATGAAATGATATCTTTTTTTACAAGTAAATTGAAAATGGGCTCAAGGAAGTATAAGAATAAATTACCCTTCAAATGATTCAATTTTGGAGAAGTAGGATACTTTGATAAAAAGTTCCCTCATAAGAATAAGAAGAATGATGATGAAGAGAATAATCAAGGCCAAGATGAAGGCAAGAATACATTTAGTCTAGTAAGAGGAAGAAAGGATTTATAAAGTATAACAAAAATAAGAATTCGTTCAAGGATAAGAAGAATCTCTACACCAAATAAGAATGTAGTACATTAGATAAGAGTGAAGGTAGTGAATCAGAGTATGATCATGAAGATGATGGTCTTATTTAAAATGAAGTCCTCTTCATAGTAGATGAAGGAAGTTTCTCATATAAAAAAGAGTCTACTTAGAGTGATACATATAATGAAGAAGATAAGGAGGACTATGAGACTGAATTAAGTAATGCTCTTAAAGAAATCAAGATTGAGAAAAAGATTAAAAAGAAGATGAAGTCACAAATCAAGGAATACAAGGAGAAATTTAGTGTGTTTGAGTAAATAATAAATGAAGACACCAAGGATCATGAAGGTATATTCAAGCATCTTAGTTATCAATTCAAAATCCTATCTAAGGGCCTAAAAGCTAAAGAAGATGAGTGTTCAAGGTATGTGATTGAAATTGAGTCATTGAAAGTTAAGTTAGAGAAGACATATAGTAAGGTGAAGTCATTTGTGATATTTGAAAAGAACTCAAGTGATCTAGATAAAATTTTGAATAACCAAAAGCATGATAGAGATAAAACTAGACTTCGTTACAAAGAAAAACAAAAGATTTCAACTCAAGACAAGGTGAAGACTAATGTGAACAAGGATAACTAGACCTTAAAGGTAAATAATAAGTCATGGAATGAAGATTATATTAGAATGAAGATAAATAATATTAGATAACCAAATTCCATGAGGAATTCCTAATTAAATGGTTATTGTTACACTTGCAATCAATTTGGTTATAAGGATAGACAGTATCAGAGACCTGCTAAGAATGAGTGGAATCATCAGTCAAGTGATGTGAACAAGGTTAAGTGATTAAAATATCATGATGTTAGACACTTTAAAAAAATTATCCAAATAAAGTAAGGTAAGTTTAGTTTCCTTCAATAAGAGTGGTTTTCAACAATTTTCAGAAGATTGGTCACATTACTAGGTTTTCACAAGAAAAGGTTATCAAGTCAAAACAAGTTTTTTTAGGCTTCTAGAGTGTAAGAAAGAAGGCTAGATAACTCATGCAAACCAAAATTGGAAGGTGTGAGTCTTGATGAATCTACATATCCAAGTGGTATATTTTATATGTTGGAGAATGCTATAGAGGGTAAAGAGTGTCAATAGCTCTCATTGTTGCCTCATGTTGTGAATAAAGAGACAATGATCAATGAGAAGAACAAGGTTCTAGTTGAGGCTAGTTTTGAGGTGTGTATGGATCCAAGTGAACATTGTACTATTGTTGATCAAGTTTGATTCAAATAATATTAGTTGAAAATGCCTAGTGATGAGGTTCTTTCTTCAATTGAAAAGGTATATCATGAATCTATGTTGTCTCTATGTGTTGTCAATTCAATCTTAGAAGTAAGGAGAATGTTATAGTGGATGATCAAGTTGTTTATCTTAATCCTAATAAAAATAAGAATAATAATAATCCTATAGCTACAAGAGGATCAAGGAAGTAATAGAAGAGATGTGGGAAACTCCAAGTTCTAAATTATTTTAGGACATTGTGGGTTAGGTTGTTTCTATCTCTATTTCTTAAGAGACATATTTCATTTGGATAAGCAAGCATGTGTGCTCTTATTATTTCAATGACTTTGGTCCTAAAAAATAAAGTATGGAGGTTTCCAATTTTAATAATTGTTGACCAAATTTTGCCCACAAGTAAAATTTTTGGTCCCCTTCCTCCCTTACTATTCATACTAGTTATATTTCAGGTTGTTCAGGTTCAACATTCTCTATTTTATGGCTTGGTTCAATCTTGAGTTCAATTTCTTGGTGCAAAGGTTCAATTTTGAGTTTGGTTTATTGGTTCGATGGCCCGATTCAAAGGTATGCCCCAAGCTGGAAGGGCAGTTCAAAGCAATAAAGGGACTTACGACCGAGTCCAAGAACTTTTCAATGGGACAAGTCTCGAGAAATTTTCAAGACAAAGAAGTGCTTGAGAGGATGCCACATGGACCCAATCGACATGGAAATGGACCCGATGACATTTTTAAAGGACCCAATGACATATCTATGGATGTCAAATTTAGCAGAATAGTTTACCCATTGGATCTCAATCGATGATGCTCAAGAAGCTGTCAATTTCAAGAGGATGGAATATCCATTGATTTTCAAAGCTTGATAGCTGGGTGAGCATCAAATTTAGCAAAATAGAATGGCCTTTGTTTCCAATTGAGAAAGCATTGCCAAGGAGCCCAAAATGCAATGACTTACTAAAAGTTTGCCCCTGGGGGCCGAATAAGTCAGATAGAGACAAATTTGATAAAGGACAAGAAGACATGCATGGAATGAGCAAATAATTAAGTCCAAGTGGCACCAATTTGAAGAGGTGACTCTAGTAGGTGAAATAGTTCCATGGAATTGATCATGAGAAGATGCAATAGCTAAAGAATGTAACCATTTTCTTCATTTTACATTTAATGGGTGGACAAACTGCATTTTGACATTAAAAATGTGGACTTCGAGCAGAACAAAGCACATGGCTCATTAATATTTTGAGCATCTTGTTTCTTTTCATGAACAAATGCAATAGGCCACTTGTAACAAAAGAGCACCAAATGAGCCTCTTGGACTTTCATATATATTCGATACTTGTCATTTTTGTAATCATCTTTTTCACAATTTTTGTAAGGCATAACCCTACTAAAATTTATACCTAAATCTATAAAGATAGTTTTACCTCTTCTTGGATGGATATTCTGTGTATGTTTTGAGTGTTTGAGTTGTGTCTAGTTATTGTCTTTTGACGCTCTCACAGGTTCAGCACCAACACACCAGTTATCCACAAGGCGCCATTATTCACAGTTGACAAGAGAAGAGTTCCATTTAGAGATATAGAATAGAGGAAGTCATTTACAGTATGTGTTTCACAGCATCTTGGTGATCCCTTATTCTTACATCTTCATAAGAACCTCCTTGCCATTTTCCTACAGCCTGGTCTTTTGCCAAGTCTGAGTGTATGTTTTTTGTCTTTGTCTGATTCTGAGAGTGGGTATGAGAAGGTCACCTTGTTTTGGTGTATCACCTCCTTAGAGTAGATTTTTTTCCTATATCTTTCTTCCCTTTTCATCCCCAATTTATATAGCTATATATATATATATATATATATATATATATACCTATATGTATTTTCACTTGCTAAAACAAGCATGATACATCAAAGGGAGCTAGCCCTTATCTAGAGACTCTCCTCTCCTGCTTCACCATCCCACAGGTGAGAGAGGAGTTTCCATGTTGCGAGGAGAAGGTAGGAACCTCTTTTCTTGCCACTGGGTGCAATCTCCAGTGTCAATAGTTTTGGCATGCCTAGTGGGATGCATAGTTTGATAACTCAGAAAGGTTTCAAGATTGATGCTGGTCCTATCACAGTAAATCCCAAGTTTTTTAGCATCTCGTGACTCCACTGGTAAGAGCTTCAGTTCTCTAATTAAGACTAGTTTTTTAACTTTTTATGCCTAAAGTCACCACAAGGTCTGCTTCAAGAGAGTTTCCTTTCAAATTCACTAAATTACCTTTCAATTCTGTTAAAAGACTATGATTTGAGAGAACTCATCCTTATCCAACAAGCAATCCTCCTAGGTCTATTATAAGAGACACAGCCACAATAGAACCTTAGTTATAGCCAGTCCTAGCCATGGCTTTGCCATTCATAGCTTTTGATGGTGAGAGCCCCTTAAATCTCCCACAATATGACCCAATCTCAGGAACATCTCTGAAAAATGTGCCTTCTTTCGATGGAATGGGGCCCATTACAGTCATTGAGCATATTAAGAATATTGCTAACCTCTGTAATATCCACAATGTAACAAAAGAAAATATTGCCATTAGATTGCTAGCATTGTCTCTAAAAGGCAAAGCCCTTGACTGGTACAAGACCTTGCTTGTGAACTCAATACATTCTTGGAATGAATTGGATGTTTAGTTGATAGATCATTTTGGGGAAAAAAGTGATGACCTCTCACTTGTTGAGTAGCTGGCAACCATAAAGAGAGCTCCACATGAGTATATGCAAGACTTCAACATGCAGTTTCAAAAGACTTGGGATAGAATTCCCATCTTGGTAAGGCCAAATCCCAGCTATGCTTTCTTATACTATTTGAAAGCATTAAATAGTGACATTGCAGTGATGATACAATCTATGGGAGGGCATAAATTGCCTATTGCTTATGACATTGCCATAGCAGCTAAAAATTGCTTAGTTTAGGCTGGGAAGATCACCCCTAGGCCTCACATGCCACTTTTCCTAGATATGCTGCCGCTAGCTCAGACCATTGCTCCCACATTGGCTCCTCTACCTGCCATCAAAAAACTAGTTATTGTTTCATCAAGTGAGCTTCATGAGGTTAAGAGTATGTTGTAGATCATGTCCAACAAACTTGTTGCCCTTAAAAGGTAGCAAGCTCAAGGCAACAAACCAAATCGAGGGTACCAAAATTATGGTCAAGCTCCTAAACCCCCTTTTCAAAATTATAATCAAGGTCAGGGGTAGCTCACTACAACGAGGCCATTTCAAAATTACAACACCGGTCCCTCCTCATCATCTAAGGCCATAGTGCTTATTCAGAATAATCTTGTACAAGAGCAGCCTAGCTATTCGACCATGGGATATGGTTAAGAACAGGCTGTTCACACAAATGAGATGGTGAATTATTTCTAGAATATAGAGAATCAGGCTGCCACTCATTCCCAATTTTTTGAGGCTCCAGCTCAACCCAACACGAATAGCAATCAGGCCCAACTGGATTCTACTCTTATGAATCACCTAGAGGGTGAGTTTTATGTAATCAATCATGGGGGCACTATAGACAATCAGGTTGATTGTGTTGTAGCCAACACAAGATTTAAGAGAAGAGCAGTGGGAGAAGTGCATGCTACCACTCAAGTGGTAGCAACACCTCCTCCATCACACTCATTCCAAAAGGCCCCAATTTTCAAATAGCTACTTACACCTTCAGCGCCTTAGCCTACAGCTCCAGTTGGGATTAGCCCAAAAGAAAACATGAAGGGAAGCAGTCCCCAAGTCAATATAGTGGACCAAATGAAGAAGTTACATGTGAGCATCTCTTTATGAGATTCTTTGTCTATTCCAGGGTAGAAGGATGTATTCAAGAAAGAATTGCATGACCTAAATCAACAAGCTATTCCAACAAATGTTGATAATGTCTTGATGACAAATGGATAGCCTTCCACTCCAGAGCAGGTAAAGAAGGAAGAAAAGACTCCCCCTTTCTACATATCCTTGATCATTTGGGACTTCTTGGTACACAACTGCATAATTGACAGCAAGGCCAGTACATTAGTAATGCCTAAGTGATTTGCTGATAAGATGGGATTGAAGTATGAAGAAATGAAAAAAAGAGTCCTACAGCTAGATGGGACACTTGCAAAAATAGTTAGAATTTTGAAGGGTTTAGACTTGACATTGCATGCTTGCCCAACCTTCTCAATTCCCCATGATATTATAGTAGCGGATGTTCCTCCATTTTTTGCAATGTGCATGTCCAGGGAATTCACATCCAAAATAGGTGGCTATCTAGTAAAAAATTGGTCATATCTAGTTTTCAGAACCAAGTATGGGACCAAGGTGAAAATTGAGTCTGAGCCACTCTACAAGGACCATCTAGAACCATACACTCCCAAGGCAGTAAATGTTAGTTACATAATCATCGACCTAGAAGAGTCCCAGACAGACCAAGCTCCATCCTCTGCTCTTGAAGGAGTCACAGGCCTACTCTTGGATGAGTGGGGAAATGATAACTTTGAACATGATCCATACAAGTTTATAGATTAGATAGACCTTGGAGTCTATTGCATGCATGAAGAGGGTGCCTTCATGCTGAATTTGATGAAGGCAGAATAAGAGGACCTTGGCCTATGGCAACTGTATTTTGATGGTTCTAAAAGTAAGCTGGGCATTGGAGGTGGGGTGATGCTGATCTCCCCTTCAAAGGAAAGGTACTTTTCAGCCTTTTAGTTCCATTTCTCTTGCACAAGTAATGTTGCATAATATGAGTCTTTGATCCATGGGTTGGAATGGGCAAGAAGAAGAGGGATTAAGGAGTTGCAGATCTTGGGGGATAGCAAGCTAATTGTGAATCAGGTGAAGGGCTAGAATCTAACAAAGAAATCCTTATTAAAGTCTTACAAGCATAGGGTCTAGGACCTAATGGAAGATTTCCTTGCCTTCAACATTGCCTCAATTCTAAGGGAGCAGAACAAACACGTGGACAAGCTGGTAGCAATTGGTGCTTAGTTTTACATTTCAAAGGAAATAAGCTAAGATTGTGGTTCAAACCACTTGAAAGTGATAGTTCAACCCTCTATCCCATACAACATTGCAAATTGGCAAGTTTTTGAAAGTGACCAACAAATAGCTTTCTTCTTACAGGAAGAAGCTGAGTTTGCAATACACAACCAGGTGAAGTTGTAGTAGCAATATGGAAATTAGATTGTTCAGTTGAAGAACAATAAACTCCTTAAAGGTCTGGTCACATTTAAAATCATTGTCAATGGAGATGACCAATTGAGAAATGACAAGGCATGCATCACGACTAAAGAGGAGAATTATGAAAGGGTCAAAATCTTCAAGGATAATCTGTTGGCACTTGGCAAGGTCTATAGGTTTTAAGAAAGGCAAGATTTTATTTTGCTATGTCAAGAGTTCACTGATGTGTTTACATGGTATTACAGTGACTTGAAGGGCTTCAACCCAAGACTTGCCCAACACACCATTGAACTAGAAGAAGGAACCAGCATGGAGGTCAGGTTGTGTGAGCTAATGGAGCTCCAAGAGGTAAGGGATCGGGGCTATGGCTTCTCTGACAAGTCACCAATAGAAAGTAAAAAGGCACTTCGACAAGAAGTCTTTATCAAGAGATTTTTCTAAAGGAGACTTTGTCTTGAAATGGGATGAAGATCAAGCTAAGCCCAGAAAACATGCAAAATTTGACACCTTATGGAGCAGTCCTTACGTGATTAATCAGTGTAAGTAGCATAATGCATTCCAACTTTCTAGGTTGGATGGCAAATAATTGCATATCCTAGTCAATGGGATACATCTAAAGCATTACCACTAATTTTTTTGGTTTGCATGTGCATATTTTCCCTTGTTTTCTTTCCTATTTTTCCCTAAGTGTTGTTGCATAAGTAATAATTTTCTTAGTCTTGCGTGTGTTTTCATTTCATGGAGGTAGATCTAGGTGGTTGGTCCTAAGTTTTGACAGAGCTCTTGCTAGTTTTCAAAGTTATCATCTGACTCCATGCCCAATGGGTTTGCAAGGCAACTAGGTTTCTAAGCATGGAAGGCATGTTTCCCCTGTGAGTCACCATTTATTGACCAAATTTTGGCCACAAGTAAAATATTTGGTCCCCTTCCTCCCTTGTTGTTCATGCCAGTTATATTTCATGTTATTCAAGTTCAACATTCTCTATTTCATGTCCTTTTTAAATCTTGAGTTTAATTTCTTGGTGTAAAGGTTCAATTTCAAGTTCAGTTTCTTGGTTCGACAGCCTGGTTCAAAGGTATGCCCCAAGCCGAAAGGGCAGTTCAAAGCAATAAAGGGACTTACGGCCAATTCCAAGAACTTTTCAAAGGGATAGGTCACAAGAAATTTTCAAGATAGAGAAGTGCCTGAGAGGATGCCATGTAGACTCGACTGATGTGGCAATGGACCCGATGACATTTTTAAAGGACTCGATGATGTCTCAGTGGACGTCAAATTTAGCAGAATTATTTAGCCATTGGATCTCAAGTGATGATGCTCGAGAAGCCATCAATTTCATGAGGATGGAATATCCATTGATTTTCAAAGCTTGATGGTTGGGTGAGCATCAAATTTAGTAGAATAGAATGGTTTTTGTTTCCAATTGAGAAAGCATTACCAAGGAGCCCAAAATGTAGCAACCTACTAAAAGTTCACCCCTGGGGGCCAAAAAAGTTAGATAGAGACAAATTCAATAAAGGACAAGAAGACATGCATGGAATGAGCAAAGAATTAAGTCAAAGTAGTGCCAATTTGAAGAGGTGACTCTAGTAGGTGAAATAGTTCCTTTGAATTGATCATGAGAAGATGCAACAGCTAAAGAATGTAACCGGTTTCTTCATTTTACATTTAATGGGTGGACAAACTGTGTTTTGACATTAAAAATGTGGACTTTGAGTAGAACAAAACACATGGCTCATTAATATTTTTAGCAGTTTGTTTCTTTTCATAAACAGATGCAATAGGCCACTTATAACAAAAGAGTGCCAAATGAGCCTCTTGGACTTTCATATATATTTGATACTTGTCATTTTTGTAATCATCTTTTCATAATTTTTGTAAGGCACAGCCCTGCTAAAATTTCTACTTGAATCTATAAAGATAGTTTTACCTCTTCTTGGATGGATATTTTGTGTATGTTCTGAGTGTTTGAGTTGTGTCTAGTTATTATCTTTTGATGCTCTCATAGGTTTAGCACCAACACACCAGTTATCCCCAAGGTGAAATTGTTCACAGCTAACAAGAGAAGAGTTCCATTTGGAGATATAGAACAAAGGAAGTCATTTACAGTATGTGTTTCACATCATCTCGGTGAGCCCCTATTCTTGCATCTTCATAAGAACCTCCCTGCCATTTTCCTACAGCCGGGTCTTTTGCCAAGTTTGAGTGTATGTTTATTGTCTTTGTCTAATTCTAAGAGTGGGTGTGAGAAGGTCACCTTGTTTTGGTGTATCACATCCTTAGAGTAGTTTGTTTTCCTGTATCTTTCTTCCCTTTTCATCCCCAGTTTATATATATATATATATATATATATATATATATATATATATATATATATACTTGTATGTATTTTCACTTGATGAAACAAACATGATACATCAAAGGGAGCTAGCCCTTATCTAGAGACTCTCCTTTCTTGCTTCACCATCCCACAAATGAGAGAGGAGTTTTCATGTTGCGAGGAGAAGGTAGGAACCTATGCAATCTCCAGCGTCAACAATAATCAAGGATGATGAGTTTTCAAGATGTTATATTTACATATAAAGGTGTGTTGACCTTGTTTTAGTGTGTTCTATGTGGTTTAAAGTCTTGAATATTTTTTATGTGCCTTTTTAAAGAATTTTGAGTGTTTTTGGATTTTCTAGTTCTTACACGAAAGGCTGAAGGTCAAAATCCATTTCAAGGATATATGTGTTCCCAAAGTAGTTTGACTTCAAAATTTGGTTCAAAAGTGTGTATTGATGACCTCCAAGTGTGAGAGAAGTTTTAGAGGTGGGCATTGACTGAAAGATGGTGTATTGATTAAGTCTTTCTTATAAATCTAGTATTGTTACTTATGATGGTAAGTTATCTTCCCTAAGGATTTGATATCTAAGGCTGATTTATATGTTGAAATGGCCAAATTGGTTGTCAAAAAGTGATTCAAAATCATCTGATAGTGTGTGGTGTATTCGATGGATGAGGATTCATGCAAATGGAGGGTTAATTGGCAAGTAGGTTTGTCAAGGAGTTATGGTGTAGAGGTAGAATTGGATGGTGATTTTTGTAATTATTGAGATGGTAAATGCATATACTTCAAATATGAAATTTAAAGTCTTGAAGGTGTCTATATAGAAAGATATGGGTGTTGTAAGGTTCAGGTAGGGCTAATAGGCCTATAGGCAAGGCTAGTGAAGAGAAGAGTGTTTTTTGGTGATTTTATCCAAAGAAAAAGGTATGGTTATTACTAAATGAGTTTTTTAGCTATTTATATACATATTTACTATTTAAATATTTGGTTTTTCATCTATTGATGATCATGGAGGTGGCTTGTGAGATAAAATTTGAAGGCAAGTATGAAATTTCTTCATGGTTGGAGATGGTATGAAGGTGCTTAAGGGGTGCCTAAACTCAAGTGGCTTAGGGTAAGTCCATATTAATGTATTAAAGGTGAATTCAAGTAATTTTTGGTGTTCATGTATGTTTTGTATTCATAGAGCAAAGTATGATAAAAATAAAGTGTAGTCATTGAGCATGCTTGAGAAGTTCAAGTTAATAAAAGGTATGCACAATGTTAAGGGGAGTTTGTATCATCTCATAAGAATTATGATTGGTGTCAAAATAAATTAAAAAGGGGTGTATTGTTTGAGAGTTGTAAATTATGTCTCTAATGTGGCCAAATATGTTGATGAGGTGTCATGTGTGTTATAATGACAATGACAAAGTATGCTTTAATGTTCTTGCATGGTTATTAAAAGTTTGACTTAGTGATGTAGTTAATGGATGTTATTTATGGTTTGTTCATGTTATAGAGACTATATTGGGTGTTATTAGTTCTTAAATTTATTTTAGAAGTGAAAGGAATTCATTATGTCTAAGTTCTCCTAATCATCTTACCAAATAAAGTTGAGTAGGTAGATTTATGACATCATAATTTACATGTTTAAAGTTATAAAGAGTAGTTTTTTATATTTATGAATTGCCCTATGAAAAAAAATTTAGACTCCATGAGGACCAATTATATGGATTTTGGAGGTTTGACCAATCCATATTCTGTATGAAAAAATGCTTAAAAGAAGATTATTTATTCATTCATGATATTCTTATGTACAAGGCTAATGTTTAAGCAAGTTTTTCATATGAAAATTTGAGTAGGGATGAATTTAATCACTTAAATGTGCCTTAGGGGTTATTTGGAGTGGACATATTCATTTTTAAGTGGTCTTGTTTTCTTATTTTTCTTGGTGAAGTGATAAAGGGGTGAGTAGGTCTCTATAAGACTTATAAGGTCTATTAAGGCTTAATTGAAAGGTTTATCTAATTAAGGGGACACATGGATGATATGGTATATGTATGAGTGTGGTACTTGTAGAGTAAACAATACTCTACATTTCATTCTAATTTTTAGTAGTGCATGATCTAGATCACTGTCCCTACATACTTTGGTTTGAGATGGTGAAGTTTTGAAATAGAGTGCAGGTGCTAATTTTCCTTTTGATTCATTTTGTCTAAGTGTTGAAATCAAGCGAAAGCTACCAAGTGTCATCATTCAAGGCACCTTTCATATTTTCTATAAGTTGGTCATGATGTGCCACATATCTCATAACAACTCAGTGGAATGTGACAAGTGTCAGCATCTATGTTTCATTATCAGCATCCGCATTTCAAATCTCTTTTTAGTGGAAGGTCTCAAAAAGCTAAGTATCAAGATCAGGTGGAAAGCACCAAGTGCCGATCATAGAAGGTCTCAATTTTACTTTTCTATAAGTGATGGAAGACATCATGTATCCCATTAGGAGAGAGCTGAAGCCACCATGTGTCACCTTTCGTAGGTTTCTAAAAAGGTATCTAAAAGAAGTGAAGACCACCACATACCCCCAGTTAAGTAAAGCGAAGATTGCCATGTGTCTTTTGTAGAGGGAAGCAAAAATCACCACCTATCCCTATGCTCCTTTTCAAGTTACTTGGGTAAGAAAGGTTGTGGTATTATTTTCTTTTTAAGCTATTAAAGTTTAAAGGAGCGGATTGTGATAGGTGTCAAAGGTAGAATGTTCTTGAGCAAAGATATAGTAAGAGTATAGGTAAAGTGGAGAGTGCCATGTGTCCTCAATAAGGTTGCAGAACCTGCTAAGTGTCATGTTTCGGTGTCTCTTAAAATAATAAGAAGGTTTTCAAGGAATTGACTAAGTGTTATCTTTTGTTTAAGAGAAGGGAATGTCCTATGATCTGTTTCAGCCAATGAACTGCCAGAAGACAAAGCATTTCAAAATCTATGAAATATCTTTTGTTAGACACTTCTAGTTTAGTTAGATTTTAGTTGGGCTGTTAGATTGGGAACAAGTAGACAATATAGAGTGAATCCAAGGCTATAAATAAGGGTGTAGAGATCACCAAAGAAGGATAAGAGATTAGGGAGATACCAGAGAGAATTATTGTCAAGAGTTTAGACTTTCTAGAGCTGTGACTAGGAATATCATTTGCCTTTATTCTATCTTCTTAAGTTGGAAGGTTTATGTAACTGTGCATGTTTCTGTGCCTCTTATGTGACTGGAGAATTAATGAGAAGATTGAATCTTGTGCCTTTATTGATATTTTTTGTGTCATTACAAAAGTAATATAGGCTATGTTGTCAAGAGTTTTAGACTTTCTAGAGCTTTGAGTAGGAGTGTCATTTTCCTTTGTTCCATTTTCTTGAGTTCAAAAGTTTATATAACTATGTGTGTTTTTGTGCCTCTTATGTGACTAGAAAAATTAAATAAGAAGATTGAACCCTCTACCTTTGTTGATATTTTTTGTATCACTGCAAAAGTAGTCTATACTGTGAGCCTCTATTTCTATTATTTACATCTTTTACATTGATCATGCACTTTTTTGCTCTTAAATGTAAATGAATCTTACATATAGTCTCACTGTGCTTAGGATTAAGGTCAAATTACATTTAGGTGCATTGCCATAGTTAGATTTTCTTTCTTGCATTTGTGTTTTTGTTAAAATCCCTATCTCTTTTCCTAGTATACACTTGATATAGAGAAGAGACCAGCTTCTTAAAAATTTGGAGGTTGTTTCAAGTCGCAAGTCCCACATCTTGAAACTTCCCATTATTGGTGTTTAAATCAAGTGCAAATTTTAAACATCAATAGTTTTTGGCATGGCCAGTGGGACCAATATTGAAGTTTCTTTCAAGATCGTATGAACCAAAGAGCTATGAGGAGTCATAGTTGTGGACTAGTAACCAAATCACAATCTACTATAAATCCAGGTATTCTTTTGCCACCTTTTGTAACTAGTCCAAGAAGAAGAGTCAACCAGTTTATACCAATACCAAGAGAAAATATGGGAACCCCTATACCCTGAAGAAATTATGCAAGTTGGAACACTAGTAGTCCATTGATTCTCCCAATACCACCAGCCACTTGGGACCCTATCCTAGTGAATGCCCTAAAATCTCTACCCAGATTCAGTGGGCAAGACTTTAAAACACCTAAAGAACATCTACATGATGTATCAGATGTGTGTGCTATACATGTTGTCACATAGCAAAATGTGGCCATAAGACTATTAGCAGCTTCTTTTAAAGGGAAGGCTCTAGAATGGTATCGGTCCCTGACCCCAAGAACCATCTCTACATGGGATCAACTTGGAGATCTTTTATTTGAAAGATTCGAAGAGAAGGGTGATAAGTCCTCTTTATTACAATAATTAATTACTATTCAAAGGGTACCACAAGAAGCCCTGACTGACTTTAATTCCAAATTTCAAAATACTTGGGAAAGAATCCCTCTTACAGCTAGACCATTACTAGGAATGGCTATAGTATTTTATCATAAGGCTTTGAATTTAGATATATCTATTATGATTCAATCACTTGGAGGACATGCTTTGCTTGAGGCTTATGACTATGCGATCAGAGCTAAGAATAATTTAAAAGATGCTAGAAAGTTACCCCCAAGGCCTCCCATGCCCATGTTCCTAGAAATTTCCTTACCATTACCTCAAGAAGCCCCTTAATATATAACCCCACCTGTGTCTATGTACACATATCCTCAACCACCTACTAAATAAATTATTCCTGCTCAGTCATTTGAGTTTGATGATATCATGAATATCTTGAGGACATTTTCTAATGAGCTGATTAATATAAGAAGATAGTAGAATACTTTCTCTAGGCCTCCATATCAAGGCTATCAAGGAAATAGATTTTCATCTCAGCCAAACCAATACCATGTTCCTCCAGGACAAAATAACCCTTAGCCAGCAAACCAATTAGTTGTAGTCCCCACACCCTCACAGACTATTCCCCTCAATTCAAATAGGGAGATTGTTCCATGGCAAAATAGCTATGCAGATAACACTAATGCCTAGTGTTTTCCTTGTGATAATGCTCATATGCCTATAGATTATCCTATGGGTAATCTACAACAAAAGGTGGAAAAATGAAGAAGAATGGATGGACAATTTGCAAGTTCCAGTGACAATTAAGCCTATCAATCTTCTGGTATGCAAAATTCAGTCCTAGTGGCTCGGATGTAAGGGATGTCTTTGTAAAAAGAGGAAGAAATAGATCCAAAATATGTTTTGCTCTCATGGGTTGAAGATGAAGAACCAATATTCTTGAATGAAGCTTTTGCTTCCAAGAAACCAGTGGTGCCATCAAACTACTATACTAGATCAAAGAGAAGAATGCTGGAATAACCTGAAGTTGTAAACAATGAAGTAATGGAGAATACTCTATTTCAAGGTCATCAAAACACAACAGTTAGACAAGAAGCATTTTAGCTAGTGAAAAACCAAGTAATTCTTGGACAAATTCAAGAAGGGCAAGGTATCCTTATTTTCCAAGAATTCAAAGTTTGGGACCAATGAATGTGGTGGATCAACTAAAGATGACCCCAACACAAGTATCAATTTGGGACATATTAGCTATTCCTGAACAAAGGACACTGTTACAAGAAGATCTTCAAAATCAAGCAATGCCCAAATGTACTAAAGGACCTATTGATAAAAGAAAGCTCAAAGACATAGTTCATCTATAGATAATAGCCTTAGTGAAAAATGCATCAGAGGTAAGCAAATCCAAACTAGATTCCTTATATTTAACTAAGATAGGTGAGTGGACTAAGCATAATCAGGAAAAATAAAATAACCAGTTGTTAGCTATGATGCATAGTGACCCATATGAAAATTATAACTCTACTTGTCTAGGCACTTATGTTATTTTTTACGAGGACCATGAAATCCCAAATGTTTTAAGGAAAGAAATGCCAACTACTCAAAAATCCAAAACGGATTCATAAATTTGGACTTTAAATTTTGATGGGGCTAGAAGTAAAAATGGTGCTGGAGTAGGAATTTGTCTTACTACTCCAATTGGTGAAAAAAAATTAAGGGCTATCCATTTTCAATTTGCTTGTACTAATAATGATGCTAAATATGAATCTTTAGTACATGGACTCCTATTAGCCAATAAAAAGGGAATAAAGAATCTAATAGTAAAAGGAGATTCAAAATTAGTAGTAAAGCAAATTAGAGAAAAGGCAATAACAAAGAATGTCAGGATGAAATCCTACAAGCACAAAATTTGGGACTTAATAGAAGATTTTGAATATTTTAATATTGAAGTAGTTCCTAGGATTCAAAATTTTGAAGTTGATAGGATGTCACAGATTGGTTTGTAGTTTGATCCAGCAACTAGCCTATTAGTTAACTATGAGTTAGTAAAGGTTATAGTAAGGCCAAGTATCCCAGATAATGATGAGAATTGGCAAGTATTTGATAATGATTTTCAAGTACTCTCATTCTTTCAACAATCAGGGGAATTTACTGATCAATTGCAACCAAAGATTAAAGAGGCATATGGGGATCAAATTATATAATTAAAGAATAATAAGCTTCCCAAAGTTCTAATCACTTTAGAGAGCCTTTTTGATCTAGAAGATGTAAGCCTGGAGAAGAAAAGGTTCCAAGCAAACAAAGCAGATTATTCTAAAATTGAGGTGAGTGAAGGGAAAAAAATTAAAATTTGGAAATTATGCAACTCAAGTAGAAAAGGAAAGGCTAATTGAATTATGCCAAAAATATGATAGAGTCATAGCTTGGAGCTATGAAGACCTCCATGGATATAATAGAGACATCATTCAACACACAATAGAACTGACTAAAGGATCTAAGCCTATCAGATAGAAATAGAGGCCAATGAATCCAAGGATTAAGCCTCTAATGGTGGATGAGTTGTAAAAACTTTTAGATTCTAAAATAAATTTTCCAATCAAACACTCAACTTGGGTATAAAATATGGTACCAGATAGGAAAAAGAATGGTGATATAAGACTTTATGTAGATTTTAGAGATCTAAATAAAGTATCTTTGAAGGATCACTATCCCTTTCCCTCCATGGAACAAATTCTACAAACTGTGGTTGGATCAGAGAGATTCTCTTTACTAGATGGTTTCTCTTGATACAATTAGATTTGGTTGGCTAAATAAGACCAATACAACACTACTTTTACTACCAAATGGGGAACATTTACATATGATAAGATGCCATTTGGCCTATCAAAAGCTGGAGCCACTTTTCAGAGAGCTATGGATGTTGCATTTAGGGAACTGATAAATAAAATCATCCTGATTTATCTTGATGACCTTACTATTTTTTCAAAGAATGTTGCTGATCAATTTGCTCATTTAGAAGTTGTGTTTAAAAAATTTCAAGAATTTAGAATATCATTGAATCCTAAGAAATGTATCTTTGTTGTCCCTCAAGGGAAATTATTGGGACATATAGTATCTAAAGAAGGAGTCTCCATAGACCTAGAAAGAGTGGCAGCTATAATGAACTTACCTCTTCCAGTAAGTAAGAAAGAAATTCAATATTTCTTGGGAAAGATTCATTTGATCAGTCAGTTCATATCTGACTTTGTAAGCTTAGTAAGACCAGTGACACTCTTGCTAAAAAAGACCTGATTTTCAAGTGGACTAAGGAAGGAAGGAAAGCCTTTGAAGAGGTCAAGAAAGCTATCTCAATACCTCCAGTACTTAGAAACCCATACTTTTCTAAGCCTTTTGTAATTTATGTATAATGAGGAGAGCTTAGTATTGTTGCTATCCTAACATAGAAGGAGGATAAACAAGAGGGAGAGCATCTGATAGCCTTTTTCTCTAGGACTCTTAGGGAATATGAAACCAAATATAACTTTGTGGAAAAACAAGCATATGCTATGGTAAAATATCTCAAAAATTTCAAGCATATAGTATCAAGAAGTAAAATTTTGATACTTGTAGCACATCCAAGTGTCAGAGAATACACCATAAAGGGTGAAATTACTAAAAAAAGAGAAAAATAGATAGCTAAGATCCTCGAATATGATGTAGAAGTCAAACCCACTAAATTAGTCAGACGTAGGGGTTTGTGCCAATATATGACTCAAGAGCTTGAATAGATGATACCTGAAGAGATAAATTCTGGAACATAACAAGAAATTGTATTGAGAATACAAGAAGTTGATCAGGAATCCTGGGTTTCAAGCAGGATTCATTTTATCAAAAATGGGATTTACCCAAGATAAATCCCTCAAAATAAGAGAATATACAATAGGATGCAAGGAGTTCATTTTATTTTAGTGAACAATGCATCAAAGGTAAGCAAATCCAAACCCAATTCCTTCTATTTAACTAAGATAGGTGACTGGACTAAGCATAATCAAGAAAAAGAAAATAACCAGTTGTTAGCTATGATGCATAGTGACCCATATGAAAATTATAACTCTACTATTCTAGGCACTTATGTTATTTTTGATGAGGACCATGAAATCCCTAATGTTTTAAGGAAATAAATGCCAACTACTCAAGAATCCAAAAAAGATTCAGAAATTTGGACTTTAAATTTTGATGGGGCTAGAAGAAAAAATGTTGCTAAAGCAGGAATTTGTCTTACTACTCCAAATGGTGAAAAAATTTTAAGGGCTATCCATTTTCAATTTGCTTTTACTAATAACGATGCTAAATATGAATCTTTAGTACATGGACTCCTATTAGCCAAGAAAAAGGGAATGAATAATCTAATAGTAAAAGGAGATTCAGAATTAGTAGTAAAACAAATTAGAGAAAAGGCAATAGAAAAGAATGTCAAGATGAAATCCTATAAGCATAGAATTTGGGACTTAATAGAAGATTTTAAATATTTTAATATTGAAGTAGTTCTAAGGATTCAAAATTTTGAAGCTGATAGGATGTCACAGATTGGCTCGTAGTTTGATCCAGCAATTGGCCTATTAGTTAACAATGAGTTAGTAAAGGTTATAGTAAGGCCAACTATCCTAGATAATGATGAGAATTGGCAAGTATTTGAGAATGATTTTCAAGTAATCTCATTATTTCAACAATCAAGGGAATTTACTGATCAATTGCAACCAAAGATTAAAGAGGCATATGGGGATCAAATTATATAATTAAAAAATAATAAGCTTCCCAAAGGTTTAATCACTTAGAGAGCCTTTTTGATCTAGAAGATGTAAGCCTAGAGAAGAAAAGGTTCCAAGCAAACAAAACAGATTATTCTGAAATTGAGGTGAGTGAAGGGAAAAAATTAAAAGTTGGAAATTATGCAACTCAAGTAGAAAAGGAAAGGCTAATTGAATTATGCCAAAAATATGATAGAGTCATAGCCTGGAGCTATGAAGACCTCCATGGATATAATAGAGACATCATTCAACACACAATAGAACTAACTAAAGGATCTAAGCCTATCAGATAGAAATAGAGGCCAATGAATCCAAGGATTAAGCCTCTAATGGTGGATGAGTTGCAAAAACTTTTAGATTCTAAAATAAATTTTCCAATCAAACACTCAACTTGGGTATAAAATATGGTACCAGATAGGAAAAAGAATGGTGATATAAGAATTTATGTAGATTTTAGAGATCTAAATAAAGTATCTTTGAAGGATCACTATCCCTTTCCCTCCATGGAACAAATTCTACAAACTGTGGTTGGATCAGAGAGATTCTCTTTACTAGATGGTTTCTCTTGATACAATTAGATTTGGTTGGCTAAATAAGACCAATACAACACTACTTTTACTACCAAATGGGGAACATTTACATATGATAAGATGCCATTTGGCCTGTCAAAAGCTGGAGCCACTTTTCAGAGAGCTATGGATGTTGCATTTAGGGAACTGATAAATAAAATCATCCTAATTTATCTTGATGACCTTACTATTTTTTCAAAGAATGTTGCTGATCAATTTGCTCATTTAGAAGTTGTGTTTAAAAAATTTCAAGAATTTAGAATATCATTGAATCCTAAGAAATGTATCTTTGTTGTCCCTCAAGGGAAATTATTGGGACATATAGTATCTAAAGAAGGAGTCTCCATAGACCTAGAAAGAGTGGCAGCTATAATGAACTTACCTATTCCAGTAAGTAAAAAAGAAATTCAATATTTCTTGGGAAAGATTCATTTGATCAATCAGTTCATATCTGACTTTGTAAGCTTAGTAAGACCAGTGACACTCTTGCTAAAAAAGACCTGATTTTCAAGTGGACTAAGGAAGGAAGGAAAGCCTTTGAAGAGGTCAAGAAAGCTATCTCAATACCTCCAGTACTTAGAAACCCATACTTTTCTAAGCCTTTTGTAATTTATGTATATGGAGGAGAGCTTAGTATTGATGCTATCCTAACATAGAAGGAAGATAAACAAGAGGGAGAGCATCTGATAGCCTTTTTCTCTAAGACTCTTAGGGAATATGAAACCAAATATAACTTTGTGGAAAAACAAGCATATGCTATGGTAAAATATCTCAAAAAGTTTAGGCATATTGTATCAGGAAGTAAAATTCTGATACTTGTAGCACATCCAAGAGTCAGAGAATACATCATGGAGGGTAAAATTACTGACAAAAGAGCAAAATAGATAACCAAGATCCTTGAATATGATGTAGAATTTAAACCCACTAAATTAGTCAGAGGTAGGGGTTTGTGCCAATATATGACTCAAGAGCTTGAAAAGATGATACCTGAAGAGATAAATTCTGGAACATAAGAAGAAATTGTATTGAGAATACAAAAAGTTTATCAAGAATCTTGGGTTTCATGCAGGATTCATTTTATGAAAAATGGAATTACCTAAGATAACTCCCTTAAAATAAGAGAATATACTATAAGATGCAAGGAGTTCATTTTGTTTTAATTAAATAGGTTCTTTTTAGAAGAAATTCTGATGGCAAATTGTTAAGATGTGTAGAAAAGGATGAGGCTAAGAAAATGCTACATGAAATGCATCATGGATGTATCAGGTGGACATTTTTCTACAAATACCATAGCTATAAAGATAAGTGAAGTAGGTTATTTCTAGCCTACTTTATTTATAGATTGTTATCAACTGGTTAAAAAATGTCGATCTTTTCAATATTATGTGGGGATGAGAAGGAATGCAACAATGCCTCTTAGTCCTATAATTATGGATGAACCTTTTGCTCAATGGGGTCTTGACTTCATTGGAATGATAAACCAGTATCTAGTATGGGTCACAAATAGATCTTAACAGCCATAGATTATTTCACCAGATGGACCGAGGCAGTACCACTCAAGGAAGCAATAGAAAATGTGATCCTAGATTTTCTAGGGAGTATCACTACTCATTTTGGGGATCCTCACACCATAATTTTAGATAATTCTAAAACATTTTTTAGGGTCCAAAGTATCTGACTTTGAATTAAAGCATGGAATATATCTAAAAACTTCTTATAATTATTACCCTTAGGGAAATGGTTTGGTAGAATCAAATAATAAGAACCTGATTAGACTCATCAAAAGAATAGGGGCTGATCATCACAAGGAGTGGCATAAAGTGCTTAATTTAGCACTATGGGCTGATATAATTATGCCTAAATAGGTGATCAAAATTTCCCCATATATATGGGAAACCTACTATAATTCCCCTAAGCTTGGAGATTCATGCTCTCCAGATGATTAAATAGATTGAAATTGAAGAAAATGGCCCCATACAGGTCAGACTCGTAGAACTTTTAAAAGTTCAAGAAAAAAGAGATGTAGCACATGATTCATTGATAAAGCATCAAAAAATAATTGAAGACTATTTTGATAAAAGGACTTCAAATCCCCATTTCAAAAGAGACTCAATTGTCTTGAAATGGGATGCAAGAGCTACCAAACCAGGTCAACACACTAAGTTTGAAGCATTATGGACTAGCCCTTATAAAATTCAGGCATGTAAACAACAAAATTCATTTGAGCTAGAAATGATGGAAGGTGAACCTGAAGAGATTCCTATAAATGGAATCTATTTGAAACATTTTAGTTAAAAACTATGTTTTTTAGTGATTTCAGATCATGTGGGAGTTGTAGTTTCTTTTTGAGCAGGCTCAAAAGTCCTTAGGATCAGCAATAATTATAGAGTAAAAAATAATCTATGTTTCATTCTGATTTTTAGTAGCACATGATCCATATCATTGTCCCTACATGCTTTGGTTCGAGATGGTGAAGTTTTGAAACAGAGCGTAGGCACTAATTTTCCTTTTGATTCATTTTGTCTAAGTGTCAAAATCAAACAAAAACTGCCAAGTGTCATCATCTGAGGCACCTTTCATATTTTCTATAAGTTTGAAGGGATGTGCCATGTATCTCATAGAAACTCAGTGGAATGTGACAAGTGTCAGTATCCATGTTTCATTATTAGCATCCACATTTCAAATCTCTTTTCAGCAGAAGGCCTCAAAAAGCTAAGTATTAGGATTAGGGGGAAAGCACCAAGTGGCAATCATGAAAGGTCTCAATTTTGCTTTTTTAAAAGTGACAAAAGATGCCATGTATCCTAGCAAGAGAGAGTAGAAGCCACCATGTGTCACCTTCTACAAGTTTCTGAAAGGGTAGCTAAAAGAAGTGGAGACCACCACATAACCCCAATTAAGTAAAGCGGAGATTGCCAAGTGTCTTTTGTAGAGGGAAGCAGAAATTGCCACCTGTCCCTATGTTCCTTTTCAAGTTTCTTGGGCAAGAAAGGCTGTGGGTCTTATTTTATTTTTAAGCTGTTAAAGTTTGAAGGAGCAGATTGCAACAGGTGTCAAAGGCAGAATGTTCTTGAGCAAAGATATAGTAAGAGTATAGGTAAAGCGGAGAGTGCCATGTGTCCTCAGTAAGGTTGCAGAACCTACCAAGTGTCATCTTCCAATGTCTCCTAAAGTAATAAGAAGGTTTTCAAGGTATTGGCTAAGTTTTATCTTTCATTTAAGAGAAGGGAACGTCCTGCGATCTATTTTAGCCAATGAACTACCAGAAGACAAAGCATTTCAGAATCTATGAAATATCTTCTATTAGACACTTCTAGTTTGGTTAGATTTAGTTGGGCCATTAGATTGGGAACAAGCTGACAATTTGGAGTGAATCTAAGGCTATAAATAAGGGTGCAAAGATCACCAACGAAGGATTAGAGACTAGGGAGATACTAGAGATAATTATTGTCAAGAGTTTAGACTTTCTAGAGCTGTGACTAGGAATATCATTTGCCTTTATTCTATCTTCTTAAGTTGGAAGGTTTATGTAACTGTGCATGTTTCTATGCATCTTATGTGATTGAAGAATTAATGAGAAGATTGAATCATGTGCCTTTGTTAATATTTTCTATGTCATTGCAAAAGTAGTCTAGGTTGTGTTGTCAAGATTTTTAGACTTTCTAGAGCTATGAGTAGGAATGTCATTTACCTTTGTTCCATTTTATTGAGTTGGAAAGTTTATATAACTATGCATGTTTCTATGCCTCTTATGTGACTAGAAAATTTAAATAAGAAGATTGAACCCTCTACCTTTGTTGACATTTTCTGTAACACTGCAAAAGTAGTCTATACTGTGAGCCTCTATTTCTATTGTTTACATCTTTTACATTGATCATGCACTTTTTTGCTCTTAAATGTAAATGAATCTTACATATAGTCTCATTGTGCTCAGGATTAAGGTTGAATTACATTCAGGTGCATTGCCATAGTTAGATTTTCTTTCTTGCATTTGTGTTTTTGTTAAAATTCCTATCTCTTTTCCTAGTATACACTTGATATAAAGAAGAGACCAACTTCTTAAAAATCTGGAGGTTATTTCAAGTCGCAAGTCCCACATCTTGAAACTTCCCATTGTTGGTGTTAGAATCAAGTGAAAATTTTAAACATCAACATTACTAATCTATGTCTTAGTGTGATAAAATCCTTAAGGTATAAGTAAAGTCTTATGGCCAACCAATAAGATAGAAATCATGAAGACTCTATAAAGAGTAAAATCAAAGGTGATAGTTTAAACAATTGAGGTGTGAAGGATAGAGAAGTGTGAGTGTGGATAGTGGATGGATTGAAGAGTAGACAAGGTTGAGGATTGTGTGCATGAACTATAGTTCACAATTTTCATTCCTAATAGAGTTCTCATAGGTTTTATTAATTATTATGTTTGAAGAAGTGTAGAATGGTCCAAAAGGTGGATTTAGATTCATTAAGAGGTTATGAAGGATAAAGAGAGTTTCTAGCATTGAAGAGATCTAATATTCATTATTTCTCCATAAAATTGATAGTCAATCAAAGATTAGGAGATGTTCATTTCATAGGTGTTATTGTGGGTGATCAACATCTAGGGCAAGAGGTGTTTGTCCATCTTTAGGGGTTGGTTCTCCTTGTGAAGTGGGTTATTCACTAAAGTCTCATGTTTGTAATCAACTTATAAGATAATTAGTCTATTTTTTTGAAGGCTTGAGATTGGGTTTTATCCCCCATGAGGGTTTCACACATAATCCTTATGTAGTGTGATTAATATTGCATTATATTTCTTGTTCATTGTTATGAATGATGTATATGCTTCATGAATGTATATTTCAAATGATTAAGGGTTTAAAAATTGTGTAATTCGATTGAATATCTCGCATCACTAATTTATCCCCCTTTTAGTGACTGTACCTATAATAGATTGGCCCATTGGGTGGTTATGGGATCAATCTTAGAAAAGGAATAGGTCCATCTCTAATGGAAGGTAAGGGTGAAGCAAAAATTAAACTATTCTCATATGAAGGAAAAATAAGATCATAAATAAGATGAGGCTCAAATAAGGATAACACAAGAGTAATAATCAAACTAGGCTCAACTTAAGTGGAGATTGATGCATGAAAGGATTAAGAGAAGTAGCTAACATCTTTTGTGGAAGAAAACTAGAAGAATCCTGGTATCTAACAAAATGTTAAGGATCGATCATGGCATGATCCATGAGCATGCTTTTAGGAGGCTCTACTAAAACTTGAGGTGTACTATGCTAGCAATCCATCTATACCCTATGAAACATAACAAGAATACTAGAGTTAATCACTATGAATGAATTAATGTGATAAGATGAATGAAAATACTAAAATAAATAAGTACAATATCCAAGAATCTTGACATCTCTAGAATGGACAAGTCCTCATAAAAGTGGGTCATCTAAAGCATAACCATCATCATAGTTAGGTATATGTAAGTAAATGGTACATGTAAGTATAAACTTGTCATCAAAAGTCTCATGATGAATAGAATGTATATTATTGGTTAAGACCATGGTATATCATTGATAGGATTTTGATGGGAGTGAGGTTGCAAAGAGAAAAGAAGTTAGGTGATGATATGAGGGGATAGATATCAATGAGGTTAGGTGGTATGTTAATAATGAGTTTTGGATGACCATTATAACCAAAGGTAGAATGGATGGGATAATTTAAGATTTGAGATTCCCTAAATGGGATACTAGATAAAGGTTCAAGGGCATGAAATTTAAAGATAACACATTCTTGGATTTGTTAAAAATTATAAGGGTTTGTGTCTCCTTAAATGTTATAAATAGAAAAATTATTGGGGAATTTGACACATTGGCATGTAGATGAGGTGACAACCCTCATACAATGAGTCAAAGGTCTACCAAGTAAGATGTTATAAGATAGGGGAAAGTTAAATATCATAACTTTCATGTAAATGGTGACAAGAAAGAAGGTAATGAGAATGTACATGTAACCTAAAGGAGGAATTTACCTTCTATCATGTCCTTGACATGTGATACATGAGGACTTGAGATTATATTCATAATATCCAAGAGTTTTAATGAAATTTAGGGAGACAATGTAAGTACTTAAAACCTCATTAATAAAGGCATGCTTGACTTGGATATCACCAATTTGGATGGTAATTAATAGAGGAGGATGACCCAAATAAAGTAAAATCTCATCTGGAATCATGAAATTAAAATGAAACATAAGGGAAATGTAGGTGTCTATTGTTTCATCAATGTGTATGGACATATCTTAATATTGTTAAAAGATGCTATCTTTGGATCTAGATAAGGTAGCTTCTCATCTTGATATAGGAGCACAAGGGATTTTCACTTCAAACACTAATTAAATTAGATGATTTTAATGAAAAGGGGACGTGTGAATTAATATGAGGAATTTTATTTAAGGGGGGAGATGAGAAAGTTCTGAAATGGGGTCCCATTCATCATAGCCCATGGGGGATTGCTAGATATAGTCACATAATGTTGAAATATCTCCTGTGAAGGAGGGTTGGAAGTGTAATTAATTTTTTTTTGGTAAGATGTAATTGGTTTAGGTTGAGTACAAATAGTTTTATTACATTTTAGTGGTGGTATGGTTTATTGAGGTATTTATTGTGATTGAGTTAAATAAATAGTATTGGAAGGTTGGGAAATGTTGTCTAGATTTGGAAGAAGAGTAGAGATAGTGTGAGAGGTATGATCATATTGAGTTGTATAAAGTGGTTCTTAGAAGTTTATAAGGTCCTCTTTCCCCAATTACACAAGATGAGATGGGTAAGTATCTTGAATGATGTGTAATGTTTGAGAGGTTTGGTTAATGGTTGTTAGATTAGAATCAATAAAATCAACTACTCTTTGCATGCTAGTCATATTTACCACATTTTATTCATTAGTAGTGAGGTATATAAGACTTTAAACTTTATTTTTATAAGGATTAGGCTTGTATTTTTTATATTGATGATTGGGAAGAGGATCTTTGTATATAACAAGCTTACTATTTTTTTTAATTTCAATGGATTTAAAATCTATGTAATATGATTTTTGATGCTTGTGAATGAGTGATTCATGATCAAATCTTGGTCCAAGAAGGAAATCCATAGCTAGATTATTCAATTGTTTACAAGTCTCATGAGAGTGGCCCTGACTTTCATGAAACCAACAAAATTTGTTCAGATCATACCATGATTTCATTAAATGAGTGGTGTCATGATCTCATGGTAGAGGCCTTGGAAGATGCTTTTGAAACTTGGCTAATGATAGTGGTTTATAGACATTAATATTGTTTGTTTGATAATTGTAATATTAAGAGTGTCTTTTGAAGGGGGAGTATGCTTCATAGTGTTATCTAGAGTGATTTGTTAAATGTTGTGAATAGTGTCATAAGTATCAATAATGCCATCATTGGTAATATAATGGTTTTTGTTTTTAATGAACATTTGAGTGCCCAAAATAGGTTGATATGGTTCAAATTGGCACATGAGAAAATATTTTAACTTAGCTTGGTCAAGGGCTTCTTCTAAATTTCTTGGAGAGATTCCTAACCTAATATTGCAAATTGTGGTAGAGGGCATTAATGAATAGGTGGAAAAGGTTAGCATCCACTATATTATTATAAAATTTTTAAAATAATTTCTTCCATAATTTGATCAAAGATTGTTCATTTTCAGTCTCAATTTGTTTACAATTTATAAAGTGAGATAAGTTATTCTTAAGGAGATCACTAGTTTGAAACTCTTATACTATGGAGTTAACCAAATCTTCCAAGCTAGTGATATAATGTATTGTTAGTTGCTTATACCAATTTAAATAATCTCTTGAAAGTGTTTTAACTAATAGTTTGTTAGTAGCAAAGGTATTAAGTTTGACCTAGTATTTATATAGATTACCAAATGTCTTTAAGTGTAATATGGGATTGATAGGCCCATTGTAGGTGATGTTAGGTATGATACATCCTATGTCTGTATTAATAATTTGAGGTACAAGAGGTTTTTTTTTGGATATGTTTCATTATTTTATCAATGAGGGGTGGTTGAGGAATAAGGTTACCATGGGAATCCCTAAGGGGGTGGGGGCATTTGGATTTTGTGCTCCCCATGAAACTTGTTGGGGTTGATTTTGAAGGTTAATGAGATGGTTTTGCATATACATCATTTGATTTGCATTATTGGTTTAATAATTATGCATTTTATTAAGTGTTTGTAATAAAATTTGATGAGTTTGGGTTGTATTTTGACTAGTGTGTGCAACATGTGAAGCATTGGTATTGGTACTTATGGATTGAGTTACACTATGAGTATTGTAATGAACCCTAATAATGACATGATAAGTATTGGTATAAAATGAATCACTATTATCTTGATTAGTGTTGGTAGTAAAAGATGTACTAGTGGCATGATTAGAATTAGAAATAAAATATGAACTAATAAAATGGTTAACATTGGAAGAAAAAGAATTACTAGTAACATGATTAGCATTGGTAACAAAATATGCACTAGTGCCATGCTTAAGGAGAGTGGTCTTTGGAAAGGGGCCACTAGAGTTTGAACCTACCATGTTAGTGGAGATAAGATACTTGGCATGGAGGTTAGATAAGTCATATAAGAATATGCCATGGTGTGTGAAGGAGACAATATAGAAGGAAAAGGTTGAGAAGTGAAGAAAGTGTCTCCAACAAATCCATGAGAGAAAGTAGGGGAGGGTGAAAAAGGTTATTTTTCTTGAGGACCTATCTTATGATTATAAACGATTGAAGGGTCTTTCCTCTATATTGAGGAAATTATTTTAAGAGGAAGAGCATTTCAAGTGTGTACTCCAATTCACTTTCATCTTCTAAGGAGAAAAAAGGATTACGAATTGAGGATGAATGAGGAGTCCCATAATTGGTAGTGAGAGTGGTAACATGAACATTACTTTCATCTAAAGTAGAAGCCACAAGTTATTTCTCTAGGAACCTATTAATATTGGTAAGACACATCATGTTTAATAGATTTAACTCTATGATATCCTTAAATAGGAAATTCATGAAGAGAAAAATTAGCTAAAATTTTTATCGAAAGAAAAATAAGTTGATAATATACAAAATCATACTAGTCAACTATGTTCTGTAAAATAGGGAACGAACGAAAAATAAGGAGACATAGTTGTACAAGTTGACTATGCACTACTGACCAAGAAATATAAAAGGAAATAGGAGGACACCATTAAATAGGTCAAATGTGTACTTCTTAGATAGGGAATATAAAAAGGAGACAAAGATACACAGTCAAATAGGATGACTATGTAGTGAAAGCAAACAAGATGAATGGTTTATAAGAGTCTATGTTGATATGGATGACAATGTTCTGAAAATAAAGATTTTTTTGAAATATTATATATAGGAAACTAAGATAAAGGACATAATAAATTGGATCAATGTGATTGATCCAATGAAAAACATGACACAAATCTTGTTCTAACACTGGCTAATGCAAGTTTTGTAATACAAAATACAATGATAAAAGATAAAAAAACAACTTGAAAGTAAATGCTAACTAATTAGTCATTCCTAAGTGTTTTTAAATTATAATAAAATTTGAAATTAATGTGAGATGGAGTTGGCTATAAGAAGTAACTTGAAATTAATCTATGGATACTTTTAATAAGTTGAGGCTAAAATGGATCTATATTGGCAATGGTATTGGCTTGGTATTGGGGCCTATCCCTCAACATCATAATATTTTAGTGATAAGGGTATCAAGTTATTTTCCAATATATACCATCAACCATGTGTTTATACTTGTCTAGAAAGCCATGTCGACCTCCCCCTTGGTGATGAAGTATAAGTAGGTAGGCCTTGGGAAGACAAGTGTTTAATGATTTTTTTATGTAAAGTTATTTAGAAGTGTGTACAAAAGTTAAAAATAGTGTGACCAAATTGGTAAATTTAAAAACCTCCTAAGTAATATATATATTTTTTACTCAAAGCATGAAATCAATTGAAATGAAAAGTAAACTAGTTACTAGAAAGAAATATGTTAATTTTGTTGACTGTGAAGAGTGCAAAGTTGGTTTAGGTGACAGTATATGAAAATAATATAAAACAAAGCTGAATGGGTCTCTACTATTCTACAAAAGTAATATTTGGAAAGACATAGTCAAATAGGTCAACTATGTCTTATAGATATACAATAGGATACATAATAATGTCAAGCTAGTCGACCTAGTTTGTTGTAGTGTTGTATTTTTATAGGCTACAAACCTGTGAAATATAATACTAGAAATGAAAAACTAAAATGATAGAGAAGGTAAGAATGAACCTTGCTGGGTTTTAAGATTCTTAGATTGAAATTTTTTATGTTTTGATGCTCAAGTGTTGATTCAAATATTTTGCTAATAGAGTCAACTAGCTCAACTAAGTTTTCAAAACCTATATCATGAGAATAAACTATTAATAGAGTCAACTAAATAGACTATGTTTTCAACCCTAAATGTTAAAAAGAATATCTATAAAAAGAGTCAACTAGTTATACTATGTATTGAATCATTTAATTAAATAAGAATATTATGCTAATATAATTGATCTAGTCACCTATATAACTTGCACATAGACTATTAGAACTATACCAACAAAGTCATTCTGGGGTGGCTATGTGTTAAACTTGCCCATAGACTATTAGAACTATACCAATAAGTTTTATATAATACTATACAAATAAAAATTAATAATATGATGAAAAAATGAATGTGTGAAGTAGAAACTATAATGTTTTGATTCACATCAGGTTCACTAGAATGTATACAAAGGAAAATGCATCTAATCTATTAATTAGTCCTAGCTCAAAGAAGATCAATCCTACTTACACTTATGATTAATGACACACTATATATTTAGGTTCATGACCAATATGGATCTACTACACCTAACCAAGGGATATCTTACCATAATAGCATCACTAGAGAGGGTTCTAAAGCCTCTAGTAAAGTAACACTATGCAATATTCCTATGTTTTCATCTTCATGAAGTAAATAACAAGTAAAGTAAACATCTAATCTGGTGCTCACCAAATCTTGTGGCGTAAAGTAGGGTATTAAATATAAAAATTAAACATGCATAGAATATCTATACTCAAGTCAATGTATATGAAATCTTAATGCATAGGAGAAAAGTACAAATTATAATATATATACTCTTACAAAGGAGGAACAAAGTTATAAATTCTTATCTTTGAAGATGAAATTGTCGATCATCAATCTCTCCCTTGGCCAAGGTGATTCATAAGAGTTTGGTGTGGTATGTAAGGATAAAAATGATAAGTCATATCTAGGTTACACAACTTATCTATGCATCTAAAAGAATTATCCACAAAGCAAGATTCATATCTCTAAAGAAAGTATTGAAACCCTAAGTTATGATCCTAAAATATAATGGTGGATAAGCAGATGTGCAATATAATATTATTCTTATTCTTTTCCTAATAAATGGTGGAAATGGATGTGTATATATATCTTAATCTAACCCTAAACCTTTTTCAAAGTTTAGCTGATAGGGTTGACCCAATTTTAATCTATATCATTATTTGATAAAAATAAGCTAGGTCTTGATCTAGGTTATCTAGAGCTGACCTAGACCAGAGACATGCTTTTAATAAATTAAATATATGGTTATCCTAAGTTGATAGTGTATGCTAAATGTCAAAAATTGGTTTTAGGCTTAGAAAGGGGCTAAGTAAGGTAGTGAATTACTCAGAGGAGTATGTAAGTGAGGAGACAAGGTTTAGGGAATTACATAGGAGAAGTCTATGTACATATCAAGATAGTAGTATAGGGTAGAACAATATTATGAAGCACCAATGGTCTACCCACCCCTTTCTTATTGTACCATTTAAGGCATGAACTCAAATATATTGAGACTCAACAAATTCCTTCAAGAGAGAAAGCATCAGTTATTGATAAAAATTTAAAATATTACATGTATACATATTATATTCTAATGGTAGATAAACTAAAACTATCATATTATGATCATGTCAAAAAGAGATGGAGAATGACAAATAAAATCAAATTGGGAAAATATTTAGGAAAAAACATGTCTATCAAGGGGGAAATGAGTGGTGCCAAGGATAAAACATAATATTTGTTAGAGACAAGATATTCAAATCAAATTTTCAAGACAAAGAAACTTTTGACATCAATGTTCTTTAGAGAACTCTACAAAACCACACAAGTTTTGGTTAATTAGTGAATACTCCCATGAAGGTCGGTATACATAAAAATTAAAATGGGCATACTTTCCAACAACATTTTCCTCATTCCTTGAGATCCCTTATAAATTCATTGGTCTACTCTATATATTTAGTACTTATATGAGAAATTAGGTGGCACTTATGAATATATATGATTATGAGGTATTCTATCCCAATATACTAGCCTATTATACACCAATAGACATCAACTTTATCATGTGACTAACTATGGAGTTTGATCTTTGAATAGAATTGGAGATGTGCCAAATAAATATCACATCTTTTGGTATGATATAGATTTTATAAATTTTTCCTTTTGATCATTGTATTTTTTTGTATGATTTTAATTTTAACTCTTTTTTTGTGATTCCTCCTCCAAATGGATTCATAAAACCAAGCATGCGTGCTAAAAATGAATATCACAAGAGAGTACAGATTTATTAGTTAGAGAAGATAACCTACAAAATATGGTGTCTAAGACTCTTAGAGATGCATGCTAGAATAAAGTGCAATCTTGAATCCAACCTTAGTGTGCCCAAGTGATGTGGATTAAGGAGAAAATATGAAAATGAACATAGAATTATTTTGTTTCCCTAAGATGTAATTTTTTCTAATGAGGATGGTACAATGACATGTAGACATAAATCATCATCATGAGAAATGGCTAATGTAGATGAAGCCATGAGAATAAACTGTTTGATTTTTAACAAAAAAATAATATGAAAAAATTTGACTACATGAAAATACAACTCTATAAAATTACCTCATATTTGGTGGAAGACACCTAGCTAAGTTTGAAGACAATAATTTTATGAAATTATTTTATGAGGATTTATGAGAAAGGCCTAGTCGTACCCAATGTCTTATAATGTAAATCACAAACTAAAAAACTAAGTGGCATTAATGATTCCAAAAGGGATGAAAAATAATAATAGAAATAAAGGTTTGAACAAGACTAAAAAACTTAGTGGTGTTAAAAATAAAAATGAATAAAAAAAGACTAAAACTAGAGATTGGGGATAATGTGTAAAGAGAGAAACCTCAAGATGTGAAAATAAATGAAGCTAATGTTATGTTACGTAATAAAAATTCTAAATAAAACCTATAATAAATTTTAGCTCTAAATTTATATATAGAATTAGGTATCAAAATTTAAGTAAAACATAGTAGAATAGAAATACAATAAGAGCATATAATTAAGAAAAATATTTCTTCAAAAACTAAGCATTGCTCATTTATTTAAAGATGTCCCTTACTAGGTCCAAAAATGTATTTGACTAGGTAAGGACCCCACCAATTTTTGGCATACTTAGTTTCTTTATCATGGGTGTAATATAACTTGAACACTAAGTCACCAATATTTAAAGTGTGGACTTTAACATTTATGTTATGTTGTTTAGTAATTTGAGAACATTTCTATTATGTTGTTTATTAATTAGAGTTTTGTATTGGTAGTTAGGCTGCAATGCACCCATACATCACTTATCAAAGAATTCTAAGGCATGAATATGGTCTTTATAAATTTATTCATTAGGAATGATGCTAAGAATATAAATGCATAATGAACATAACACAACTCTTAGTGGTAAACTATCTTCATAACTATATACTAATAAGAATCGACTTGCCTTAGTGGTAGTACAAATACTAGTATGATAAGCCCAAAGTATAGGATAAAGTTTGAGATGCCAATCATATTAAGACTATCTAATAGTATTTTATAAAATATTTATGGATTTTATTAGTGGATTCAGATTAACCATTACACTAAGGATGATATGGTGTGGAAAATATATGTTTATTTTTTAATTTTACACATATTTGTTTCATATCCTTATTTTTGAAATTCTCACCATTATTGAAAATGATGGTGTGAGGAATCCTAAAATGACATATTATTTGATTAAGAATGAATTTTGAAATAGTGATGTTAGTAGGATTTACAATATGCATAACTTCAACCCACTTTGTAGAATATTTGGTAGTCATAATGATCAAGACATGGCCATCTTATGATTAAGGCAATATTCTAATAAGATCTAATCTCCACATATAAAATGGCCAAGGAGACTCCATGGTTTAAGCTCAGATAGAGGAAAATGAATTAGATCATCATGAGTTTGAAAATGGTTACACATTTTGTAAAATGTAATGGTGTATTTTTTAAGAGTAGGCCAAAATTATCCCATGCATAGGCATTTATGGGCTATAGTGTGTCTGTTATAGTGACCACTAAAATTCCCCCATATAATTTTTATATAAGATTATGATCCTCATTTTTAGTAAGGCACTTCAAGCATTAAAATAATAAAATATATCATATCAAAGGACATACTTGTAGGCTTGATTTTCACATGAATTATCTTATGAAGGATACGTATGATGCTCAATGAATTATATGATGTGTTTATACCACTAGCTTTGGTTAGTCATGATAATCTCATTGTGGAAAATTAGATAATAATTCATGGATTGTAAATTATATGGCTATTTCCTCATATGAATGAGAAATTTTGAATCATGGAGTGTTTTTTGAGGGTGAAAGAGAGAGGTTGATGAAGGAAGAGAATCAAATATAGAGTTTTCATCTCATTGGATTGCTTCAATAGTAAATTATGGGAATTCTTTGTCAATAATTATAGCAAGTTGATGATAAGTGATAATATTTTTCCTTTGTCATCATTAATTACCATTGATTTGATGGTTTATGAGTTTGAATCTTATAAGGAATGTAAATATGGGATGTCTAAATAGATGGCCAATTAAGTCCCTAAGTTAAGAGCATCATATTTATGCATCTCATTACTGACTTCTAAGTTTAATAAAAAATCTAGAGCTATTATTTTACCATGAGGGTTGGCTAAGAAAAAACATGCCTGAACTCTCTAAACACATTTGGCACCATCAAAATAAGGTGTCTAAGTTTCTTTATGTAAATCAATAATAACTTTAGGTAATTATTTAGTGAAAACTTTAGATTTAGGTTTATAAATAAAAGTACCAAGTTCTTCCATTTTTTTTCTCAAGATTAGTGGTAAATTTTTAAAATGGTCTTCAATTGAAATAACTTGATTGATACCTCAAATATAAAGGATCTCTTCATTAGGATTAATATCTTGAAGATGATTAGTAATTTGGATAGGGACCATAGAAATTTGATTGGTAATCACTTGGCCTTTAATTAATTTTTGTGTAATAATTTTTTAGCCAAATTCCATTAAGACAACCATCCATTTTAAAATTTTATCTCCATGTAAGAAAGCTTTCGAAAAGAAGTGTTGAAGTGGATCAGAATGTACAATGACATAATTATTTTGGTAATTTATATAATGTTGAATATTTTAAATAATGAAATAGATAGCAAGGAAATAATTCTCAAATTTTGTGTAGCATGTTACATTATCCATTAAATTTCAAATTCTATAATATATGACATATTATCAACCTCCTTCTTGTTGTTGAGAAAACATTACCCCAACTAATATGGGAGTATATAAAGTATATAATATAAGAGGGTGATAATTAAAGTTATTTTAAGAGTATGAAAATGAAGTAATTATTCCTTCATGTTATTAAAATATTTTCAAAATGTGTCAGTCCATTCAAGAGAAATACCCTTTTTAAGGATTGAATTGATCAAATAGATGTAGTAATTTATCTATAAAAAACAATCATCATATTTAACCTAATTTACCAAGATATGTTCATATGTCTAAAATGGAATGAGGGATAGGCATGCTGATGATAACTTTGATTTTAGTGGGATATACATAAATACCTATGAGGGAAAATAAAAAACCTAAGAATTTGTCAAAAGTAACACTAAAAACACATTGTTAAGGATTAAGTATAACTTTGTTTATGATGAGTCGATCAAAGATAATAGAAATATCATGAAGATGGTTTTATTAATGTTTAGATTTAGAAATAATATCATCCACATAGGTTTCAAATATTTTGTGGATGAGGTCATGAAAAATATGATTCATTTCACATTACGTAGTACCTCCAACATTTTTGAGGCCAAAGGGCATTTGAATGTAACAATAAGTTTCATATTCAGTGGTGAAATTAGTTTTATGTTAATATTTAGGTGTGATGTGAATCTGATTGTATTCCTTAAAATTATCCATGAGAGATAAAATTTAATATACAATCATGACACAAACAATAGTTTCAATGGGTGGTAAAGGAAATTTTTATTTGAGATATGCTAAGTTGAGATTATGAAAGTATATATATGTGTGAATGACCATAGTGACTTTAGTATGAATAAAAAAAATGTTAGAAAGCCAACCTGGGTAATCTAAGAGTTTGATAAACTTATCATATATAAGTTTGATAATTTATTTGTAACATAGGGTGGAAATATTAAAAGGAATTTACTTGTTTTTTATGTACAAGTTTTTCATTAGGATAGGTGATGTTGTTATGAATCACAATACCAAGATTAATACTAGCCATGTCTTTTTTTATGACCAAGTAAAAACTTCATGGTATTTTTCAAAGAAGAGGCTATAGTTATCACATTATTTAGGATGAAGTTATTTAGAATTAATAATAGGCTAAGGAGTGTCCATGGTACCATAATTTATTGCAATAGTATCTTAGATAACCATGGCATTTACATATTATAAATGATATGAATCTCAAGGGAAATTAGATACATAATGTATTTTGTGATCAATGTCATAGACAAAATTATTTAACTAATGAGAATTTTTATTAAAGTTTCCAAGCTTGTGATGTTGATAATAAAGTTGAGGCTCACAAGCATGGAGTAATTATAATATAGCTTCATCACTAGGAAGCATTGGTAAAGGTCCATAGTATTTGCCATCTACTTCAAGATCAATGATTTTATTACATTAGGTATCAAAATCAAAATGTATTTATCTTATATTAGTAGCCTTAGAATTTAAGGTAATATCAAGATGTTGAGTATAAAATAGAGATAATAATTTAATGATATCTAGATAATCATTACCTTAGATATAATGGTATTAGTCAAAATTTTAGCAAGTAGAGAAATAATAGGAATAGGATTGATCATATCATATTGGTCAAGAAAGGCTACTAGAATTGATAAAGAGGAAATAATTGTATCGCCCATGTATTGGTTATGGTTGAAATAGTCAAAGAGTAATGATTCAACTATGTTAGGTTGGTCTATTCCATTGAAAAGATGAGAAATAATGTGGACATTATTGTTATAGCAAATAGTGCTTACATCCAAAATATTAAATTGAATAATATCAAGTCTATAAATATCATCATAGGTTACACGTTTAAATATTTCTTTGACAACCCATGATGTATATTCTAAGGGTGAATTGGTAGGAGGGACATAACCTCCAGGTTCATATTTAATATCAAATGATATATGAATAACATGAACATTATAGTTGAAGTCATGTATTTTATCTAAGGTATTTTGATAATGTATTGCATCTAAGTTTTGTGATTGAGCTTGGTTGATGCACTAGGCATCATCATAAGAGGAATAAATAGTAAATTTATTAGTTTCAATAGGGATATCAGTAGTAAATACACCTATGTTGCTAAAATTATGAAGAGACATGGATAAAGGTTCTTGAAAATTTTGGTTACCCCATATTCATTACAAGTGAAATCATATTTTGTGTAAGAGGCTTCATAGGTATTACATGGGAAAGGACCATATGAAATTTCATAAATTAAATGAATGTTAAAATATCATGGAAGTAGAAAATGAGAAATCCATTTTTGTGTAGAAGGAGCTAATCAAGAGGTATTGTAAATTATTTTTAATTCATTACATTCATCATCATTAGAGTATGCAAGAATGATATGTAAATCAGAGAGCATGTTGATGAATTTAAGTAAAGAAGGAATATTAATATCAATAATCATAGGAATGAGGTATTGAGATTTAATATATATAAGGTGGATGCTCCATGGATTTGGGTCTACTTCATGTTTATAACATTTTCCATTATGGATAAATGTGATATATTCACTACTAAAAGATTAAATAGCTCTCATAAAATGAATCCATGGACATCCTATAATCGTATTATAAGATTAAGGAATATAAAGGACCATAACTTTATTTCAAAAAAATAATTCGTCCACTTGTGAGGGAAAGCCAAATACAACCAAGTGGTTTTTTTTTTGTTTCATTAAATCCATGAAAAGTAGGATGAGTTTGTTTAAGGTTTTCTTTGGATTATCTAATCTTTTGGATGAGACAAAGAGAGATAACATTAGTTCTTGAACCTTCATCTACTAATACTTTTCTAATTAAGGTATTTCTTATTCCAATTTTGATAAAGAGTGGTGGACCATTAACTTGAAAAATAAATTAATAATTACCCATATAAACTTGAAGGAATTATATGTTATATTTTTGGAAGAATAGATTATTTTGATAGTGTAAAATTCTATGGGTGGGAGACCATCAAAAGATAAATTAGGTATCTCTACATCATTGGATGATGGTTTTTAAATGTCTTTTAGTTTTTTAATAAGGAATTTATGATGACAAGAAAAGGTTTTGATTGATTTAATGAGTGTAATTTTTTAGGGCATGGTAATTTCATCCAATAAATTCCAACGAGGTTTAGAAGATGAATTAGTATGAGGCTTAACTTGATTAGAAAGGGTTTTATTTGTAGGAATAATGGAACTAGGTTGAGGTTATATTAGAACCATAATGTACTTTGAGGTGGGGGGGGAGTTTGAATTAGTGTCATTATGAAATTTTAATTTCAATTAAAATAGATCTTATAATATTTCATCAAGAAACATTATCATATGAGCAATATCAACTAGTCTAGCAACATGAGAATATACACATAGCAAGTATGAACACATCATATAAGTGGGAAAACCTAATGGGGAATAAAATAAACCAACCCTAGATTATAAAAACACTCCTCTAAAAAAATTAATAAAATTTAGTTGAGAACCCAGTAAATTTGGAGTACCAACCCTAGTATATCAAGCACCAACTTGACAAAATCTTTAGCAGACACCCACTTGCAAGGAAGCACCAACTCCCTTAGAGACTCAACACCAAATAAACAACCTCTTGAAAAGGAACACACTCAAAAAATTATAAATTTTGCTTACATATTTTTCCTTGTTAAAATATTCAATATATGATGATATTTTTCTTCATCTCTTCACATACTTATATTCCTCTCAAACTGGCCTCTAACCTTCTTCGCTCAACTAGCCCTCTTCTTGAATTGATTTGGTAATATGACATTGATCCTCACATTAAAAAAATATGTTATTTATTCATTACAAAAATATGATGGTATAAATTACCTCCTCATAATCCTATTTTTTCTCTTTTAATTGCTTGTACACACACTTATTCAATACTTACAAATATGCCTACAACTGGCTTATACTTATAGTAGTCTCTTACTCTCATACACCTTAGTTAGACATGAAAAATTTCATACTTGGATTATCCTTAAAATACATCTTATAATAAATTTTAAAACATGAATAAAACAATTAAATATGTCATTCATAACATATAAGACCAAAACCTCTTTTAGGACTTAAGGAGACCTAATCCCATTAGGGCTTCATTAAAGCATGTTACACATAATATTTATTGGAATGATTAAAAAATCCACATACATTAGGAAAAAATAATATTAAAATAAAATATACCTTATAAAACTTAAATTTATATTCGTTACACCTTTTCGGTCCAACGACTACTTGAACCTCTTCTCAAAACATTGTTCACAAAAGTCTTATGCATACACAAAAAATATATCTTGAACAACTAAAGTATAAGCAAAAATTTTATGAAAAAACATGGAAAAAAATCAAATAAATAGAAAAAATATTACCTAAGTTTCATAAAATACTTCATTATATGCTTAAATTCAAGGTATACAGGCTTAACCTATTCTCTGCAAGATGCTTACTCTGAAATACCAACTAGTTGTAAAACATAGTCATGAAATCTTAAACTTATGCTATCTAAAAGAGCATAATCAAGGGATTAAAATTAATTAATACTATATTAACACATCCTTATAATAATATTTTTAAAATATCACAATATCTAATGACAAATATTGGTTTTGAAGACCAATTTGTTGACCTTCTCTCTTATAGTACTTACTTAGTAAGACAGGCCATTTTAGCCTCAATATTACAACCTCTTATACTTAATTAAAAGATTTTTAAAAGTGTGGATAGGTAATTAAAGTTTAAAAAAATAAAAAAAATTGAATTATATGCATCAAAATATGTCAAATATCCTCCAAATTATCATTGCAAGTTACTTACCTAGATTTGTTAGTTTCCCCTAAAAAATAGTCATGATGATAATGAATTCCAACACTTGTATAGACACATTTAAATAATCTTGATGCATGAATTTAATAATTATATATATTAATAAAATATAAAAACACAAAATAATTAAGGTATAATTGTAAATATTATACCTATATACCAATATATGGACCTCTCTCCTCACAAGCACATCAAATTTAGATAAGTCAACTTTTGAACATTTTGTTATATACAATGATCTCCAAATATTATATACAATATGAAAATTTATTAAAGGTCTTGAAAAAAAATCCATGTAATTGGATCCATACCTTATCCATGATAATATATCCCTAATAAATTTCTCACTTTTGCCTAGGTTTTCTCATTGTCTACACTATTAGGCTTTTTAGCAATAACTCAACTTTCATGATTAGTTTAGAACCTTTACGAGATAGAATCTTCTCAAAAACCACATGGACATCAAATACAAGTCGCAATATTTAAATTTCATCCATTTATCAACTTTGACTTGGTCAACTTTATGTGTTACAACAAATTTTCTAGAATTAATAACTTTCTTATAGGATTTACTCACTCCCCTGACAAACAAATCATATCTGGAGGTGCCTAAGAGAGTTTAATACAACCTAAAATAACCTATCTAACCATGAATGTTATATAAAAGTAGGTGTATCCAGTTATGGGCCCAATTATGTGTTTATCTAGTAGTCTAAGTTAGATTTAGAATTGTTACAATGTGGTGCAGGGCTTGACTAATCCTGTAGGACTCAACATTTGACACTAGACTACACTAGCATCAATTCACATAAGGTGCAAGCCTTATGTACTCACCTAGATTTAAATGGAGAAGGGATCAAGGAGGCTAGTTATTCCATGTGTAAGTCTTCCTCTAGGGACTTTGGTTAGTGAAACAATGGTGATGTATTCATGGGTGTAAGCCATCCTGGGGATATCTAACAATCTATCAGGCACAAGCATGTATGATGTAGGTCTATAAATTTAAGGGTGAAATACTTTCGTTCTCTTGGCTTAAATTCATTTAAGAATTTGGGGGGTTCACTAGGGTACCTAGTTGAGGGACTTTATCTTAGTTTCATATTTATGTGTAAGTATCATTACTAAGTATAGGGTATTACCCATACTTAAGGCATTTCCTATATCAAGTGTTAGTGTCCTCATGAGATACATGAATGCCATAGATGAGTTAGGTAAAAATATCATAAGAGATCAACATAAATAATACATATTTAAGCATTCAATGTTTTAAACATTAAGCCACACCCTTCATCATTTAAACAAAGTTCAAATAATATATATATATATATATATATATATATATATATAAGTCAAAAAGAATTGAGAAAATGCTCATCTTAAGTTATTGATGACCCATAGGCTCACCAGGAAAGCTTGGGCATTATAATGGGGAGTATCAAAGTCATCCCAAACTAAACTCTAGATATAATGGTGAACATAACATCTAGAACCAATTTGATTGGGCTTTGTTACTCCAATATTTTTTTCCAATAACTAGACTTAGCTTGATTTTATAACATTATAGGGCATCTTAGTGCCATGGTGAATGGAGAATGTTAGTTTATAAGTTGGTTTTGGATGTAATCATTCTATTATCTATACTATGCTACCTCTAATTAGTTATGGCTATCCTATGTATCCACTTCCTAATGATGATTGAGCAAAAAATGAGTCAATTAGCCTCTTATTAGCTAGCACCTCAAGACGACAAAATATCAATCATTAAAATTAATTACCTCATGCCCAAGTGTCTGTTGATTTGGTTTAGATCCTATATTTAGATGTATTTTGGGCATAACATTACCCCACATATAAGTTATAGTCCTCCCTAAGACTAATCTTCTAGTGCTCTAGGTGTGATAAACACAGGCATGTGCTCCTTTAATTTCACATTAAAATCATCAAAGCCTTGGATTGTGATCTTGATTTCTTCTATATCACTATCAATATTTAAGAAGGTAGTGCTGAGGGTGAGTAAATTAGTTTTATCCAAATCTTTCCTAAAGTCCTATAAAATTTCCTTTGCCTTTGTTATGCCCCCATATAAGATCACTCATTGATCATAGGGCTTTGTTTGTAAGGCATAGAAGAGTTCTTCTAATTATTTTTCCTAGGTTTTGATTTTGGCACTCAAAGTATTAACTTGTTTCATGATTTGTATGTGTTTGGCCCTGCCCATAGTATATGCTTGTGCCACTAGTACATATCTCTCCCCATTTGCCTTTTTGAGGAGCATGTCAATGACTACCACCTAGGTGGATAATTTGTAAAAGATTGCATTAGTAGTTTTTGTATGATCTTTAATATTCATGAAGAGGTCTTCCACCTCTTCAAGTTTTGAAAAAATCTCTTACATTATGGTGGTAGAAAGGTCCTCCTATTATTATGGCATTAACTTTACCTTCAATCTTTGGAACATCTTATATAGTAGTGCACACACCTTATTAACCTCCAAAAATTTTGAAGTGTTGACACCATCTACGAGGGATGGCTTAGCTTCCTCCATGTGCTCAGCCAATTATTGTAACTTGAATTTTATGGCCTTGTTATTTTTGTCTTCTTCTAGCATTATATTTTTCCAGATTGAGGCTCTAAAATCATTAATGGTGTTCTTCCAAACTACCTAAAAGGTCATTCTAATGAGGTTGTTATCTATCCTTATTGGATTCATTACATGGGGGCTAACAAAAAGTGAGTCATTCCCTTCCTCTAGTTGGTTTGCATTAAGGACTACCTTTTATGGTACCTCAAATTGATGCTCATCCATATAACTATCCAAGTAAAAGGATAGTTGTTATCATGTTAATGTCATGGAAATTCTATGGGACATGTACTCCAATATATATTAATCTTCATTCATGAATCCCTTCTGTGCCTTTTCTCATAGGCTCAACTCAACTTCCTCTTCTTAGATGACCATCTATATCTACTCTATCTCTTCTTCATTTAAACTAGTGCCTTCTTTATCACTTTCCTCTAAGGTGTCCTCTTTTTCCATCAGCATTTCTTTCCTAAACTTATCCCCTTTGTCCACTCCTTCCTTTTCATCAGTGTCAGCTTTGTCTTGTTGAGTCTATTGGGTTTTTACTATGTTCTTTATTTACTTCTTTAATGAAATAATATCACATTCCTTATCTCTAGGCACCCCTTTATTATATGGGCATGCATATGGTATATCTTCCTCTATTGTGCTAGTAGGGGAATTAAGCACCTCTACTACTTTCTTCTATATGGGTTCTACACTTATGGAAACTCTATTTTTTTAGATTTTTCTCATAGCCTTTTCCTTTTACACCTTCTCTATCTCTACCTTCCTGTCTTTAATATTAAACTTTTCACATTCGTGAGGTCTAAAATTGTATGTTTGGCTCTCGATCTTCATGTGTCACAAATGGTGGATTCAATGTCACTTTAGTTTTTTGTTTCCTAGTTCTCACCCAATTTATACCCCTTAATTTCCTATTCAAATCTCATAAGGAATGTAATTCATTTATTTACATAATCATTCACTTTTGGTGTCTAGGGTTACTCAAGGTTTCCTTACTTTGGATCTTTAGTTCACTAGTTTTCCTCTAGTTTTCTATTCTAAATTCAAATTATGACAAGGTTTGTAACTATATGCAACTAGTTTTACATTGTTTTATACCTTTATTCTTATCTACAACCTTAATTATGATTTATTAATTCTATGATAACACTTATACTCCTTGGGATTTTCTATATCCTATGAAATCTACAAAAATCTATTGTTATTTACACATTCAATGTGGACCTTTGTGCCTCTACTGCCACCTCATTAATTTTTTCTAACAACTTTTTGGTGAAATGATGTGTAGTTCTAATTATCACTTCCTACCTTATTTTGGGTGGATGTCAGTTGTTGTCACCTAAAATTACACTGAATGAGGATATGAGACAAGTTTTTCCTCATTAAAATGAGATAATGGAACCACCCTAAGCGTATGAGTATCCCTATTGGGGGGTAGATCTCTAGATTAGGATCTAGCTCCCCTTGATGCATCACTAAAGCACATATCCTAAAAGTATCACTTTGGGGTTGAAAAGGGTTAATAATAGCAGAAATGTAAGATTAATATATGGGGGTGATACACCAAATGTTTTTTGTACTCACACTCCTTGAAATGCACTTGAAACTAAGAACAAGTTACATATACACTTCATTAAATATCAACTCTCTCACACACACATCAATTCTTCAACATGGGATCTAGGTGATAACATAGATTAGAAATAATTAGGCAATAGGCATGCTAGGAAAATCTATTAAATGAGATATTCACTATAGCTAAAACCATAGTTGACACTTTTTTTTGACCTGTCTGAAAGAGAACATAATACACTAGGTACTAGTAGGAATAATATGTATAAGTAAATAGACATCCTTCTTGTACAAGACTAAAAACTATCATTTACACTTAGTAACTTATTTGAATCAGGTAAAAGTACTTGTATTTATTAATTCAAAGCACAATTTTTTTAGGGCTTCAACATACCTAAGTGGAGAGATCCATACAATGGCCAAGAAGGCCCAATTTATAGAACTTAGAAGAAGAGAGAGAGGAGAAGTTGAAGAGGCACAAGGACATGTGCCACCAACGTGAAGACAAATTAAAAATGCATGATAGAGAATTATGGGGTGATGCATATCATGTTAAGAGTTACAAATGTCATATTAAATCATCCAAAACCTAAAAATAGTTAAGAAACTCCTTTTCTATGCATAGAAAATTTCCCCTTATGATTGGCCTTATAAAACTACCCAAACTCTACACCTAATCAATTTTGATGATGAAAATAAGTATTATGTGTTACTAAGAATCCCTCACATTCATTTTGGAGGCTCATAAAACTTCCTATCATCTTGGTCATGCATGATCACACTTGACAATATCAAAATAGCCCTTTTTCCTTCACCTCTCACACTTGTCACCTTCAATATCTTCAAAACTAAAATCTGATCTATAAAATAGGATAAATTACATTCTTAAGGAGTGATCATACCATAAATTAAAATAAATTTTCCCTAGAAGGCTATTCAAATGAATATTTATCATTTCTTCTAAGTACTCACTTACTGACTCACTAGATTGACTAAAAAGAATGAGTTGGTAGCCACATTCAGTAACTTATGAACTTGATATAATGACCATAAGGACTTATAAAAAGTCCTAATATTCCCTCTAAAAGTTATTTCATCTCTTATAAATTCACCATGCCTGTACAACACAAAAAATAGTCAAAATAAGACCTATTTTTCTCTTTACTATATAGTTAATACAATCCAAGGTAATGGATATGATCCTCATGGAATTTAAAACAAATTCTCCTCATATCCTAGGGTCATATTCCTCCATCTTGGTGCACTTTTAGGCTCATTTTTACCTCTAGGACTCAAAACATGGTTTTGGAGGGTTTGTACTCTTAAACTTTGTTCATAAAGGTTTGACATTGAAATTATCATAAAATTACACTTGTGTCTTCTTAATAATCCCCTCCAACTTCCTTAAAAGGTACTATGTAAAGGCTCATGAAAGATATGAGCATTTTAAGATGATCATTTGAGTCAATTTTGCATAAATAGTAGGGTATGAGTACATTCTAGGCCAAATAGTGGCTTCCTATTAAATATATTTCAAACCATAGGTTAGAACACCTATAAATATGTCTTATGAACATCCTCCAATCACTATAAAATCTCTCTTGAAAATATAAATTAAATTGACCCCTACTTTGGAAACATGTCTAGCCTTGCCAATAGGTTTGTATGTACCCTAGATTCATATTGGCCCTCAAAATGGATTTATCTACCTCCTAATAGCTCCAATACTTAATTTAAAATCCATTAATGTGACTTGATACATTTTGATGCTTTCATAAGGCCCAAACTAAAAGTGACTCTCCATTTGAGGTTAGACCTATTTCTTGTCCATTAGGTATGCATGCAAACCTCCTTGGTTGGAGTATCCTATTTGCTCTCATACCCTCCAAGTTGGCTTCTCATGTCTCCCTTGGTGTTTTATAGATTCAAAAATCTTAACTTGAACCCTCTTTACATTCTAGTCCATGATTTGACCTATTTTCATGAAATGGCAAGGTCTATGCAAATGGAAAAGTGCCCCCTATTTGAGATAAAATAAGGGGAAATTCCCCTATTATTATTTACAATTTTATTATTTATACATATTAATCATCCCAAAAGGGTAACTTTTACCAAATTTCACCACTTTATTCCTAGTTTTGACCCTTAATGCCTCCAAGTTCTAAGACTGGTCATTAGGTAGGTAGAATATGCATGGTAGATAGGGTACACATTTGTTTTACCTTTAGAAAAATGGTTTAATTTTCTTTAGATACTAATTTTAATGTTTAAATGTACTTTTGATACATATATAGACCTTTTTTTAAAAACCACTTTTCAATGTGACTCTCACTAGAACTTGCATCCAAACATCTCATCCTTGCTTACATGTCCTCATGTTTTAACTGGGACAAAGTCCTTTGACTATGTTTGGAAGTTTTTTAGGCCTAAAAACCAGTTTTTCAAGTTTTTTAAGAATTTTTATATTATATTTATATCACTTATTACTTTTTACAAGATTCATTTCACCTACAAGTCTTTGTTGTGCAAAGGAGAACATATTTTCAACTTCTTGTATGTAGGACTGTATTTCATGCATTTTGGGCTTACTTGGAGGTGATATTGAACTTTTGATGATGGTGTATATACTTACTATTAATTTTTATTTGTAATATTACATAATCATGCATTTTTTCACTTATAAAACCTTCAAACCATACACAAATCCATGCTTAAGTTTCCAACTAGCAACCCTATCTACTTTGACTATGTTTTTATGAGTTTAGGGGCCTATAAGTCATGACCTAAGATTAATTTGATGTTAATAATCATCTTATCCATGTTAATTTAGGTTATATTAATACTTAATTCATTCTAATTACCTATCATCATTCCAAACCAGCATCAACTCATGCTTAAGCCTTCAATTGGATCATCCTCTACCTTGTTTGGACTGAGACAGTCACGTAGGTCATTTTAGGCAAGATTTAAGGCTTGTTCATGATGTGTTTATGTTTTTAAAGTTTTATGAAAATTTAAATATTCATTAATATATTCCCACACCACTTTCATCAATCTTTAAGGAGCTACAAACCAAATTCAAACTCCAAATTGTTCCCTCACTACCCATGACTATGTTTCTATGGAGTTGGAGGCCTACTATGTTATTTACAAGAAATAATTTTACATTAGGCCTAGTAATTATTAAAACATATAATTCATTTAACACATTAAAATTTATCACTATAATCCCTATTTAGGTTAAAAACTTGTTAAGGTTGTTGACTGTTGGTGTTCCCAAGCTTGTACGGACAGGCGAGGGTGTGTTAGGGGTCAAAAGCATTGGAAATGACCTTGTCTTTGTCATATTGGCCTATGAATACACTTTGGAATATTTTTAAATGGTTTAAACTTTGTTAATGGTATATAACTTCTCAAATTAAATACAAGATCACTTTTTACACCTTGTAGATATCACTACTACAAATTAATAATTTTTCGTAGCTTTTGAGTTTGTTCAAAAACCATCTTCCACTCCTCCTTTTGACCTCAAAATTGTCATAATTAGTTCTTGTGGATATGGATACAAGTTAAAACAATAAATTTAATTAAAAACCACCATGATATCATAATATTAAAACATTAAAAACACCTAGGATCTTTATTTTGATCCTTTAGGGACTGAGAACTCAAAATTCCCTTCTCACTATTTGAAGTGAAAATCTTGCCTTACATAGCCTTAAAATCTTCATGGTATGGAATAAAAATACCCTTGGATATGTTATATGACTTCAATCATGAACTCCACCATATATTCATCATTAAAATCTTTGTATAAACCTCTTGGAGAAGCTGACTATAAGCACATTTTGGAAACAAGGCAGTGAGCAAAGAGACTAAGGCAAATTAGCTTGGAAGGAGTACTAGATTTGATATCCCAAAATATTATTAATTAAATAAAAATTGAAAAAATTATTTAAAACATATTATAACCTCCATAGATCTCCTCCCACGTTGCAAAACTTAGATTCCACATACATGACTGCCAACTTTGCAAAACAAGCATAGTTTGGAATCCTCCTTCAAGTGGAATTGAAAGAGAAGGATTTGGTAGATGGAAAAAAAATAAGAATAATAATGTCTTTAAAAACATGTGGAATCACTTGCAAAAAACCATTCCATCAATCCAAAGCAAGAAAAGTTGAAACAGATTTAAAAATAAACCCCTTCATAGTTGAATAAGCATAAAAAGCTTCTTGGAATATTAACCATTGTTCATGAAGTATGAGACACAAATATAAGATTTATTACTAGGGATTTGAATTTAAATAATATTTTTATCCACCTATAGAATCATTTCCCTTAACTCTGCCTGTAACTTCCATATTGAGTTCTTGAACTTGCCCTTCCTTGGCTTGCCAATGGAGAATGAAGAGAAATGAGTTACAAATATAAATTTTCGTGACATATATGAAAATAACGTGTATATTAACTTTTGGGAGGTTAAGAGTCATTCCACCACGTTTTTTATTGTAAGGGAGCTTGAGAAGTCCATACAAGTGTTGAAAAAAGTCTATTGTTTAGGGAAAACTGCTTCTTTCCTAATGAACCTAACTTATAACTATCACCTGACCTGGTATTGACATGAACCAAGTTTAAACTCACCTTGGTGTCAAATTTTATTGTATAAAAGTAAGTAAAAGTCATTTAATAGGCTAAAAGGTGGCCAAAAGACCTATTTTTGCACATAAAACCTAACAAATGACTATTTTATGACTTGTAATCACAATAAAACATGATAAATGAAATATTATGACAATTTGACACAAAATGGACCTTTTAATAGGTTTTACCAAGGTTTGACCATAGTTGACCATGGTTGACTAGGCCAATTCAAAGGAAATGAACTTAGATAAGGACTAGGACAAGACCAAGTAAGATATATAGGACAATATGAGACCCCATAGGATGTGTATAAACCTTCTTGAAAAGTTTAAAATGATAGGGGTTGAAATCATTTGACTAGAATTCAAACTTGGTAAACATTATATTGTCTTGATGATCTTCTCCTATGCTTTGTTCACTTGGCATGACCTTCACCTTCAATATGCTAACCTAGGTGCAGTGCCTCACATGTGCACTATTCAACCTCCTTGGTCCCTTCCTTTTCTTGTTTCACTTATATTTCAAGTGTGTTTTTCTATCTTGGTTGATTTCACTACATTTTTATCTTCTTTCCTTGGCCTTTCCTACCCCATAGAAATCCCTTATGTTGGCCATCCAACATGGCATTCTCATCTGATCTCTTACACATGATCATGTTGTGAATCTTCACTCTATCTGTTGTGCACTTGTATCTTGTGTGATTCTCTCAATTCACTGTTTCTCTAAGTCTGATGAGTTTCATGCACCCAAAAACTTAGGTGTCTAGTCATAGATACTTACTAAATAGCCTCACTTAACCCACCTGACTAGTATTATGATTGGAAGGGTTAAATTAGCCCTTTTAGAGGACTAACAATGCCTTAATTTTTGAATCTTCTGCATGAATATATAGTGTTCCTTATGTCTAAATTTAGAAAACTTCACTACCCATAACTTGGGTGTTTGGCCTCAAGTTCTTGGATGGTGGTTATGCTCAACTCACTCAACTAGAATTATGCATGAAAACTCTAGAAACATTTTATTTCTAGCCTCAAAGCACCACTTATTCACTTACCACATCAAAACTTCAAACAACCCACATCAAAGGAACTTATTTATATTATGACAAACTTTATTTTTGTCACTCAATATAACCAACTCATAACCAAGAAGTTAGTGTTTGATGGCACAAGAACACCCTATTTCCAATACAACTTAAATCAGTTACCATTAAAATGCCTAGGGAGTATTTCACATGACAACATGTGTAGCTTGCATGCACCAATATCTAAGATATTATGGATGAAATATGGGCCATCCACCTTATCTTGAACTTTCCTAGGTGCCTAATATACTTAGAGTCATAAAGAAAAATTGATTCCCCTTATTTACCACCTTGTGTTTTATATGCTTATCATACCAGAGCTTCTAGCACACCTTTTCTATCTATTGACATTACTTTGCTTCAGTGCATACCTCATCTAAATTCTTTAAGTCTTATAGCCTTTTATTCATTTATTCTTGGTCATCTAATCAACCAATGCACATGATGTGTAATGATGGCACCAAGAACTCCATTGGTAGAATTGAATCAGTACTAAACACTAGTTAAAATGGTGTAGCCTTCTTCAAACACTTGTAGGTTGTGTAATATGCCCATAACACTACCAAAACTTGATCATCCCAATATTTATGAACAATGTCACATATACTTGTGAGGCATGTCCCCAAGATATTATTGAATGCCTCAACTATGCCATTCACTTGGGGATGGTAAGGCATTATCTTATAGTACACCACCATGTATTTTGTTAGCAAGATCCACATAGTTTCATTAATGAAGTATGTACCCCTATCATTAGTTAGGATCAATGGGAACCCATAATGGCTTATTATGTTATCCCATATGAACCTTATGATTTTGGCATCTATGTAATTTTTAGTTGGCATGGCCTTATCCCACTTGAAGAAATAGTAAGTGGTTGCTAGAATGTACCTCATGCCTATGTACTATGCTATGAAAGTAATTAGTATAACAAATTTAATGGCCCATTTCTTGAATTTCAATTGTTTAATAATGGGGATGAGAGGTATCTCATCTTAGTGGTTGTGCTTCCCTATACATTGGCATATGTTGCATTCCTTGGTATAATCTTTTACAGCCTAAAATAGACTTGGCCACCACAAGCCTAATTCCAACACCTTACGAACCATTGCATCTCTTGTATAATGGCCTCCTACTATCCCCTCATGCACCTTGTGTAGGATGGAGTCTATTTCATGCTCCAAAACACATTGGCATAGAACTTCATCTAGGCCTAGTTTATATAGTTCCCTACTAATGAGCTAAAAAGGGGTGTTATGAGTTACAAGTTATTTATTTTCTTTATTTCTCATTATTTAGGGTGAAGATATAGATATTAAAAATGTAACTATATCCACCAAGTCCTCAAAGGAATTTTGGGTTTTATAAGGTCACGTATCTAGTATATCATCCCTAATTAGTGTTGTTGCATTGTCAGAGTCTATACAGGACAAATAATCTAGGCCCAAGTTCTATTTTCTAGGCTTGATGATAATGGAGAACTAAAATTATTAAAATAAAATGATCCATCTACAGATGCACCCATAGAGAATGGGATTATTCATGAGGTAATTAAGTGCCTTGTGGTTTGTGAAAAAGATGAATGGGTTCACCAATAAATATTTTCTAAATTTTTTCAAGGCATAAACCATAGTGAGCACCTCATGCTTAGTTATAGTATAGTTCTACTCTACCTTTGTTAATTTTATAATAATGAAGGAGATGGGGCGATCAATTTTTCATTTTATAGGATAAGCTAGGATTTATCTAATTGTAGATCTAGAATCATTGACATTGATGTGGAATGGGATCATCTAGTTGGGAAATTACAAGATAGGCATGCTAGCCAATCTAAGATTTAAAGTCTCAAAGGCATCCTTTCACACTTTGCCCTGGTAAAATGGGCCATCCTTGAATAATAAATCTTATAGAGGCACTAAAATATTTTCATAGATCCTTCTAAAATTTTTATAATACCCATAGTGGCCATGAAAGGCATGACCATCTTTCTTTGTGGAAGGAGTTTGGAGCTGAATGATGATCACAATCTTCACTCGATCAATGAGCAAACCATCTTTACATATGACGTATCTGATCAAGATTCCAAATGATGTCATAAATATGCACTTATTTAGTTATAAGGATATCTAAAGCTACCTTTACCTTTCAAACATTAGGATCAAGTTATCACAATGGTCCATGATGAGGCCATACACCATCCAGTCATCTAGGTAAACCTAAAGGAACTTGTGGAAGAAGTCTTTAAATATGGTGATCACTGCATTGGAAAACATGAATATAACATTATTTATTCCAAAGGGCATCACATTATAATAAAAATAACCCCATATAGTTGAAAATGTTATTTTGGGCTTGTCCTGCTTCTTAATCTAGACTTGGTGCTATCCAAAGAACCCATCATTGAAGGTGTAGATTTCACATCTTGTGATTACTTCTAGGACTTCATCTATTAATAAATTTGGAAAGGGTTCATTTATGTAGATTAAATTTATCAATCTATAATTGATTCAATTTCAAATTTATATGCACCAATTATTCTTGATGCTTATCACCATCGATATCACCCACTCAGACTCCTACATAGGGTAAATGACCCCTATAGCTATCATTACATCAATCTCTATTTTAACCTTGGTGTAGAGGTTGGGATTCATTTTATAGGGGAACTCCTTAACCAATCTTTCATTATTGATTATCTTTATGCTTATCTTCCCAAGGTATGGGTGGGTGACCTTCATATCTTGATAAGTCTTGTGGAACAAGTCTTGGAATTCCTTTAGAAGGTCTATGATACATGTCAATTTTACATCAAAACAATAGGCACCTAGAGTAGCCATCTTTGGCTCTTCTTCTATGTTGATGTCAAATTTGATTGTATTTAATGATGTGTAGTATGGTTCACTCTTTTTTTGGTGTGAGCACATATCTTATTGAGCTCCCTTAGTTATCTCTATGCCAAGATGAGTGTGGTCTTCTTTACTAGCATCATTATCATCTACTTGGTGTATGAGTTTTCTTTCATTGGTCAGTGTTTTCTAGTAGTGCTTATTCCAAGTTTCATCATCTTCTTTTCTTAATTCACTATTGAGCATTTGTTCCTCAAATAAATTTGGGAACACTATCCTTTTTTCCCCAAACATGTCTTTTAGGTGTTCCTCAAGGATGGTAGTGTCCTCAAACACTACCGTATGAATTACTTGTAGTGGCTCAATCAATTCCAATTTTTGTGAGGAAATAGACAAAGTGTGCACAAACATATCCTTAAGGGCATCCCAATTGGTTGTCTCTCGATGCACTTGTTGACCACATACCATGATCTCACCCATGTCTTTAGATTTCTATAAAAGACATGTAACGATAAGTTATTTGGGGAATTCGTGTTGCAGTCAATCCATGTCTCTTTGCATAGGTGTACATGCACCATAGTATCACATTCATTAGAGTATGTCAATATATCCAAGTCCTCATTACTCCTCTTGAATCTAGTGAAAATGGCTTCTTTCACCTTTGGCTAGGTTGAGAAGTTAGACTTTTATGCTACTCACCAACGTGTGATGGTGCTTCTCAAAGTATGCACTAGTGCATCCATTCTATTTATTTCTTTAGGGATTCATGATTCAAGGTCATGGACATACTTTTCCATTGGGTTTATCCCTTTAAATTTTAGGATCACTATAAGCTTGTCTTTACTAAAGTGAAGTATTCTCTTTCCTTTCTCCCCATTGCATGGGACCCATCATTTTAGAGTTTGATCAATCTAGACCCAGCCAATCCTCACAGACTTTGGTGTATTTGCACATAGTAGGTCACATCTATGACTAGTTGACTTATAAACCTCTTCAAACCATCAGTCATAAGTGACATTGATGGTGTATGCAAATGACCACCCCTCCTCCCAAGAGAGAAATCCTTGATAAGAAAGGTTGAGATTCTTTATACCTTATGTTGTGATGTTATATATATGGTTGATCTCATCCTCCAAATCAATGCTCTCCACATAAGGGGTCCTTGGTTATTTGAGAGGGGAATCACTACCCTTTCCTTGCCATTTTTTAAGGTCATATATCACTTCTTGAATTTCATATCAACATTGTTTTTGTAGCACCATGGCCTTCCTAGAAGCATTGGATAGTTAACCTATTTATCCATCTCATTCACATTAAAGTTAGCAAGGAATTTTGCAGCCATAATATATATAATGGTACCCTTCAAAATTTTGATCAATTTTGCCCAAGTCTTATTGGCCATCAAGAGTACATGAGAAAAAGTCCTCAAGGTTGGCCTACCCATCTTTTCTCATGAATTCTTAGTTAGGATATTGAACTCAGTGCTTGTTTCGATAAGGTCCTCATAGATGGGCCATCCATTGATGGTGGAATTCACCAAAAGTTCTTGGTCATACTCTACAATCTATGTATGCATGACCTCTCACACCCTTGACATGTGTGGTATGATAAATTCAACTAAATTTTATCCTACATGTTCTAGATGGAAGTTATTTAATAAGGGTAACATCCCTTCTATTTATAATAGGTGTAAGATCTTTGTTATATCTTGTACTTTATATTCTTATCCATCTTGCTTTTTGTGAGAGGTAACACCCTATGCCTCTAGGTGTTATTCTAGTTGGCGGTCTCCTTGTATGTTCTAGATCACACTCATAGCTTGTTGTAATAATATTTTTGGCATGAAAATTCTAGGTAAGGGTGTGGATTTGGGTTTTTATTTCATAATGCGCTTAGTGTGTCTTTGTACCCCATATTCCTATCACAACCATGGCATTAGAAAAATTGGTAGTTTGAGTGGCAAGTTTAATCTGAGTAGTTGCTTACACTTTGATTGAATTTATGTAGGTTAGATATACCTTTAGAGTCCATTTTGCCTATTTATACTCATGATTAATCATCTTTGTGACCTTTTTAGTGCTAAGCCTACCTTAGGTCAATGTTTTATACAAGTTGAGGTATTCCTTGACCTTGTGTGTTACTCAATAATATCCACCTATTGGATGCATAGGATAGTCATGATGATAGTAATTGATCAATATATACTTGTAACATGATCATGGTGGGAAATTACCCCTACCACATCCACCACTTAACCCTTTGATGCCTCTTTTCATCCCATATCCTACATTATACTAGCCATAAACCTCATTTACTACTAACATTGCTTGTTGTGCACCACTCCCCATATTCTCATACATCTCATCAATTACATGGAAATCAACCATGATATGTGTATAAGCATAACATAACTAATAATTGGTAGTTTTTATAACCTAACTGATACATTATAATAAAGAATAGTTTCAAACATCATGTACCTAATGACAAACTTCATAGTTGAGAAGTAGTGTGTGTGTAATCCTTCAAGGGAATTTATTTCTATTATGGCTTTATCTATTGTAATAGTTATATGACAACCCACTTTAAGTAGCTTGTAATTAACTAGTAGTAAAATTTTATAGTTAGGAGGCCACCAATGCAATCTATGGCTCTAACAAAGGGTTTATTCATGTATCAACACTCCTAACCACCTTGGCTTTGAGCATGACTTCAAGTACTTATTGAGAGTCTATGAATGTTTTCATAGTTAAAACTCATTTGAATGATACCAACAATTCTCTAGTGAACCATTATGCATGCTAGCAGTGGTGAATATCATAAGGGATCTTGGAAAAGAGAGTCTTCAATATAGCATCATATAATTTCATGGTCTTTAATAATCCTTGGTTGATCTCTTTAAGCATGTTGATGCTCTGATATTCAAACTTAGGTATATCAAACTCTTTCAAGAAGGCTTCCTTTAGGGTGTTATAATCAACCATAACCTAGTTAGAATGAAACTTCATATACCAAGTATGGGTGTAATCAAACAAGGTCTTCATGAACTAGGTTTTCTTGCATTAAAATTGGGTTATTCACTAAATGTGCCATTGTAATTCACACTTGAGCACACTCTATGGCATTATATATGAATTTATACTTGGGAAAACACATATCCATATCATAATAAATTTGGGGTGGGGAGAAACTAGAGCATGAAGTGCTTATTCCCCTAGTACTTGTCCTAACAGTGGTCCTCTAATTCCTCTAGCCACTAGGCCAAGTTCGGGTCCCATCGTTACCACTAGCACCATAGAAGATGATGGTATTGTAATATTGACTAGCGGTGTGGGACCACTTCCTTTGGGATGTTTCCCAAGTTGTGTAATTGACATTAGCTAGAATAGGGTGATTTTTCTCATGTTTTGTCTAGTTAGACTAGCACCTCAAGGTCTAGAGTTATCCTTACTTATCTCCTCATAAGGAACAACTTATTTAATCAAAAAATTATGGTCAAAGTCTATAAAATAGTCAAATTCTAGGTTGATAATGGGGTTAGTTATCAATATTCTATCTTATTATGGGGAATCCAATGTATGAGCTCACACCATAGGTCCAAATGGGGTAGGTACATCCAATGCATCTCCAATGGTCAGTTTCTATAGGGACCCCAAGCGTTCACCTATCAACTATAGAGCTTATTATATGGATTCAAGGGTTCTTTCCTCTAGGCACTGTTGACATTCAAGAAATCCTTCCCCATGCCCTTCCCACTTGCTACTTGTCATCTCATCAATTTTAGGTTATAAATCTTCCATCAACTCATGCCTCCTCTTGTTATAATATTATCTCCTAAGCTCTCAAAATTACTCATCCCCTTTTATTATACCTCACCTAAACATCTCCTTCTTCCCCATTGTGTTGTTCATATGCAAGATTACTTTAACCTTCCATCCTCATGGTCTCAAAGCCATAATCCACCATCAACATATTAAGTTCAATTCCAAATTAATTCACAAATGTGCCTCTAAGTTTGTGCAAGAACTAATATTCTACTTCTTCAAAGTATGAGTATGTTGATATGAAAAATTCAAGCACATACACCCCTTAACACCATTTTTTTGTGGCTCTAGTCTAAGTTGTGTTTAAATTCTCAAGCCTTTCTATATGTTCTTCCATATACTCAAGGAAATATCCATAGATTCAACTTTTATGTGTCATATAAGTATCTAACCATTGATACACTTCTTATGGTAGTTCACAAAAGAAATCCTCATATAGGGTATCATACAAGTGGTTATAGACCCACTTCTTTGGTTTATATCCTATATAAATTGGATGAATTAGTACATATCTATCTTCTACTTATTCCATCTATCACTTAGAGTTCTCAAGGGAGATTCAGATCATTGTTCTAGTGCACAATTATAGTAACAAAATTTAACATATCCTGATAATGGAACAAACTTTTTTTAGAAAAGTAGATGTCTTTAGTCATGGGCCTAGTCAATAACTTATCTAGTGGTCCAAGTCATATCTAGACTTGTTGAAATGTGATGTATGCCTTGAATAATCTTATAGTTCTCAACATTTGACACTCAACTATTCTGGCATCACTTCACATAAGGCGTAAGCCTTATACGCTCACTCAAAATGTAATAGAAAAGGGACCATGGCCTATGTTGGGCTAGTTTTTCCATGCTGTAACTCTATCATTTAGGGAATTTAGTTAGTGTAATAATGGTATTGTATTCATGGGTGTAATCTATCTTATAGGGGGAAACCAATGGTCTATCAGGTGTAAGTAGGTATGATGTAGGTCTATAGATTTAAGTGTGCAAGACTTTAGTTCCCTTAGCTTAATGTCATTCAAGTGATTGGGGGGGTCATTGGAGTACCTATTTGAGGGAATTAGGCTTAGGTTCATACTTAGACATATGTATCATTTTTAAGTATAGGGTCTTACCCATGCTTATTGAATTTCCTATATCGGGTGTTGGTGTCATCATGAGCTACAAGAATACCATGGACAAGTTAGGTCAAAATCTTATAAGCACTCAACATACATAATATAAATTTAAGGATTCAAAATTTTAAACATTATTCCAATCCATTTATCATTTAAACATAGTTTAACTACAATATATACAAGTTAAAAGGAATTGATAAAATGCACATCTTAAGTTTTTAATGGCCTAGAGTCTCATTGGTGATCTTGGGCGTTAAAATGGAGAGATTCAAAGGCATCTCAAACTATAATATATATATATATATATATATATATATATATATATAATGTTGAACATATCATCTAGAACCAATCTTCCAAGGTTTCACTACTCTAGTCTCTTTTTTTACTAACTAGACTCAGATTACTTTTATACAATTTTTGGGTGTCTTAATACCATGATGAAAAACCATGCTAGCTTTTGAGCTGGCACTAGATGTAATAATTTCATCAGCTCCAATACCTTACTTCCAATGAGCTATGACTATATTTTTCACCTATTTCCCATGATGATTGATCAAAAAATGATTTAGTTAGTCACCTACCAATTGGAGCCATAAGATGATAAAATAGTAATCATGACTTATGATTGCCTTACACCCAAGCATTTGTTGTGTTCGAATATATCCTATATTAGATGGATTTGGGGCCCAATAATTACAAACCATTATGATCACATTATATCATGATATTTCACATTGAGTCATTGTTAAGGTTCTTTGATGGTTTAAACTAACTTCCAGTCTTAATAATCATTCATAAATCATATCCCTTCATTTAAAAAACTTATGCTATAAATTTTAGATAGGACCCTTCCCTAGGACCCTTCCCCATAAATGATGAACAACTTAGGTCCTCATATAGATTCTACATGTGCCAAAAATAATTGAAAAACCTTTTTGGGTAGACAACTCTTCATCCTATGCACTTGAGAGACCTTAAGACACTTTTTCTTTCTTTAACCTTCAATTTTTGACTTGAAATTTCATGCACATGATTAAAAAAACTTTAATCACCTTTTTTAATGATCACATAAACTTTTCTTGGAAACTTATCCTTATACCCCACCTAGCCACCATCTCTCTTTTTTCTCTCTAGGCCATGGCTTGCAAGTCACATTAGGCCTTGAAAATGACCTTCTAGTCACTATCCAAGCTCTTATCACCTCATGTACATGCCATAAAACCTCATATCATGCTTAAAAACTATCAAATATTCTTCATATATCTTGTCGATAGCTTGTGATGCCTCATTAGGTCAAGCAAGGACTAGAGATGGTCTAGTTACATACTAGGTCTAAATTACTTACCCCTATAGGCTTTACCTTAAAAATTTCCTAAGTGATCCAATGCCTCTTATGTATTATCAATTAAAATTATAAAATAACTCATGCCTATGTTAACTTATCTCACCAAGTCATCATACTTACACCTTTTCATAAGGTCTTTATATGCCATGACTATTCTTAAGTTTCTCAAGCATTTGACCTTCATTCCTCTTTTCACATTCTCATCACCTCACTATCATGTCATACAATCAATTTTATATTTGATTAATGTAAAACATCCATTTAAAACCTTATCTCACCAAGAAATGAAGCTTATGCCTTTACACAAGGACTCTTCATACCATAACTTAGCTTTACAAACCACCTTATCCTCAAAGATACTTGACCTCAAACTTCTATAGCCTTTATAGGCTTGATAACATCTAACTCACTATGCCACCATGCATCTTTATGCACAAGACTAGGCATCCTATGGTCATACGTTCTCAATACACAAAAGACTCAAACACCTGACAACTTATCTTGATTACCCTTCACTAGAGCAACACCAATCTTGACACAAGCCTTCCAACAACAAAGACAATATTAAGCAACAACATTGACCATTGAACATATTTGAAAACCTTGTTATGATGCCTCAACTATCATTGTTTACCTAGACATCAACCTTCACTCATGAATACCTCAAAGACCACTCACCATATATGTTTAATAAATTCACTTGTACATCAATGACATCAACCTTAACATCAATATTGAAATCAATGACAAAAATTCTTAATAGGTTCCACATGTGGGGATGAATCTTCATTATTGGGTGGTTTTAAAGATGAAAGAGGATTAGTTTTAATATATTTTATAATTTGTTCCTCAGTGGATGACTTTTTAGGTTTGGTGACAGGATCTTTATGAGTGGGTTTAAAAAAATAACTGATTTTAACCATGTTCACATAATGATATTTAGTATAATATTTATCATATTTGGCATCAAGATCACACGAAATTTCATTTGGATGTTGTGAATTGGGATTGAAAGAATATTATTGAGACTGTTGATTGGTAGATTTATAAACAAAATTATTTTGATAATCTTTGAGGTATTCATCATGATGATCCTTGATCATATAATCATGATCAAAATTACCTCCTATAATGAAGGAAACTAAATTATTTGTAAGAGAATGACATTTTCATGAAAATTACCAAAACTAGCATGGAACTAGAAAAATTTGTCAGGATCATACCATTATGGATAAGTAGTGGTAATGTGAATTAAATTTTTGGATGTAATTTTTTGGAAAAAATATTAATGAGGAGTGGGGGTGATTTATTAATCATAAAAAATTTCATTCAATTTACTTAACCATACATGAACCATTCTAATAAGCATATACATCTTATCAAGCATAAGCATCAAATCATAATAGCATGAAACATGTGAACATAGATTATATGTGGGAAACCCTATAGGGGAATAACCCACTAATGAATCAAATGGACTATATTATTATAAGGAAAACATCAATCTTTAGTGAACCACAAAATCCACATGGAACACCAACCCTAACTATCTTAGCACTAACTTAGTTAGGCTTTAACAAGCACCCACTTGAAAGGATATGCCAACCCCCTTAATGACTTTGAACCAACTTATCCACCTAATTATTATATCACCTTCATAAACCTTGTTTCTTCTACAATATATTTTTATTTATTCCTTTAGCTCTTTGCTCACTTCAGTCCCTCTCAAACTAACCTTCAACCTTTTGTACTCAACTAGCCCTCTTCATGGCTTGATTAAGTCTTCTGACCTTAATCCTCATATGTAAAACATCTATTACATATTCATAAAATTTATCTAATGGTCTAAATTACCACATTTTACTCCCTAAGGATCTATATCATTCACTTATCCTATTCTAATCTCACTCTCTGAGCATACCCAAATAGGCTTAAACTACCTTGATTCTATATAAGTCACTTGATCATATCCTTCTTAGTCGACTACATATTAAAATCACTTATGTTTCCCATGAATATATTAAACAATATTAAAATATCATCCCTTAGTCATGAATCAATCAATACAATAGGTTGGCCATACATCAATTGTCCCTTACTCCTCTTTTAGGCTTATGGAGACCTAATAGGCCTTCTTAACATGTTTTTATCCTTTAATCCTTCTTAAATCATATCAAAACACATTAAATGATAGTGACACATCATACACCACTCTAATAGACCTTATCCAACTTCACTTTAGGTCCACAATACCTTTTAGGTCCAACTACCACTTGAACCCTTTAACAAATCATTGCATATAAAAGGCCTGCACATATACATAAACTCTATCTTAAACAATAGATAAATATACTCCATTTTTCCAAAAAAACATGGAAATTAATTATATATTCAAAAACCTCATGACCTCTTGGTCATAAAAATAGTTATCTAATGCTTCAACTTAGGGTAAACATTCTCAAACACTTCTCTATAATATGTTCACTTAGAACTACCAACTAACTCCAAAACATAGTTAAAAAATGAACATATGACACATTATTAAATATATTCAAGGTGTTTTAATTCTTGAAAATAATATTATAACATAATTAGATCAAATTTAAAAAATTATAACATGAGATCTAATAAAAACTATTGGTCTTACAGATTAATTTGTTGACCTTCTCTCTCACAGACTCTACTCAGCCAAATAAGCCATTTTGGCTTCAATGTTTCAAACTCTTACACTAAATTAAAATATTATGGAAACCATAGATATATCATTAAATACCCAAACAACATCATTATGAATTTTAATGCATCACTCTTACATGAAAACACATTAAGAAACATCTTTTTACTTCTACCTAATTTTCTTACTCTCTACATCACTAGGTCTGTTAGCGACTAGACAACTTCAATCAACAACTTTTCACACCTAAGATCTAGAACCTATCTATAAATATTCATTAACATCAACTAAAGTTATCACACTTTGATCTTCATTCATTTATAAACTTTGACTCAATCAACTCTATCTTCTACAACAAATTTATAAAAGATATACACTTTTCTATAGGGTTTGCTCATTCACCTAAGAAACCAATCACACTTGGAGATTACTATAAGAGTTTAGTTCAACCTAAAATGAATTTTATGATCATATTAAACTATTATAATATATTTATAACAAAATATTCAATATCATTTCCTTGTTAGGGTTTTATGAGGGTTTAGACCATCTTTCAGTCTTAACAATCATTCATAAGATTTAATTCCTCTTCCAGAAACCAATGATTATATATTTGATCTAGAACCCTTCCTCATCTACCATGAATATCTTAGGTTTTCATGAATATTATTCACATGTCAATGATCATTGAAAATAACTTCTTAAGTAGACAACTCTTCATTTTATGCACTTGAGAAACCTTGAAATACTTTTAAATATTTTTTCTTGCAAACTATACCTAAAACTTCATGTGCATACTTATAATATATTTAAATCACCTCTATCAGTGTTCACCTACTCACCAATGTCATTAAAATTTATCATGATACCTCATTTTTCACCATCTATATTCTTTCTTTCTAAGCCTTGACCTCCAAGTCTTATTAGTCCTTAAATCTGACCTTCTACCCACCCTATATACTTCACCTTGAAACTATCATATGTTTCAATTTCTTTTATGTATGTTCTGGTAACCTCATACACTCACTATTATTCAAATCTTCAACATAACTTCTCTAGAGCTACTTATAGATATTAGAGCTTGACTATAACAACTTCAAAGCAACATAAACAAATATTTAGAGATGACCTTCTAATAATTTTTAAAGTCTTCAACACCTCATGTACAACCTCCAATAATAGATATCATGATCAAAAAAGATCAAGTGTTATTCAAAGCATTCTCATATTTGTATCTCATTAAAATCATATTTGGTGCTACTTACATAGATCTTTGGAGTACATGGTTTCTTCTTCATAGATCACTTATTTCATCATGCCAATTACAAATACCATATCACAAGGTTTAGACAAAGTGTTATAAGATGATTTACATTTTCTATACTGCCCTATACTCACTCATGGTACTTCTCAATGATTTCACTCAAGCTAACATTAAAACATTATTCAAATAGTATTCTTTCATCACACCAACAACACTCATTATTTTTGAAATAAAACTCATTCATATACATACCTCAAGGCTTACTTGACCAAGCATTTGCATAAGAACTTTCGACATCAATAATATTACATTCAAATTAATGATATTAGATTGACATCAATAAAAAAACCTGCATCTTTAGAAGAACCTTTTATATCAATGACAACATTAAACATAAAAGTTCAACACTAAATGATAATGCATAACACACTCTCCCTTAATCAATGATAATGTTCAAAAATCTCACCCTTTTTCATTGATGGAAAACATACTCAAGAAACTCTGTCAACCACTCCTGAAGGTAATCATATGTTAGACCTAGTTCTTGCTTTCTATTTCTCACCCTTTATGATCTTTCTCATTTTCTCATCTTTTTTGATATTTTATAATTTTTATCCCTCTTTGACATTAATGATAAAGATTTTCATAACTATTATCTCTTTCAAAATGAACTCAGACTACAAGATTACTTCCACACAAATTAGGCACAATTAAACAACTTGAATAACTCCCCCTCAAACCATGCATACCTTATTTTAAAAATTCACTTGTTCATGAAGGTAATGAGCATGATCCTCAGTCTCTCAATGATTAATAAGGGTAATAATTACACCTAATTCCTATCTTAGATGTTCAAAGGTTACCTTTAGTAGTGGTTTGGTTAGGATGTCTATAATCTAATCTTATATAAAAACATATTCAAGTTTAACCCTTTGTTCATTTACTTTCTCTTTTAGAATATGATATATAATGGGAATGTGTTTGGTTTTTATGTCCATGATAGGATTCTTTGAGACACTTATAAAAAATTTATTATCATATTAGATACAGATTAGACCATCATACTCCACCTTATAATATTTTAGGGTCTATCTCATCCATAAGACCTATGTGCAACATGAAGCAATTGTAATATACTTAGCTTCACAAGTAGATAAAGCTACTAATGGTTGCTTTTTCCTTATCTAAGACATTAGAAATACTTCTAGGAATAAATCTCCTCCACTAGTACTCTTCCTATCATCTATACTTCCTACCCAATCTACACACACACACACACACACACACACACACACACACACACACACACACACACACACACACACACACACACACACACACACATATATATATGTAGGTTATCAAATTAAACTCCTTGCCTTTTGGATATCATAATCCATACTCTATAGTCCCTTTGAGATACTTGAGTATCCTTTTATCTACATGATTTCAAGTCTAAAGGTAGTAGTATATAATATAATACCCAATAATTGACCTATATTACATCTTATTAAATTTTGAAGACTCATTTTCTTTGCTCAACTTACATCCTATGGCCATTGGTGTACTAACTACCTTGCACTATTCTATCTCAAACTTTTTCAAGATCTCTCTTATGTACTTAGATTGTGAGATAAATATACCTTTTTATATTGAATAATATGCAACCTAAGAAATAAATATAGTTATCTTATCATAGACATCTCAAATTCATTCTTCATCACTTTTGTAAAGGCCTTTGTCATGTTTTCATTATTTCCACCAAAGATGATGTCATCCACATAAACAAATAATATCAACTAATGATTGTCTTCTATCTGTATATATATATATATATATATATATATATATATATATAATTGTCTACAATTCCACTTTTTAATCCTTGATCTAGTAGATACTTCTCTAGCTAAACATTCCAAGCTCTAAGAGCTTGCTTTAGACCATAGAGAGACTTTTTTAATCTATAAACATAGTATTTTTTATCTATTAGATATAAACCTTTAGATTTATTAAAGTAAACTCATTCTTCTAGATTCCCATTCAAAAAGGCAGATTTGATATCCATCTAGTATAGTTTGAATATTTTGAATCTTGCATAAGATAAAAATAATTTGATTGCCTCTAATTTAGATTCTGGTACAAATTTTTCATCAAAGTCTACCCATTCAACTTGTGCTTATCCCTTGGATACCAATCTAGCCTTGTTCCTAGTGACATATCCATTTTCATTCAACTTATTTCTAAACACCCATTTTGTGTTAATAACATCTTTATCTTTCGGTCTAGGAACTAGTTTCCAAGTCTCATTATTTTCTATTTGATGTAACTCCTTATTCATAACATCTATCTAAAATTTATCTTTGGTTGTTTCTATAATATTCTTAGGTAAAATCTTTGATAATAAAGAAACATTATCTTTATTTAGATTACTTACCAATCTTTTCCTTGTTTACATACCTATATTATTGGTGCCAATGATTTAAGATTCAAAATTATCTCTTTGAATCTATCTTGAAGGTCCCTTTGAGTCTTGTCTCTCTTCACCTTAATGTTCTTCCTCATTAACCTCTATAGGCTTCTCATCATTCTTGGAATCCAAATTCTTAGAATTATTCTTTGAATATGAGTGAGATTTTATTATCTCATCAACCTTTACATTTGTACTTTCCACTATCTTTTCTAGTATATTATTGTAACATCTATGAGCTAAGTTAATTAATGAGTATCCTAGGAATATCCCTTCATCATATATAAAATCAAACTTACCCAAGTTTTCATCTTTTATTTTGATGAAACATTTACTTCTAAAAACTCTAAGGTGTTCTACATTTGTAGGTCTACCTTTTTATAGTCTATAAGGAGTCTTGTTACAATTTATTCTTATTTGAAATATATTAAAAATGTAAAAATAAGTGCTACATACCTCTCTCTAATAGACATTAGATAATATAGATTCATGCAACACATTTCTATCCATCTCTTAAACTATTCTATTCTTCCTTTCCACTACTCCATTCTATTGAGGTGTCCTAGCTATCAAGAATTTTCTTCTTATTCCATGAACCTCATAAAAGTCATAAAAATCATTGGATAAAATCTCTCCTCCTCTATCATATCTTAAGCACTTGATATTCCCATTATTCTCATTCTCAACAAGGACCTTGAATGCCTTAAACTTGTTAAGAGCTTTTGATTTCTCTTTTAGGAATGCAACCCAAGTCATTATTTTGTAGTAATCAATAAGTAACATGAAGTAATTGTCTCCTTGAATTCTTTGAATTCTCATAGGCCCACAAATATAAGTCTGGATTAACTCCAAAGATTTTTTGGTAGAGTACTCCTTAGACTTTAAACTTCTCTTAGTCTACTTACCAAGTTGACATGCCTTATAAAGATTGTTTGTAGGTTTGATGATCTTAGGAATATTCTTCATAGACTTGTTAGTGATAATTTTGGCTATATTTTCAAATTTTAGGTGTCTTAGCCTTCTGTGCCATAGCCAATTTTCATCTATCTTGCTCATGAAACATCTCTCTTTTTATCTCATTTAGTATATATAGGTTATTCTTAGTCCTCTTGGCATTGACAATTAGCCTTCCTAATTTGGCTTTTCTTATCTCACAACCTTTTTTATGAAAGGTTGGTGTGTGTCCTTGCTTGTACCTATGACTTAAATTGAGTAGGTTATGCTTCAAACCTTCTAAATATAACACATTTTGAGTCTTGGTATTTCCATTATCCAAACATAAAACACCCTTTCCAACTATATTAGAATTTGTGTTATCTCCAAACCTCACCATTATTACAACATTATTTTTTAATGAGATAAACTTATTTCTATCTCTTATCATGTGGCTTGAGAAAACACTATCTATATACCATTTCATGCCTTCATCTTGAAAGTGGAAAATAGTCTGAGATTCATAAAATCCTCTTTAGTCTTTTGTTCCTCCTTGACAAGAGGTCAATCTTGATTTTTGGGTTTAATATGATCCATCATGATTATCTTTGGCTTCCATACAAATGTTTGATCCTCTTTGTACATTCTAGGAGCTTCATGTTTTTTAATTAAATCTTGTATTCCTTTTAGCTTTATTAGAGTAGAATGTAGCAATGTGTCATGTATTATGATACATATAGCCAACAACATTTTTGTACTTTCCATGATTTAGAAATAACTTATCCTTTATTGAATTAGGCTACCTGATTAGGTTTTTTATGTAGATATTCTTGACTTGTTATAATTTTTCATGCTCTCTCCTGAACTTGCTCATTTTACCTATTAGCTTCACATGTTCAACTTGTAACTGGTTATACTCAATTTCCTTTGATTTGAATATTATGTTGATATATTAAAACTAACTATCAAGATTATTGATAGCCTTCTTTTGATTCTTCAAATCATCAATAGTTCTTATGAGCTTAGTTTTAAGGTTAAATTTATATTCTCCTTTATTCTCATATAATACTTATTCATAATACATGTTATATTCTCCCTATTGATCACAATACATCTTGTGATTCTTAGGATCACCTTTAGGTTGTCAAGCCTACTCCAAATGACCTACTTTAATATCAATTATTGGAAACAACATGACTAAGAGGGGGGTGAATAATTAATCAATAAAATTTTCATTCAATTACACTTAACCATACATGAACCATTCTAACAAGCATGATCATATTCTTAAGTATAAACATCAAATCATAATAGCATGAAACAAATAAACACATAATATACATGGGAAACCCTCCAGAGGTATAAAACCCAAAAATTAATCAAATTTAATATAGTCTTATAATACAAACATAAATATTTATTAAATCTCCAAATCCACATTAAACACCAACCCTAACTAGGCCATCACCAATTCAACTAGGCTTTATCAAAAACCCACTTGTAAGGAGGCACCAACCCCCTAGATGACTCAGTACCAACTCAGCCACCTAACTATTTGATCACCTTCAAAAAACCTTATTTATTATAAAACATATGATGATCTACTTCTTGATATCTTCACTCACTTTGGTCCCTCTCAAACTAACCTTTAACTTTCTTTTCTCAACTATCCCTCTTCATAGATTGATTAGGTCTTTTAAAATTGATCCCCATATGCACAACCTTTTTTATATATTCATAAAATTTATTTTATAGTATGAATGAACTCATTATACTACCTAATTACCTATATAATTTTCTTATATTATTCTACTCTTACTCTCTAAGCATACCAAAATAGGCCTAAACTATTTTGCTTTTATACAAGTCACTTGATCATATTCTTATTAGTTAGATACATATTCAAATCACTTATATCATACATAAATAACTTAAATAATATTCAAATATAATTCCTTAATTATTAATAAATTAATATAATACATCGGCCATACATTAATTATCCCTTATTCCTTTTTTAAGATTATATAGACCTAATAGGCATTTTTAACAACACATTACCCTTTGATCCTTATTAAAGCATATCTAAATACCTTAAATTATATAAAAACATCATATTCCACTCTGATATACCTTATTCAACTTCACTTTATGTCCAAAATATGCTTTATATCCAAGTACCACTTTAACCCTTTATCAAATCATTATATATAAAAACCTTGTGCATATACAAAAAATTTATCTTAAACAACTAAAGCATATACTCAATTTTTCCAAAAAACCATGGAAAAAAATATATATTTAAGAACCTCATGACCTCAGTGTCATCATAATCTTCATTTGATGATTTAGCTTAGTGTAAAAATTCTCAAACACTTCTTTGTAATATGTTCACTCAAAACTACCCACTGACTCCAAAACATAGTCAAGAAAACATGAACATTTGACACATGATTGAATATATTCAAGGTATTTAGATGCATGAACATGATATTTTAACATATTTATAGAAATTTAAACTAATTATATCATGAAATTTAATGAAAACTATTGGTCTTATAGATCAATCTACTGACATTCTCTCTCATAGACTCTACTCAACCAAATAATCAATTTTGGCTTCAATGTTTCAAACTTTTAAAATTACTTATAATCTTCTATAAATCATGGATAGATCATACAAGACCAAAAAAAATCATCATTTATTTCAATGCATCACTCTTACATGAAAACACATCAGGAAACATCTTCTCACTTCTACCTAATTTTCTTATGGCGTACAACACTAGGTTTGTTAGCGACTGGACAACTTGGATCACCAAATTTAGACACCTAATATCTATAATCTATCCATAAATATTTATGAATAAAACCTACATGTCTTAAACTTTGATCTTTATCAACTTAACAACTTTGACTCGGTCAACTCTATCTTCTACAATAAATTTCCAAAAGACAAGCACTTTTTATAGGGTCTACTCATTCACTTAATAAACCAATCATACATAGATATGCTTAAGAGAGTTGAATTAAACCTCCAAACACTTTTTTTTATCATATTAACAATTTTGAGATATTTATAATAAGATCTTCAATATCAGGTCATTATTAGGATTTTATGGGGGTTTAGACCATCTTTTAGTCTTAACAGTCATTCATAAAAATTATCTCATCTTTATAGAAACCAATGCTTGAAAATTTGATCTATAACCCATCCTCATCTACCATGAACACCTTAGGTTCTCATGAAAATGTTACATGTGTCAATGATCATTGAGAAAACCTTCTTAGGTAGAAAACTCTTTGTTCTATGTACTCAAGAAACCTTGAAATACTTTTCAAGCCTTTTTATTGCAAACCAAGACCTTAACATTCATGCCCATACTTAAAAAAACTGTAATCACCTCTATAAATTTTTACCTACTCACCGACATCATGGAAACTGATCCTATTACCTCATCTAAACACCATCTCTCTTCTTGATTTCTAAGCCTTGACCTCCAAGTCTTATTAGTCCTTGAATATAACCTTCTAACCAACCTATAGAATTCACGTTGAAACTCTCTTGTGTTTAAATTTCTCTTGTGTATTTTCAAGTAACCTCATACACTCACTCTTCTTTGGTACTTCAATAAAAATTATTCAGAGCTATTTATACATCTATGGAACTTGACTATAACAAATTCAGAGTTGCATACATATATATTCATAGTTGACCTTTTGATCAACTTTAAGGTCATTAACACCTTATGTATAGCCTTAAACAATATATATAATGTTCAAACACTATCAAATGTTCTTTAGAGAATTCTCATCTTTGTAGCTCATTTAACACATCTTTAGATCTACTTACATAGATCTTTATAGCACATAATTTCTTCTTTAGAGCCCACTTATTTCATCATGCCACCTATAAATACCATCTCAAAAGGCATAGACAAAGAAATAAAAGATGATTTACATTTTCTATATTGACATGTACTCACTTATGCTACTTCTCGATGATTTAACTCAAGATGACATTAGAACATTTTTCAAATATTATTATTTCATCATAGCAACAACACTCATTATTATGGCAATAAAACTCATTCATATACATACCTCAAGGATTACTTGAACAAGATTCTACACAAGAACCTTTGACATCAATGATATTAGATTGACATCATTGAAAGAACCATGCATCTTTAGAATAACATTTGACATGAATGATAACTTTAAACATCAAAGCTCAACACTAAATGAAAATGCACAACAAACTCTCCCTTAATTAATGACAATGTTAAAAAATAAGTAATAACTCTCTTATTTCTGACATGTTTGAGGGTGGTGGAAGGGATTTTGAATATTTGATTGGTTTTCTCATGTTTTGGTTTGAGGAGGCTTAGAGTCAGAATTGGTAATGGTTATTGTATGATTATTAGTTTGGAAAGAATCCTTAATGATACTATGAGAAACTTAAAATTGAATCATGAGAAAATCTTGTCCTTTAACTTGATCAAGGGCTTCTTCTAAAGTTTGGGGTGATAAATTTAGACCTTGTATTGAAGAGAAGGTTTTAAAGTAGTGGTAAATAGTTTAAAGATATTATCATAACTTATGTTATTATATTCATTATGAGCTAATGATTTCCATCATTTTAAAAAGTTATGAATATATTCATTAAGTAATTACTTAGAATTTATGAAATGGGTAATTCCATTTTAAAGAAGATTAGTGTGTTGGAATTCCTTAAATAAAGCATTAATTATATCATTGTAAAATGGAATGTTGAGGAACTTGGTTGTACCATTCTAGATCATCTTCCATAAATTTTTTGAGAATAAATTTAGTATTAGTGAAGAAATTAGTTTGGACCCATTCCTTGTAAATATTACCATGATATTTAAGTAAAATATCCATATACTTAGTCCAGTCATATGTAATAATTGGATAAATGTTTCCAATATCTATAGATATAGTAAATGGATCTAAAGGCTTATTTTGAATTTGTTTAAGCAATTTGTGATGCATAAGAGGTTGATGAGTGATTTTCCCATTGGCATATCAAAAATAAGGGGGGAAAATTATTATTATGTTGAAACAAGATGATGGTAGGTGGACTTGCCATTTTTAAGATATGATATTACATTTGGAGCATTTGGGAGTTATTATTTTTGCATAAGATTCATTTATTGAATCTTTTTAAAAAAAATTTACTTATATCAATAGGTGGATTTTGATTATTAGGAATGGGGATACCAATATTCCTAGGAGGGGGATTTCCCATATTAGTGATAGGAAGATTACCTAAAGGTGGTTGTCAAGGTTAGTATTAGTTTCTCTAATGGTGAATCAAGGAATTTGTGATAAAGTAACATTTGTCTTAGGGGTATAAATGGTATTATCATCTAGGTTTTTGAATATATGTGAGTCATATAGGTCATAATTTTGAGTGATTTGTACCATATTATAGATTATAAATCTATAGGGTTGTTGGGAGTAGTTACACCATGAAGTGTGGTCTTCATTAATGGGTAAAGTAGGTAGAAAAGAGAAACACATGTAAAATCTAAATGGGCTAAGACTACAAGGAATATTATAATAGGTGATTTAATTATGTTGATTCATTTGGAGAATTGAATTAATATGTTATTAATTACATCAAATGAACATTATCATCCTAACATGATTTAATAGTTTTTTATATAAAAATGTTAATGAAATATATCAGGTCAAACTGTTGGAGTATAATAAAAATACATTGTAAATGGGGGCTAGAAATATAGACTAGGTCATCTACAGCTAATTTAGTTATATAGATTGATAAAAATAGGATAAAACTATATTAATCTTGGTTGATGTAGTTAAAAAAATTAGATAATGACTGTGACCAAGAAATGTATTATATTGAGCCTAGTTGATGTAGTTACATAAGTAGAATTGGAAGGATATAATTATCTCAAACCAAGTCAATATAGTTAAATATGAGAAAATTTAATGAAATAAAGAATAGATTTTTTGGTATTGGTCAATAAAGTCTAGTAATCAGAGTTAAATTAAACTTATAAGATTACATCAAGCCTGGTCAATGTAATTTATTCACACATAGAAAACTATATTGGCATTGAACTATGAAGTTATAACACAGCACAAAAACATATCGATGTTGGTTAATACAGTCTACAATATATAATACAATAGCAAGAAACTTAGAAATTTAATTATTTTTTCTAACTATTTATCTATAATGAAGATTGGGTAGAAGTGTTTAAAGGATGTGACTAATCTGTAGGCTCTCAAATATACTTGATTATCTTTTGGATAGTGTTAACCTAATATTTTAGAACACCGACTATGAAGGAAGTATTATTCCCATATCCCACTAAACCTAGTTTCAAGGGTAATCTGAGATTAAATTCTTAGTACTAACTACTAATTGGTCCTCTATATAATTAAATAGATGGTTATTGAGAAGTGTTCCTATTGTTGATGTTGGGCATCGATGTTATCATTAATGTCAAAGGTTCTTAAGAAAGGTGTTCATAAGGTCATTGAAGAATTTTATTATTTGATAGAATCATTATGAGGTATAACATTTTTTTAAGATCATGTAAGTCATATTATTAAGGTTTATAAGAATCAGAGAGTGTTTCAATGCAAGTTGTAGAGTTTCAAGTGCTTGAAAAACCTAGTCATGGCTAGTCATGACATGTAAAGTCCTAGTGAAAAGGTTTGATCATGGTATATTGGTGAGATAAGTAAAAAAAGGAATAAGAGGATGTATTAGGTTTTTTTAGCATGCATATGAGTTATTTGAGTACTTAGGAGAGTCTTAAGTTGAGCTTATAGGGATAAGACCTTAAGTCCAAGTCTACAACTAGACCACTTCTAGACCCTACTTAGCCTAATGAGGCATCATGATCTATTTTAAAAGAATATGAAGGATGTTTGAAATTTTTTGATAAGGTGAGATGTTGTTTTATCATTTAAGTGAGGTGGATAGCACATGGAAAGAGGTATGAAGGTTAGTTTTAAGGTCTAATGTGGTTTGTAGGTCAAGGTTTAGAAATAAAAAAGAGAGATGGTGGCCAAATGAGGTATGAGATGTAGATTTCAATATAAGAATGAAAATATGATAATTTGGTGTGATAGATTATCCTAGGTTTTTTGACCAAGTTTGAGGTCATGGTTTGTAAGAAAAGGCATGAAAAGTGGTTTTAAGGTCTCTCGAGTGCACAAAATAAAGTGTTCTCAACTCAATAAGGACTTTCAAGTGTTCATTGGCATGTGTAAAATATACAAAAATAACCTAATATATTCATGTTATATAGGAAAGGGTCCTAGTGAAAAATCATAGGCATTATTTTTTAGATTAAGGGGTTATGCTTTATGAATGATTGTTAAGACTAGAAGATAGTTTAAACCATCAAAGAACCCTAATAGTGACTTGATATGAAATAAGTTGTTATAAAGTGATCATAATGGATTGATATGGATATTTAACTCATTTTATTTTATATTAAAATCTCCCATACACCTCTAGGTGTGATTGGTTTTTTAGGTGAGTGAGACCTTATAGGAAAGGCCTTATTTCTTAGAGATTTATTATAGCAGCTAGAGTTGACCAAGGCAAAATTGATAAATAGATGGAGTACAAAGCTTGATAATTTTATGTTATTCCATGTTGGTTTATTATTAGGTTTTATCACTCAAGTGTGTTAAACCAGTCATCTAAGACAACCTATCACTAATAGGCCTAATGATACAAATAGTGAGAAACCCAAGTAGAAGTGAGAAGGTGATTATGGATGTATTATGATGGATTAGGGATGAATAAAAGTTCATGGATACATTTTTAAATACTTTTAATACAATCTAATTTTAGATATAAATTTTGGAGATCATTTTATATAGCAAGAAGTTAGTCTCAAGTTGACTTATCTAGCTCAGTGAGATCTGTGTACAATGAGGTCATGTGATTGGTCTAGAAGACCACTATTGCCATTATATATTATGATATTTTGTTTTATTTTGTTATAAGGATGTTTTATTATATTTTTAATTCATTTTAAGTCCTTTATTGTGTTATTTAAAGTTTCATAAGCTCAAACTTTCATGGCTATATTTTGAGTCTAGTTGGCAATTCTGAGTGTGATACTTACAGATAAGGGTGTGATTAATTTTACCCTAAGTTGTGGAGTATAAATAATATGGTGATTAACTTGAGGTAATATAACTTATATATATGATATTTGTTTCCATGGTTTTTTCTCCTTTTTTTAATCTTCAGTAGTTCAAGACATAGTTTTTGAGTATGCACATGCCTAATTGTGAACATTACTAATGAAATGCTTCAAATAGTGATTGGATATAAAAGGTGTCATGAAAATAATATGATATTATTATCAGTATATTTTATTTACATATTATATTTTACTTTCATGTAAATATATATAATGTTTCCAAGGAGTTTAATGGGTAATGTATGCTAATGAAGGCCTATTTAAATTAGGTTTCCTTAAGGCTTAAAATGGGTTTTGGTCCTATATGGTATGACCAACCCATTTTAATGTTTTATTAATGTTTTTAGAATGTAATAATTTCTATTTTATTTTAAATATAAGTGGGAAAGTGTGTATAGATGACAAAGTGGTGTATGAGCAAGAGCCTAGTATAAGAACAAGGCCTAATTGTCTAGTTAGAGAATGAGTAAGTTGAAATGAATGATATAAAAATTTGAAGTTATTAAGGAGGTATTTTAGAACATTATAAGGGTGTATATAAATTATAATTAATATCTTACAAGTTTAATATGTCTAAAAATTAAGGTTAGATGACCTAATCAAGTCAAGAAGAGGGTTAGTCGAGTAAAGAGGCCTATAAGGTAGTATGAGAGGATAAGAGTGCGAATAGATGAAGATTTGGTCATAATATTTTTTTTGAGAAACAATGTGATCTGAAGGTAATAAAAATAATTATGTGGCAAAATTTGTGTTGAGTCCTCTAGGGGGTTGGTGCCTCCTTGCAAGTGGGTGCTTGCTAAAGCCTATTCAAGTGGGTACTTGATACTTGGTGTTGGTGCTCCATGTAAAGTTGGTGATTCACTAAATATTGATATTTTTATTATAGGGTTGTATTAAATTTTCAAATATTAATGGGGTTTTTTCCAATTAAAATTTTCCCACTCATGTATATGTTTATTGTGTTATGGTCATGTGAATGACTCTTTATGCATTGTTATAGCTTTATATTGCTTTGATGGTTCAAGGAATGTTAAAGTACATGTGAAAGAAATTCTTAAGAGACTTATTCACCCCTTTACCTCTTAATAATTATGTTTCTAACAATTGGTATTAGATACTTGTCCTTTGAAGATAAGTCTAACATCTTGAAGGTGATCCTAAGAAGCACAAGATGTCTTGTGATTGACAAATAGAAGACAATATGTATGATGAATAAGTATACTATGATAGTGAAGTAGGAGAAGTTTAATTAGACCTTGAAGATGAGATCATAAGATCCCTTGATGATTTGAAAAATAAAAATAATAATATAAATGATCTCAATATTTAGTTAGAAAGTTGCAACACAAAGTTTAAGATTAATCAAGTTGACATGACTAGTTAAAGATAGAGATATATTACTTGAAATTTTAGCATGAGTAGCTCATAGACAAAATGAACAAGTTTGAAAGAGAGAATGATAATCTAGAACAAGTCAAGAGTAACAACATGAAAAGACTAGTTATCCAACCCAATGTAATAAATGATAAGTCATCACGGGATCATGGGAAAAGCATTAATTAGTCAAGAGGTAAGTATAAAAATGTTATTTGATACATCTATCACAATATGGGTCACATTACAAGATTATGCTATAATAGAGTTTAAAGGCCCTCAAGATTTAATAAGACATATGAATCTCCTAAAATGGATGGGAAGGATCAAACATTGGTATAGAATCCAAATCAAGTTAGGATGGATCATATTGAGCTCAAGAGTCAAGATTGACTATTTTTCAAAGAGGAACACAAGACCAAAAAGGATTATATTCTATCTTAATATGCCTTTCAAATTAAAGATAAAGCCATGAAATGGTATATAGATAGTGGTTGATCAAGCCACATGATAGGAGATATAAATAAGTTCATCTCATTGATAAGAATGTTGTAGGAATAGTGAGGCTTGGAGATGACACAAATTCTAATATAGTTGGCAAGGGTGTCTTGAGTTTGGATAATAATAAGACCAAGAAATAACATGTGTTGTATATGGAAGGTTTTAAACATAAAATTATCAGTGTAATTCAAATTTAAAATCAAGGACACACACTAACCTTTCATAATAGATGGTGTGAGATAGGAGATCTAAATCAAGAAGGCTAATTTTCAATGCTAAAAGGACTGAGAACAATCTATGTGTCTTGAATGATATCAATAATAAGATATGCTTCATAAGAAAGATAGATGAAAGTTGCCTATGGAATAGAATGTTAGGTAACCTAAAATTTAACAATCTAGTCAAGATTAAAACTTATAAGTCTATGAATAACATGACTAAGATCACCAAGCCTATAAATAGACTTTGTAAGGCATGTCAACATGGTAAGCAAACTATAAGAAGGTTTGAGTCCAAGGAGTAATCTACTAAAAGACCCTTGGAGTTAATACACACTAATCTCTATTGGCCTATAAGAATTAAAATCATTAAAGGAGATAGATACTTCATGTTACTCATAGATGATTACACAAGAATGACTTGGGTTACATTATTAAAAGAAAGGTTAGAAGATCTTGACAAGCTCAATGCATTCAATGCTCTTATTAAGAATGAGAAGAATGGGAATATTAAGTCCCTAATATCCAACAAAGGAGGATATTTTTTTTCCAATGAGTCTAATGACTTATGTGAGGTTCATGGAATAAGGAGACAATTCTTAGTAGCTAAGACACCTCAAAAAAATTAGTTGAGGGAAATGAAGAATAGGGTAGTTTAAGAGATGGATAGAACTCTGTTAAATGAGTATATACTATCTGATGGATATTGGAGAGAGGTAGTAGGCATTATATTCTACATTTTAAATATAATACAAATAAGGACTAATAGAAACAAGACTCCTTATGAACTATGGAATGGTAGACCTACCAATGTGGAACACTTTAGAGTGTTTGGGAGTAAATGTTTCATCAAAATAGATGATGAAGATTTGGGAAATTTTCATTCCAAAGATGATGAATTTATATTCTTAGGATACTCATCAATGAGATCAACCTATAGATGTTATAATAAGAGGATAAAAAATAGAGTGGAAAACACCAATGTGAAGATTGATGAGACAAGGAAATCACACTCACAGTCAAAGGACACTTTAGAGACTTGGACTTCAAGAATGAAGAGGAGACTATAGAGGTTGATGAGGAATAGTACATTATGAGGTTGTGATGAATATTTAGGCTAAGAGGAATATAAAAAGAGGCCTATAATGTGACTATTTGAATATACTAACTCACTCAACCTTAACACATCCTATAACACTTCACATGCATTACAAAAAGAATATTTCCAACTAAAAATAGGTGAGAGAATAAAACAACATTGCAAAGAAAACAAGTCATCACTAATAAAAATCAATAATCCAAGTAAAAAAAACTATGAATATTCATGGAAGAGGTAAAAATTAGTAGTTTTATTGATCAAATGGTATACAAATTAATATAGCTTCACCATACTCAAGTGGAACATAAATTACAAAAGCCAAAAGGCTAGTTCTTATAGAACTTGAGAGAGAGAGAAGAGATGAGAGAAGTCTAAAGGCCAAAAGGAAAATTTTCAAGATGATAAAATGAGTTAAATCTCATGAGGAGAATATGTTAAATGAACCATGCAAGGTAAATAATTACAAGTGTCCATATAAGTCATGAAACTCATGAAAAGTGGCTTGAAACTCCTTGTGGTAGTTCAAAAAATTGCCTTCATTATTCACCTCAATTTGAATTCTCTAAAATTTACTAGGGATAGGTTTGATGATTCAAATTAGAGGGAAGGATTTCAAACATGTCTCTCCATGCATTGGTTATAGTCCTAGTAATCTAGAATCATCTAAGAATGAGCCATTACCACCTATAGTATAAGAAAACTCCTCTTTCACACATATTACACACTTAGCTTCCAAAAGGCATAAATTTTCCATTAAAATTAATATAATGGAGTGTATTATACTTTTAAAGACCCTCCATAGCCTTAGAAGCATTAGTCATAACTTAAAATCATCTCACTTTAAGTTTTCCACCCTTCTCACTAGCTTGGTCATTGTGACTGTTTTGATTTCATGAGATGAAGTAGCTAGTTGAGATGTTTAAAAGTTTTTCCAAGACATGAAATTGAATAGGGAGTTATATTAAGTCATAATATTCCCTTCCATGTGATTATCATATCTTTAAACCTCTTCAAACCTACACAACACACAAAATAGTCAAAATACCATGTTTTATACTCCATCCATATAGTTATATACAACTCGAAAGTATTTGAAGGATCCTAAAATATCCTTATATATCCTACAATCATTTTCATGTTCAAACTGGTCCATTTAGATGCATCTCTAACCTTGTTTTCCCAATCAGGTCATTATAAGGGTTTAACAAGGGTTTTGAGTTATTTTTATCCTTAATTATTGTTCATAAATCCCTAACATTGAAGTTTCAAACCAATTCCACTAATTTGATTTTGAGGACCTCCATCAACCTCCCTAAACTCCCTTTTCCTCCATTCACAACCTCATGAAGGATGTGAGCATTTCAACCTAGCCTATTGATCTTGTCTTCTCCATTCCCTATAGGCTTTAAGTTATCTTAAGCTAAAATTATCCTTACTTGTATTTCCTATAAAATTTTGAGACTTTTACACATCTTAAATTACTTTATACACATTATATAATATTTTTTAATTTCCATGTCATGCTAGAATTGAAGATGACTTCTCATTTGGGAACTAGGCCTAACCATGCCTAATAGCCTATCTACACCTTAAAGTCCAAAATCAAATTTTGATGGATTTACATAAATATTAATAGATTATATACCTCTATTGTTCCCCCATTAACATTTTTAAACTATTTATAAATATTATCCAAGGATCGAAAGGAAGTTGACCCCCATTTGGCGTTTAGACTAAAACCCTGCCCCTTTAGGCCTGACTATAACTCTTGTGGATTTAGACCACTTGTTTAGTTTCACCATTTATTTATTTTAATTACATGCTTAATATGTTTATTTAAAATTATCACACCTTATTTAAAGGTTCACACAACTCTTGGTCCATCATTTCATTCTTTCTTTCCAAACCTACCAGTTTATACCTAAAGGAAAGTGCCCTTTATCTGAGACAAAATAAAGGGAACTTCCCCTATTTTATCAAATATTTTTAATGTTTTATATATTTATATAGGTTTTAAATACCATATATAAAATGTTTCATCCATTTTTTAAACCATTTTACCCTCCAAAATATTAAAAACCCAAGATAGACCTACCAAGCAAAGACTATGTGCAGGAATTTCACTTTATGGACCGTGTTATGCATCATTTGAGTCATTTTCTCCATTTGTGTCCATAATTATGGTGTCATGAGGTTTTTATAATTTTTATTAAGGTGTTATAATCCTTAATTAATACATCTAACCTCTCACAAGTCTCTCATACTACTTGCTCGGTTAAGACTGTGTTACTCTACTTTTATCCTTTAATAGTGAATCATGTAGATTGTTTGTCAACATTTAGCTTGAGAAATGTGTTTATAAACTTCCATAGAGTCCATTTCAATCATATTACACCTATTTGGACTAATTTTTTCACTTTTACTATTCTAAATCATCCCTTACATACCCTTTCTTAGCTCATTATCACCCTACAGGCACTTGCAATTGACTATACGAAGTCTTGTAGGTGGATTTTCTCCTTAAACCTGTGTTATATATTCATCATAAACTCAATAAGATATTATAAAATAATTTTTATTTATATTTATAATACCAATATGATATCTCCATCCTTAAATCTCACTTCATGATTGGGTTAAGGGCTAAGATTTGTTGTAGGTGAATGTTCATAAACACTGCAACACCTATAGGTGAGTACGGGAGGCAAAACTAAGTATCTCTCTCTCTCCTAATGATATTTAGATCATGAATCTTATTTTAAACAAATTTTTGATCATCCAAGTGTGAGTCATGGCATAATACTAATAATTTTGGTGGAAAAGGTTTCCTTGGGTTTAAAACTGTAGGAGATCACTACTTGAAATTAGTGCATGAAAATATAACTTTAGACATTCTAACCACCATCCTCTCTTAGTCATTTATCCTTAAAACTTTGAAAAATAAAAATTGTATGTGAGAGATACAAGTTTTTATTCTTAATATTCATCAAATAATTTGATAACGCTACTACATAACCATGATAAAATGACTTTAGGCCTTTGTTTTCTTGTTTAAGGGATAAGGTTCCTAAAATAGTCATTTTTTGTTAATCATACATCAATAAAATATTATAAAACTCAATATTTTGTTCATGAGAAAATAAAAAATTAATAAACCCCCAAATAATTTGAGAAATAATTAATCAAACTCCCAAAATGATACTTCAATTTTTCTTAGTCTCTGTTAAGCCACTTGTAAGTGGACTTTTGTACACTTAATCAGTGAAGATGGGTAGGTTGGCAAAACACATAGTTTGCTAGATTTTTCATGGTTTTTTATATTCATAAATAATTATAAATATACTCTCTCTACTATAAATGACATTTATCATCTCAAAACTACTCCTAAATGTGAGATTCTTCATGAGGACACTTGTATATGCATTTTAATAGCAGGAAACTATGAGTTTAGGCAATGGATAGAATTTGAAAAATGTATATTGATGAATGGTATCATGAATCTACTTAGGATAATTATAATTTATTTAAATTTATACCTAATTAATTAGGTATTAATACAAGATCAAAAACATCAATTCCAATATAAAATCTCTGGGAAACACCTATTATAGTGTAGGCAAGGATAACAGGTGACTATTTGTGTGGCATATGAGCTTGAAAACTATGAATATTGATTTAGATACTGAAGTTTTAAGGTAAAATTAATCAATGGAGAATTGAAAACATATAAATTAAACTATCACAACCCCTTGGATCCATTTTCAAAGAATGAAAATCTTAAAAATGGTGAAAACCTACCTATTACATAGAAAAGTGCCTTCACTTACAACCTAAGCTAATTTGCCTATTAAAACATCATGAAACATGAAATAAATCATGGATAGTAGATTAAGAGGAAGTAAACATAATATTTATACAACATGACCAACTAAATTATATGTAAATGCCCAAACCAAATCAAAACCTATAGGGTGCATAGATTCACAAGAAGAAAAACATAGTCAACTTCATGAGGATGGTTCATAAAGAAAATGACACCATTATTAAGAATTGTTTTATCTAAATTAATCTATATTATTTTAATTTCACCTCCTAATGGCATTTTATCTAGATTTTCTCCAACTATTCATACCAAGCATAAACCTACTAATTGGTTCTGTGTGTCTAGAAGGGTGAAGAAGGAGTAGAATGGTTTTAGCTCAAAATTTGAACTTATAGAGAATTTAAAACTTGGAATTGAGATTCAAGAATATGAAATTACATCCCATTACCTTCTTCCATTTGTCACCTTATCCCATGGGCTGTACAAGTGTGAAACTCATCTCTTTTCCCAAAAAAAATGCTCTCTCTTCTAACTAACCTACCAATTTCAATTATGAATAGTTGAATAAGGAATAATAGGACACATTTCATGTGAAATCACCATTTTTACACCTTTACACTTCCGAAGGAGGTTTTATAACTCATTTAATGCTCATTTATGACTCCTAAATAACTCAAAATAATATAAAGACTAAAAATACTAATGAACAAGAATAATATAACAAAAAATCATACTAAATGACCTATAATAAAACTTAATACAAATATCATACCCCTTAAAATACCTAATAATTATGTTTTTGCCTATAGGGGTCCTAATTTGACCTATAGGGTCAAATTTTGTCAACACTTACTCCTGACATAAATGCACCCATGAAGAGTATTACTCACTCCACCCTCCCTAATTTTAGGGAGAAAGAATATGAGGATATAGTAACATTTATTTTTTATTTTTAAATATTATGTTATATCTATGATTATAATCAAGATGCTAAAAAAATTAAACTATTTATAACAACACTCAAAGATGCAACACTTTGATGGTTTGTAGGACTTGAAAAGGATGCCATTTCTACTTAGGAAGAAATGAAGGATATGTTTCTAATGAAATACCAATACTATTTTAGAGGTAAAAACTATAAGAGAAATGACATATTCAAAATAACATAAGCTGATGGTGAGTCATTGGAAGAATATATGGAGAGATTTGTATTCATCCTACAAAAGTCCAAACAAACTGTAATGGAGAAAGAATCGGTCAAGTTGATATTCCTAAAATGAATTAGAGATGATTGTCTAGAGGCACTATATTTAATGTTTGGTAGTGATATTTCTGCATTGCCCTTTAATGAACTAGTAGTTTTATGTATAGACTACTTCAAATCAACCATGAATAAAAGTAGGGCCATAACTATTCTTATAGCATTTGTAGCAGGACTGTCTAAAGGTAAAGTTAGAAACCTACTACAAGGAATGAATCAAGACATTATTAGTCACCTAGATACCTAGGTTGATACATTACATACATGAAGGAAGTAGGAAGAAACTAAAAAATGGTTAGCTACCTATTACCCTAAATGTAGAAAAAAGAAGGTAGATTGCATATGACATTCTATAAAAGCAAAGGTAGTTAGTATAACTTAGGAGAATCTTAAAACAATAGATCTACATGCCATAGGAGGAGATGAGAATCAAGTGTTTTATGTGGTTCAATGGAAACCATGGGTGCAAACATCAGGTATGCCATCAAACTATATGTTTACAAATTCTCAATTCTTAAATAATCCTCAATATAGTTTTTGGATGAATATACCCAACAAAAATTATCCCCAAATAAATTTTTAGGTACCAAAAAATTAGTTATAGGTGCAACAAAATGGACAACAAACTCAACCTAGATAATTCCAAAACTAGTAATGGATCTTTCCTTCTAATCCATGGCAATAATAATGGAGAGGTAATCAAGGTTTTCCTTAACAAAGATAACAACCATATTAATAGGCCTTAATGCCAAGCACTTAATAACCTATTATACCCATTCAATTACCTACCCAAACCATCCCCAACCCTAAAAATAAGCTGGTTTAACCAACATAATCCATAGAAATAATGCAATATCCAACATACACCTTGGATATCAATCAAGTCCAACTTTCGTTATGACACATTCTTCCATAACCCACCTAACCCATAATCACAGAACATTTTTAAGAACATGATCCACTCCATACTAATCTATAACCACCCATTTTCAATCCTAATCCAAGTCCACTAAAAAACAAAAATTAATCTAACAATCCTCCTTTTATAGATAGATTATACATATCACATCCTAAACTAGAGCCTAAATTTGATATATTAGGATAACTCAAGAATGTGTGCATAAAAATCCTGATATTTGAAGAAATAAATAACATTGTTCAAGAGATATGTTTGAAAATTTTAAGAAGAAAGAAGAAGGATCCTTAAAAATTCCAAGTTATTAGCCAACTAGTAGATATTAGGTTGGGAAACATAGTTTTCCCAAAATATTCTGATCCTAGAAGTCCTATAGTTAATGTTAACATTCATGGCCAACCCATCTCCAATACTTTAATTGAATTGGGTTCAACCATTAATTTGATGACCATGGAGACTATGCAGTAACTAAAACTGAAAACTATCCATTCAATACCCACCATCCTCTAGATGGTTGATAGGTCAACTATTAAGCTAGAGGGGATTATTGAAGACCTAGTTATCACTTTGGAGTCCTATCAATATCCTTTATAATTTATTTTCCTAAAACCAAAAAGTAACTTGGGAGGTTATCCTCTCATCCTTGGTCACCCATTGTTGGCCATCACTGACACTTTTATTAGTTGTAGGTCAAGAAAAATGTCAATTTCCAACGGAAATAACACCAAAAAACTGGTTCTTTATCTTCCATCCTAGCCTTCCTAGAATGATGGCCCAATATCTTGGATTGATAACTTTGAGGAAGCTATCTCCTTGTAAAATATTTTCATAATTGATTGAATTAAATCTTTTTAGGCCTAAGAATAAGACATTATCATTACTAGTATCTTTCAAAATACCTATCAAGAAGATCTTGTAGCCACAAACATGTTGTAATTTACACCATGCCCCCTTTAAAATATTTTTCTTGAAAATGATCTTGATAAAACCACAAGGGACATTCATAACTTCCATCAATTGCTTCCCCATCAATACAAATATGATCTTTTAATCACCAATGTAGAAACCATGCTCTCTTTAATAAAGCAAGTAGACATTTTACTAAATAAACTTCTCAACATCACCACCTCCTTAACAGCCCAGTAAGAAATATAATTACTTAAAATGCTAAGAAACCAAACAATAACATTTTCCTAGGAATACCATGACATGAGAGGAATAACCATAGATTTATACATTCATTCTATTTATATTAAAGAAGAATGCAAACCTATTCACCAACCCCAATGATGAATGAATCCTATAATTATAGACATTATCAAAATTGAGTTACAAAAAATATTAGATGTAGGATTTATTTATCCTATTTTGGATAGCCAGTGGGTCTCTCCCCTAGTTATTTTACTTAATAAATGGGTAAAATGGCATATTTGTGTTGACTAGCAAGAGTTAAATGTTGCTACCAAGAAGGATTACTTTCCCCTTCTATTTATGAATCAAGTGTTAGATACATTATCAGGGAAATAATATTTTTCCTTCCTAGATAGATATAGTGGTTATAATCATATATGAATTACTCCACAAGACCAAGATAAAACCACTTTAACTTACCCTTGTAGATCCTATGCCTATTTCATCTTACTATTTTTTTTAATGCCCCAACTACTTTTTAAAGGGCTATTTTGGCATATTTGCTTATCACTCCCATGATTGTGTTAAAATTTACATGGATGATTTCACTATCTATGGGTATACATTTCAAGAAACTCTTACCAACCTAGATAAATTTCTTCAATGCTGCCGAGACCACCAATTATCTTTAAGCAATGAAAAGTGTTATATGTTTATGACTGAATGGATTGTGTTGGGGCATCACATCTCCCCTACTATAATTAAAGTTAAGCCTATAAAGATAAGTATCATTAAGGATATACCCACATAAAATAAGAAGAATGATGTTAGAAGCTTTTTAGGACATGATAGTTATTATATATGATTCATCAAGGACTTTAGTAAAATTTCCACCCCATTATTTGGATTGATTACTAAGTATGTTGAATTTACTTGGACTAATGATTGTCAAACTATCTTTTAGTAACTCAAAGACCTTCTCATAAAAACTCTTGATCAAATAGGTCATGATTGGAAGAATCCTTTTCACATCCACATATATGCATCTGACACCACTTTAGGAGTTATCCTAGGCCAAAAATATGAATATTTGAGTTATGTAATCTAGCTTATTAGAAAGAATCTTCAAGGGGATAAACTCAACTATATTATAATAGAGAAGGAATTTCTTTCTGTCATCTATACCATCAAAAAAAATTGACACTGAATTGTTAGTTACTAATTATTCATCCACACAAACCACACAATAATTAGGTATTTAATAAACAAACTTGTTATAAAAGACATGATAATTAGATGGTTTATTTTACTAAAATAATTTGATATTAATATTATGGATAAAATAGGTAAGGATAATGTAGTATAATATTTTCTATCTTGACTACAAAATGAGGAGAAAAGTCCTATTATTGATGATTCCTTTCTTGATGAGCATTTATTGACAGTAACTATTCAATAACCTTGGTTCATAGATATTGATAACTATCTTGTTGTAGGATCACTACCACAATGTTTCTCACCTCTAGGAAAATATCATCTAATCCAAAAGAGTAGATATTATTCTTGGATTGTAGGATATCTCTTTATCACTGGACCAGATTCATTTATGAGAAGATGCATTCGATAAGATGAAGCTTATGACATTCTTAGATCGTACCATGATGAACCATGTGGCAGTCATTTTATTTCCAAAAGAAATATTATGAAATAACTTACTACCAAATATTATTGGCCTTCTTTATATAAGGATATCATGATGTATACCCACTGATGTGATCAATGTCAGTGTATGGGGAAACCCATTTACTCTGATGAAATGCCATTACAAGAACAACTAGTTATTGAACATTTTGATGAATAGGGACTAGATTTTTAGGTCACATTGATCCTAAATCCAATAATAATGAATATATATTGGTGTGTACTAATTATTTCACAAAATGGGTTAAGGTCAAGACCTTAACACATGCCTAAGATGAGAAAGTAGTTGAGTTCTTGTATAAATAAATCATCATCCACTATGGAGTACTAAGAGAAATAGTCATAGACCAAGGACCATAGTTCACATTAGACCTCATAGTTACCTTGGTAAAATAATATGAAATCAGACAAAAAAATTCAACCCCTTATAATCCTTAGTCAAATGGTTAAGTAAAAGTTACAAATAAGGAATTGGAAAATATCCTCACTAATATTGTCAGCTTGCATATAAAATATTGGTCAACTCATTTTTGAAAGCAATTTGGGCTTACAAAATCACTTGAAAAACCATAATTGGTTTCACTCCATATGAACTAGTTTATGATAAGAACCCTATTCTTCCCATTGAATTTGAGCATTAAACATTAAGGACATCACTTGATTTGGGCTTGGATCATTCCTAATCTCAACAAGATATGATCATGCAACTAAATTCATTTGATGAACTTATAAAGGAAGCACTTCATCACACTAAAATAGTGCAAAGACAATGCATGGGTTGATATCATAGGAACATCAAGACTAAGACTTTCCAACCTAGTGACTAGGCACTCCTTTTTTACTCTAAATACAAGGATCATAAAGGAAAGCTCCAATCCAAATGGCTTGGGCCTTATGATATTGAGTAAGTTTTTGACAATGGAGTTGTAAAGCTTATGGCCATTAACTCTATTTGGTTCTGATTTCTTATCAATGGCCATAGGCTTAAGCTATATAAGAAACCATTTTTTAAGGAACTCTCACTTGTCAACTTCTTTAAGAACAATATTAGTCTCTTCTTCATGAAACAAATCAACTTGTTCCTACAACCAAAGGTTATTTCTATCAACCCTTCTCTAATATTTTATAAGAGCAGTAAAGCTTCTTGTAGCGAAGAACAAGCCATTCAAATTAGCTTAGTTAAATCTAAATAAAATCATACCTCATGGGATTCTATAATTCTAGTTGAGTTAGGACCAAAAAATCTAAAAAAAAATAGAAAATTCAGCAATGAAAACCTTTGAGCATTGTTGATGGATGTTGTATCAGAAAACTAGGTCACTGGTTGATCAACATTCATTAAATAAAAAAATAATATAGTAATAAAACTTTTATTTTCATATGTTTTTGTTTGTAGATTCATTCTTTTGGAGTATAAAAACACTTTCCTCTTTGCTACAAGATGAAACTATTTCTACTACAAGATATTTATTATTACTACAAGACACTTCTTGTTGCCACAGGAAACATTTCTCACTTTCAGATGAATTATTATCAGTCCATCATACATTGCATTTCTCAAAAAACATTTTTGCTTCCAATTAAAGGAAAACTCATGTTATTACACCTCACATCCACCACTTTGATAATCATTCATGAATTAATGAATTGTATTCCTACAAGTACTAAGGTAATTATTTTAAATGTATTTCATGTCATAAGTTCTAATTATTACTAATATGATGGGTCTTAATACAATTAAAAAACCACTATATCTTCTCTTGATCATACCAGCCTAAGATATATTATCCTTTATTGATTGACATGACCATTAAATCACTGTTAATGCCATTTCTTATCATTACCATGAGCCATTCATGCATGTCAATTGTATCCCTTGAGTGCAAGTGACCATTTAAGTTGGGAGGCAATTTCTCATAATTAAAATGGATTGTATTGCTCCCAAAGCAAAATCACAAAAATTATACCTAACGATATAAAACCCTCGATGTAAAATCATAGAACCTAAAACTAAAATTCAATCCTACAATATGGGAGGGGACTTACTTAAACATTAGCCTCTTGATATCTCTCCTTTGATTGATAACCCAAACATCCTGGTCCTATTTCAGAATGTAAGATGGGCCCAATATTGTGAGAGGCTACATGATCTTGATTAATTAATTGTAGAATAATTCACTATCTCATTATATAACAACTTGGAAATAGTGAGAGGAATGGAAATAAAGATAACTAAAACTATCGTCTGTAGAGTAATTAGATTACTATGAAAAGATAAATTATGCCAAGAAAATTTTGATGCCGAGGTAGAGAGGCAGAAATTCATTATAGGAGATAAAATCTTAGATACATAAAAATAGGGAACTTCATGGTTATCATTATTAGGAAGATGGGCCAGAGCTATTGTGTTTATCTTTAGATATTTCACTTGTGAAGGGAGATATTCCATGTTACATGGCATTCACTTCATATTCATGATTCATTTATGGCATGTTATTGAGATAAATGTCCCCAACTTCTTGCTTAACATGAACACAAAAATGGTAGAGGAATTTGAAAGAGTTAATCCTAAAGTTCTATCTCATCATTTTTTAATTCAACTAATTATTTAAGATTGATTAAAAAGGACTAGGTCCAATATAAGTTTGGAATATTTTTTCTAAATACCTAGAAATGTAGAAAGTAATAGTACGTGAAATGAAGAAGAAGAAGAGATATAAGTAGAAGAGGAAATGGAAGTATAAGAACAAATGATATAATAAATCCTTCTTGTAGCACTATAGGAACCTAAAAAAATGACCTTCCTATAACACCACAAGAACTTACAGAAAAAAACCTTCTTGCATATCCACAAGAACCTATAGAAGAAGATCTTGTAGCCACACAAGAACCTGTAACAAGGACAAATCTTGTAGAAGGGGCTTCCAAAATCAAAGAATCTAGAAGAAGGAAAAGAAAAATCATTCTCTAACCTGACTCTAAGGATCTAAATAATATCTTCTATCTTCCCCTAAAAAGCTTAGGGTCACATCTAATCTTCATAAATCCCATAGATTAAGAGGAAAGATGAAAGGTAAACTAAGAAATAAACCTTATTTTATTATAGAGATTAATGAGGAATCTAGATAAAATCAAACTACATGCAATCATAAATCACTAGAGGCATTTAGTTTTGATAACCTAGAGACTAACAAAGAAAAATGTTCTTAAGAAGGCAATAAGGAGATAGAGCAAGCAGAACATAGTCCTAAAGAATTGTCAGAAGAACCAATACAAAAAGAGGTAGGAAAAAAGGAGAAACTCATCATACATGTAGAATTTCTTACTTTGGAACAAGCCCTAAAATAAATAGAGAGATTAAGGAAGAATCTACATGATTAGTCAGAAAGATGACTAGATGTGCTTACTATAATAGCTTATCAACCATGACCTTCAATAGAAAGTCATATTACAGTCATTATTTCACAACATTCTATAGTAGAAAATCAATAGTAAAACCTAAAACTACCCAAGCTATTAGGTATAATTACTCATCTGAGGTATCTTCTAAATTGATGAGATGGATAGAAAATTAGTATGAAATTTTTAGGTCATTAACAAAGGAGAACAATAAATTAAAAGAAGAGGTTAGGTTGAAAGAATAAAGGATCTCCAAAATGCAACAAAAAATTGAATATCTAACTTGTCTTACTCAAAATATCATTGACTGTAAGCCTCCTATAATGATATATTCATTTTATCTTGAAGAATAATGGCATCCATTTAAATTCATGAGAATTTATTGTGACATGCCTTATGAAGCATTTGATCCTCTCTCTTTCTTGTAATTATATAAATAAATCTCACAAGAAGAACAAGCACAATTATGTAATTTTTATTTTCATAACTATGGTATGCCTCATGATAGGGAATGGAATCCTAAATTATATGTTAGATATGTCCTCTTAAAGTCATTTTCATCATATTTTTTGAAAAATCATAGGATAGGATGAGAGATGACTGAATATAGGAAAAAGTAAAGGGAAAGTCAATTACGTATGAAGAGAGAGTCATATGCACCTAAGATTGTGTTGATAGAAAGGGATAACATTATGTTGTGAAAGGAAGTCAAAGCTTGGTTTGACAAAAAATGATGCAACCCAAGATTTCTACTTTGGGTTATGAAATTCTATTGGACCCATATCAACATAATCCTACATAAAAATATGGAATGACCTCACTTCCAATCTAAAAAGGAAAGATTTATATTCCCCTTTCAATTTAAAGGTTGAATTTGATAGATTCATAATATATATTCTACTTGAAGGTGAAATGTGATCTCAACTATTGAGCATACAATTATAGACTCCTCTATTTTGGTATCTTATTATAGATTAGAAGGATTAAACTCCATTAGGTGAATATAAGGAGGTCAAAAACTAAAAATTGTATGAACAATGGCATGGATTTTGTGCTAACCTATCAAGTGGTGCCATGGAGCCTATGGATTTCAAAACTATTTATGAAATTGAAATGAGAAAGTTTTTTGCTCAAGGATGAGAAAGGTCCTAATTTGGAGAGTGTGATGAGCCCCAAAAATGTCATGTTTTTATCCTCATCTATCATACTCATCCTTCTTATTTATCATGCTTTTGAGATACTTTCCCATAAAATTTCTATCCTCAAATAACCATAATCTTGTAAATATCATTATGTTCTCATAATCTTTGAATAGTTATAACTTTGTCTATAAATCAAGTATATAATAGTTAATTTTTACTATAAGATGATTTTATCTATAATTTTTTTTAAATATATGTTGAAGAAATAGGTATATAACACATACCATCTTGTAGCAAAAGGGATCGCATCATGTAAATACATCCTACACCCACTACATAACCAAAGTCGTAGACGAACATAATTCGATTACTAGTTTAACTAACTCATAGAAATGATAACAACCTCCATGGAGTGTAATAAGGATGTGGTTGAAGTCTAAAATAACTCTCTTTGTCCTAAGGTAGTATTTCAAGATTCACATGAATGGTGACCTTAGTAGAAGGAACCAATTTTTGTTATCCTCTATCCAAATGTTTCTTAGTTTGGAATGTATATTGTTTTGTATAAAATAGTCTCCCCTATTTTATATAGGTAACAATAGGGTTGAGAGAGGCACTAGATATAAATTAGATAAATATATTAGAAGTACATTTTTTAAGGCAGTTGTTATTGTAATTTCCCTACAACAATACCTTGTTGCATTTTGATGAATATGAAAAATCATTTCTAAGTCCATTTCATTGTTGTAGGAGAAAGGATTGAAGTTGGAGTTAGAAAGAGGAAAGGCCCCTTTCATAAGTCTTGTAGTAATAATCCAACCCACTAAATAGCTAAGCATGTTATCTAGTTTATTTATGTATTGTGGATTTTATTTTTGAATACTGTGATTTTTAATCTTGCATATAATTGTTTTAAGGAATCTTACAAAGATAAAATAAGTATAATCATTTAATTTACAATATTATATCCATGTTTAATTACAACAATTCCATTTTTTACATGGTTTTATCATATTATATTATAATCATTAGAAGTTCAAATTAGAAGATTGAGTGTGCACATATAGTGACATCATTGTATCAATTTTGCATCCTTGGGTTGATAATTAAATAAAAGTAGAAGATACATGTCTATGGTAACTATCCTTATTAATTTGGATCAAGAGAAGTATATTTGATTATGAATATATTCCTTATCATTATTTGTAGCTTTATACTCAAATGCAAGGTGTTTATAATAATGATAGGGCTGAATATCAGTTGGTATAGTCACTTCTATTCTTGAATGTGAAAATTATATACATTGATGTAATGTATAAGGTATAGCCCTAATTTATTGGATCTAGGGTCAGCCAAATAACATATTTTAAGATAGTTTTAAGTCCAAAACATGGCATAGAGTATTATGGTTTAATATCCTAATGACCATTGTAAAGCTAATAGTACCTTGAGATTTTCATTACTCATTATCATATGCCTTGATAGAAATGGTATATGGCTACAAATTTAGTTACTATATATCCTAGATGTTTGACCAAATATAAATAAATAATGTTGAGACCCAAACCATTGTCTATAAGGACACATTTAAATCTATGGTTCATTATACTAACCTTAATATATAATAATTTATTATGTATAAGTCCTAGGGAAGACATGTCACTTTGGTTAAAGGTGAGACATTGGCCTGGAGCCAAGTGTCCTACCATGGCTTGGAATTTGTCTGGAATGATATCATTGAGCATGAGGGATTGGTTCAAATACTCATTTTGGATGTCTTTGTGGATAATATATGTACACAATAAATGTATGATGGATATGTGTGCATAAGTCTTCTTCAATTATTCCACAATATCATAGGCCTTTTCCTTAGTTTTGTTAGTTAGTTTATGTCTATTATGAATAGAAGGATGATTAAGATCATTTGTAATATTTGGCTGCATTTATTTGATAGTGACCCTGGCTCATCAGGTTTTGATTTTAAAATATTGATCTAGTTCTCAGCTTCGGTAGTTGGTTAGGTAGATAATGAAGTTCAGAATGATGATTCTTGAATAATAGGGAACATGGTTTTAACCATAGTTTGTATAATAATCACCAACAGACATAGGTTGGTAAGCATTGGTCAATAAATAGGTAGAGGTTTAAGTCTGTTTATAGTTAGCTTAGGGTTGATAGTGATGGTCGAAACATGACTACCATAAACATGTCCTATAACATTGTTATATGTATACACAATGACATGATGACCTCCTTGGCTGATTTAAACATTTTTCCCTTGGTTCTAACCATTTTGGTATTGTTTATATGGTTGGTGTTATTGTTATTGTTAGTATTTTTGTTAGTTATTTTTATTTTTATGTTGGAGAAATGGATTTTGGTAGATACCCAAGTTATGATTGTTTATAACAGAATGGGAGTTTCATTTTATCTCTCTTTTCTAACATATTCTCAATCAAATGCCTGAGTTGGATACATCATCTTATGTAATGTTCTCTGACATGATGATACTCACAAAATTCATTTTATTTGTACCAATCAAGAAAAGGAGTCCTTTCAGGAAATGGATTTGGTATCAACAAACTATTTATATTTACTTCATCAAATCTTCATAATACAAATTTAATAGGCTCACCAAGGTCACTAAATTATCAAGATATGGGTGGTATTCTCCTTAAACAAGGGGCTTACAATTAGTTTTGATTTGTTGGTGATTAGTTTTATGGAGGTATTGGATAAATATATATAGGATGTGGTTGTTGAGTGGGTGGAGGTAAATGGACATATAGTGTTTGCACTATTTTAACATGGCATGTTTCAATGACCTCATTAACAACAACATTCTTATTGTGGTTTTAGGGTTTAGGTCTCTTAATGTTGTTGGATTGAGGTGGAATTAAATGCAAGATTTGAATTAGGTTCTGATTATGGTTATGGCCTTGATTCTAGTTCTAATTAAAATAGGATAACTTGAGTATCCCTTTGTTAAAAAGGGCTTTCTCGATATGTAATCCTTTTATTATAATCTATTCTAATGTATGAGGAAATTTTAGCTTGAGATTGTAGGACATTTCATTATGTAAGATCTTAATAAATATTACAACCAACTACTCATCTAGTAGAATGTGAGTAAACCAACTTGCTAGTGATCTCTAATATTACAAGTATGAAGTGAAGCTTTCACTAGTATTCTATTTAGTTTGGCCTAAATCAACAATAGTAATCTCATGCTCGAGATTATATGAAGATTGTTATACAAACTTATTTGAGATATCATTAAAGTTAGGTATTGAGATCTTTGGTAACTTTAGTAACCATTCCAAGGCTTATCTATATAGACTCCTTGGTAATAGTAGAAACAATTATTTATCACTATATGCCATTGGTTGGTAGACAACAAAAAAAAATTAGATGCTATCTAAGGTCACATTTGCCTTCTTTGTATTTATTGAATTTAGGTGGCTCGTAACCTAGTATAAATGATATTTATAGATACTCCATGTTGAATGGGTAAGAGAATATCTCATTTAGTTTGAATTTATTTATTTATTTTCTAATTTGTATAGCTTAAATTGCATCCTTCATCTATCGCAATTCTTGGGTATGGAAATTAGGAGTGGCTTATTGTTATTGATGTTGCATGATCAAAGGTGGATTACCTTAACTGAGGTGGGCATATATGTGGGATGTTGGTTAAATTTTCTAGAAGACTAAGTATGCATATCCATACATTAATATTATATTATGGAAATAGAATATGTTGTTGTTGAAGCACATTCTAGTTTGTATTGACTACATAACCCTGACCAGTGAGCTATGACTATAGTAATGACATTTGGATATGTAGAATGTGTTGGTATTTTTGTTATTAGGAAGGAACTTCCTACCTACTTTTTGGACTGTATTATATATAAAGAACATGTTTTTGACTAGATCCCTATTGTTGGACGTGTTGATAGTTGGATCGTTTTTGCACATGTGATACTCATTGGTCAAAAGGCAATTTTTGCCTAGATCTTTTCACCTATTGTACATAAGAATATTATTATTGGTTGAACACTTATTATTGGATCAACACTTTTTGAAGTCGCTCTTGTTATTGAATAGGCACTTATTATTAGATTGAAACTTATTATTGATTAGGAAACTATTAGAGGTTTGAAATTTATTGATGTTGACCAATTGGAAATTTCTAACCAATAGGAATATATTGTTGATTAGGAAACATCTATGATTGATAAGGTATATTAGTCTATGCTTATTATGGTAGAACATTAATTGTCACCTATTGAGGTGGCATAGTGTTCTACACTTATTGTGGTCGTAAGTTGGTCTCTTATTGACCAGTTACCACCTATTACACAGTCAAGGAAAAAGTAAGTTTAAGAGTGGAGAGTGCTTGTTTATTTTAGGAAATAAGTGTATTTATTTTAGGAAATAAGTGTACCTATAATTTATTATTGTAGTCCACTCGTGGCATTTTTTAGATTAATTTTTTGTGTATTTATTAGTGGTAAATTAGACCCACTTTGTTTTAAATTGAAATGCACTTGCATGTTATCCATAATGTTTTGAGTGAGGTGTTTCATTTGAAAAGTAATATCTTTCATCAAAATATGTATATTATACATGTCACCAGCCAATGTGCTTTGACTAAATGGGTTTATGTTTTAGCTTGCATAGCCTAAAGCATCCACATGTTACCTTGTTTATGGAGATATCTCAATAATTGACATATTATAAACATCCCTTGCATTAATATTATGAGATAGGTTGAGATAATTTTGGTATTATTATTGTACCTTTCCCTTTTGTAAGCATACTTTGGTGTTGCTATGGTATTTAGACTAAATATTGACTATAACTAGTGGATGCATGTTAGAATGGTTGAATTCAAAGTGCATTATTGGTATTTATATTAAAACAACTTAGAATTTCATGTGGGAAGTATGGTGGAAACTTGGATCCTACTTCGCTAGCTCTAATAAGAACTTCATCTTTATTCTAATAAAATGATGTTTAAATAGGTACATATCATAGCTTGTCTATGTTTGTGTTATAAAATAGTAGGGATCTTGTTATTAGATTTTTTCAATGTTAGGAATTTTTTGAGCAAGGTACTATGTCATTTTATCTTGATCTTGGTTTGGATAAGGAGGTACAATCACCAAATACTATGCTAAAGGGTCATGCCTTTGTTTAACATAAGGAATGTTATAAGATGGATAGCAATTCATCTCATAAGCTACATCATCATATGACTCTTTAAAAAAAGTGTCATTGGTCACAAAGTTCTTGAATCCTTAATTAGAATGGTCCCACTACATGTGTAATGAAGCATGTTTAAATTCATGAATAAGTCACATGAAAAAAGGGTCTAAAGGTAAAAAAGAACCTATGTCTAAAAATAAACAACCTTTGTCTCTATAAAATAGGAACAAATGGTAAAACAACTAAATTAGGAAAAGGTAGAATAAAATAAATATGATACCGGTCTAGGGAGAGCATAACATGATAAGCAAGATCATAAAATATAGATAAAAACAATACAAATTTCTTACCTCCTTTGTAGAATTTGATGCTTACTTATTGGCATAAGGATGTTTATGCTCATCCTATGATGATTTTAGTCTTATATCAATTTTCTTCCATGGTGGTATCATCTCTATAATAGTAACTTGAGGTTTAGTGTGAAGCTTGGCATACATTGGGCATTATAACAATACTCTCAAAGGTTTCAAGAAGTTATTCTAATAGCATAACCTTACACATGAAAACTTATTATCATATGTTGTAAGCACTTGAATTTATATCTATAAGAACTAACTCTAATTCTATAGAGGTTAGGTTAAATTCTAACTTGGGTTGAGTTTAAATTAACCTAGATTGAGTTAGTCTAACCTTGAGTTGGGTCAAAGCACTCATGAAATATCGACACCTCAATTTTATAATTTATGATCCATGATAACTACCTTTAGATATTTTTGAGGTGTGACTCATATTTTTAAAACATTTAAGAAATAGTAAATCACTTTATTAGCTCTTTAAACATTTTAACTTCATATTTGGCTAAAAATTCCTTTTTTGGTAGATGAAATTTACTAACTCGACTTGGAATTTTTATTTAGGAAACTTAACATTTTTAATGTAATTAATATTTCTTAATGTTTTTTTGTATTTTTTTAATTGTTTTAAATATTTTCAATTAGTAGCTTTATAAGCCAAAAGTGCCAAACTACTAGGTCATAATTTGACTAGGGTTAAAACTAAACTAGGCTATTGGTGTAAATGGGGTAATATGACAAATAAGCTAGCCTCATAATGTTTATGGGAAATTAAATCCCTTATGTGAATGAAATTGGGCAACTCAAGTGATTTTTAGGCTTAAAATGTGTCATTTTATAGGAAATAAACTGAATCCTAGTTTATACACAAAAGTGACCAAAACTAAGCGTCTATATTTACACGTGAAATAATGAAGTTAAGAAAATATTATAAGCCAACAAAAATATATTGGTAGACTATAATAAATTAGTTATAAATTTAAAGTTATGTCTAAACTAAGAAAGTAAACTTACAATAAATTAAATAAAGAGAAATGACTAAATATAAATAAGAACATGATAAAAGGCTAAATAGATAACTGAAATAAAATATCTATTCTAATCAATAAAATAAGTCCAAGAAATATAATTTAAAAATTGAAAATAAATTATAAAAGAGAATAGATAAATGAACAAAATGAGTTAACCCATATTTGAAAATAGAATTATTTTATTGAGAAACAATTTTTATAACTAATTTATAAAATTTTATAGTATAAGTGATAAATAATGAAAATCAAGAAATATATTGTATAACATGCAAATTATTCTTCATTATTTAGTAAAATTACAAATTTAATTAATATATATGATTTTATTATTCTACAATCATCAAATTGTTAATAATCTTTTCCATATTTAGATAATTTATTTATAAATCAAACAATTGACCTGGATATACTTGATCGTACCAAGCATTAAACTTGACCATGAGACAATGTGTTGGTTGGTATTCCTATTACTAAAACTTGACCTCATAGATATATCTTAGAAGAGAAAACATAGTATGAAAGTTGTACAAAAAAACCTTGTACATTTTAATGTTTTTTCCTCCTTTTTGAATGAGGCCTTCAAGTCCTTTTAAGGTCTCTTTTTAAAAGTTAGTTATATTTTTAAGCTATAACTAAAATTTAGTTAACTTATAATAAATTTAAATAACTATATCAAATTTAAATTATTAAATTAGACATTTTATAGATAAGTTCATAAAGTGAACTTATTTAAATTCAAAATAAGTTTTATCGATATTTAAGACACAAATATTGAATAATACAAAATGGTAGTAAGAGTGGAGGGCAACTTAATAGTGTAATCAATTAAAATAAAAATCACTATATGAGTCAAGAGATCATAAATTATTAATATAAATTAATTAACCCTTAAACATTATCAAATTATTAATTTCTATCTTCAATAAATGACAACAATAATTTCAACATTTATCCATTTGTTTCTAATGCAAGAATAATGTTGATTAATGAACTAATACTAAAAAATATACCAAAAACATAACATTTTTAACAAGTAATTAAACTAAAATATAATATCAAAATAGAAACAATGAAAACAACTACCATGATCCACATGAATCTACTTACTATAAACTACACATTGTCCAAATAAAATACTAATTAAAAGTATCAAGTATGTTATAAATAGTCTGAATGAAACTAAAAAAAATTGTTTTAAAGTAAAAAATGAGTCAAAACATAAATAATATTCACCATATGAAACTAATTATATTATAGGTTCTCCATACTCAATTTAATACTCTGTATACTCAAGAGGTGTCACAAGAAACTCCACTCTATTAATGCCTCCAAATTCATCATCCAAATCTAACTTAATCCTCTTGAGAACATGTACTTCCAAAGTAGGGGTGAAAGGATACAAGTTATTTTGAAACTACAATAAGTAAATTTTTCATGGGAAATGGCAACAATGTTACAACCCCACTGGGATACATTTAAAGTTATGTAAAAAAATCACATATGTTACTCATAAACATATTCATTAATTATCATTATGTACTACTATCTGACTGCTAAATACATCTAGAATAGTAAGCAAAAAAATATAACTAATCCATTTATTAATATGTGATATATTTAGATTTCAAATAACATAGAATAGTACAGAGGATAAATTTACTCTCGTAACACATAATAGGGTGAAAGGTACAAAATTATACTGACATAATATATATTTATAGCTAAACATAAATAAACATCCTCTACTTATTTCCGCCCTCAAATCATGTACAAGTATACAACCTCTAGAATATTTAATAATAATAAAATTGAATGTACAAATATTACATTTCTTCATTTAATATCATAATACACATGATAAGGTGTACAATAATACATTTTAGCTTCATAAGGCATCCCAACAATAAATATCCATGAATATGTTTACAGAATGGTTGATTAATTGAAGAGAGGGAGATAATCATCATGGTGTTTTTCATCTGACCATAGATCATCATTCTCCCACACACCTACCCATTGGGAGTGTCCCTACATACAAGGGTAGATAAAATCAATGCAAATATCAAGAATTAAACTATAACTCATGTGTATTATGATCACTAATACATGAAATAGTCACATAGACCATGAAAAATAATCCTCTATCTGTTGAGACCAACATACCCCAATTTTTCTACTTTTACTAAAATGGGACCCTTGTGAATGTTTCAAAACATCTATGTTATGGATTGAACGTGAAAGGGTTATTCTCTCTTAAAATTTAAAGGCAATTCAATTTAAAAAGATATGAGCCTTAGTGTATCTGGTTGTGATTATATTTTATGGGCTAATGTTGGTAATGATTGTTTTTGAGGTCAATATTTGCAAGTTCTATGGAAAAATCTAGGGTTCCTAAGCAGTAAACCCTAGGGGTTTGAATTTAAATGTCCATGGGAAAAGTTTAGCGAGAAATTATATTTCCTTTCAGTTATAGAAACCCTAAGTCTAAATTGATATTAAGATTTGATTAGGTTTCTTAACATGACCAAACATTAATATAAAACCAATACTTAGATCTCTTATTTCCCCCTTTAAAACCTGAGAGCCCTTTTGGATTAATTAGGTTTTTATTAAGGTTTAAATATCCTGGTGTTTGCAATCATGAACAAAGTTTTAAAGGTCAAAACCTTAGTCTAAAACTTAACACATATTAGGCCTAAAATTAAATCTCACACACTCTCGTAGATTTAACACCTCACGTTTAATCAAAGATTTTGATCCAACAGTGTGAACCAAAGCCAACACTGAAAGGGAGACCAACACTATCAAGCACTTAGATTACAATCCAATGGTCCTCACTACCTTAGGGATTTTATTTGATAGTGTGCATTGACCCTGAATCCCTAAGAATTCCTGAGAACTCAACATGTGAAACTCAATTATTAGAGTGGAGAAATTCCATTATCTTAAATTTTACAAGCTTACTCCCATCATTTAATGTCTATGAGGTCATAATTTATGTTACCAATCCTACCAAATTTAACCTAGACAAATTTTCAAACCCTAAGCAAAGGGGGCATTTATAAAGACCCTTTCAGAGGAATTCCTACCATTTTTACAAAGAAATACTTAGCATAAGAGGCCTTAACCTAAATTAATTTGTGTTTCTTAACATAAAAGAACCTTAGGAACATCATAATAATTCTAAGTTTATATTTTCATAGGACTGATTAAAAGGTGTACATCTTGTAGGATCTAATGATAATCATTCAACCACTAGATTTGATATGGTGTGTCAAACCCAAAGAATTTTCAAAGGCTTCATGAATTTGATATGTGGTCTACCCATGGCCAAGGTAATTGATAAAGGTACATAAAGCCCCATGAAGAGGATGTGTGGTATCTTGCGTTTCAAAGGACAAAAAATTGATGGGACCCACTTAATAAAGATTCTCAATTAAATGACTTGGACCTTGTAACAATAAATGGTGATCACTCACCCATTATATTTTATCCAATATTTTTATGAGCCTAAAGAGTTTTTGAAGGCCACACAAAATTGACACATGGCTAATGCATGGCTGGGATAGCAACTAGCAAGAATAAATAACATGGGTAAGATTTGTCAGGGTACCAAGTGTTATAGCCATGAACATAAAGAATCAAGGGACCAATAAATACACACGAACTTGTATTTGGATTATCATAGTGAGATAAAGAAATCTTTTGAAATCCAATGACTAGTCTCCAACTAGCAGTTATGAAAATTGACATGAAAGGCATAGAGCCATGCCACATAGGTTCCATGTAAGTATGGAGAATCAAAATCAAGTATCTCCTAAGCTTGAAATCATAGAGGGAATGAGAATAAGTTCCCATCAAATCTAAGGAATATATAAGATTAAGGGACTATATATTTTCACCATTAAATCTCAAAAACCCTAAGCCCTCTATAAAGAAGACTCGAGTCAGCTCAATTGGTCACAAAGCAATCATAATAGCACAATTGAACCTTGAAACAATTACCCTACTAAAACCTTTGGTGGCCTTGAAAATTTAATTTAGTGTCATCAATGGTGGTGGTAAGGCAACATATGAAGATGGAAATATAACTTTATTTAACTTTAAATATTGAGGAAAGGATATTCAAAGACATAGAGCTAAACCTAACACTCCTAAACATTCATGGAATTAGGAACTAGTCTAAGTTATTATTCCTTATGGAAGAATTGTAACCAATTTCCTATGAGGAAAAGAGGAATTCCATTGTGCACTAGAGATACAATGACCTAGTCTCAATTTAGCTAGTAGGCTCTAACATGCTATAGCCAAACTAGAGGTAATGCATTATATCGACCTCCTTGTTCTCATAGTCATTAATTGTAAAATAAATGGGGAATGGATAATTCAATATGGAATCACTAATAGGTTACATATATCATGTCTACAGCCTTCAAAACTTATTATAAACTCCCCTTGCCTCAGATTGATCTCCCATCCTTGAGAGAGTGGGCAAACACCCAAGACCTAGATTTAGTCCTCACACCTTGGTTAATCCAAGGATCCCATGTTTTTAGGTCCCCTAATGGTGGGATTATTATTTTAGAATTTAGGGAGGGTGTTAGGATAGCTATGACCTTATTTAACAAATCCTTTGGTTCCCCTTCCACTACTTATATAAATAAGGTCTAGTTATCTTATGTTCAATGCATGTTGGAGAAGGACTTAACCCCTCCTATTAGATACCTAATAAGTTTTTTATAGTCCAAAAAATTCATAAACATCAAGAGAATGACCTATAAACAATTTCATATGATTTATTATCTCTTGGATTCACTCTTGGCCTCTATAACCTTCCCTGGCATCTAAAATTGGTCAACTGATAGTAGGACCACAATCTCTCACCACTACTCTAAATTACATATATTCAAATATAGGAACCACATGCATTTATCTATGATGATTTTTTCCTAGCTATTTATGAGGAAATCATTGATGTCCCTATGCCAAGATTCTACCCTCAAATCAAAAATAAAGTAGAAGCCATGGGGGATGTATGTTTCTATTCAAATTGCATTATAATAAGAATACAAGGAATCATGATTAAACCATAACAATTGCCCATTCATGTCCCTAGTAAGATTTTAGTATAAGATATTGCCTATGAAATCATCTAAGGTGTAGATGGGATATGAAATAAAAATAAGAAGGCTCAGGTCCACCCCTTTCCACTAGATATGAGCATGAGTGTGATTAAGGATTAGAAGCAACTAAAAATTATGGTGATTTACAAAAATTCTTTAATTTCTAGCTAGACTAACTTAAGATGTGGGACCCTAATAATAGAGTGACAAACCACATCTGAGATAAAAAGGTCCCAAATATTTAATACAAACATCAACTAGGCATGGGAGATGATATTTATACAAGGTCAAATAACTTTTAAAAGGTCCTATCTAGGATCAAAGGCTACAATATCTAGTTAGATCATAGGTTAGTTAGAGACAATAAGCCCTCAAGAGAGAGATGGAAACTATATCCCTTACATTATCACTTGTTTCCAAGACTATTTGGGATTTCTTATTAGGAGCCACCTATTAGAGGACAATCTTTTGAGCCTCAACGAGTAGAATTGATAAAGCCACCCTAGGTTAAGCACCTTGTAGATATAAAAAGAAAAGGTAAAGTTGTGGCTAAGGAGATAAAGATATATCATAGACCTAATAAAGGTCCTCAAAACCACACATCCTCATAGAGGTCTCCTTCCATAGTGTAAATCATTAGCATGATTACCCTAGATGTAGGAGAAATAGTGGAGAGTTCCCTTGTTAACATTGCACCATCGTATGGTTCTGATAGGGAGGAAGATCCCTCTAATGTAATAAGCAAAGATTTGATCCCACTAGATGGAGGAAAGGGATAATAAAAATTAGCCTTGGTGCCCTTGGCACCTAAGAATAAGCCTAGGTTAACCTTCACTCACCCTATTAGTGAATTTAACCTCTTTAGTGATGAGAACCCTATTTATAGACCAACAATCCTGACTGGTTTGTTTATGAGAAATTAAAAAAATCCCCATATTTCTCTCCATCATTGGCCTTAGCTTGAGTTGGCATAGATGTATAATATAATTTCAAGCCATTGATCCAAGACATTATAAATAGACAAGTAGAGAGAAGGATCTAAATCCTTCATGACAAAGAAATCTAGAAGAATGACACCTTGGGGGCCTCTAGGAGTTCAAATGTAGAAGTTCCTGAGCAACCACAATTCAAGGATTCTGACATAATAGTGCATTTCAATCTAGATACATTATTTTTTTAGAGAATAGTGACAAATAAATCCACCATTGTCACTGAGGAGTTCACCTTTCAAAAGGTAGAGCCTTTTGTGGGCTTAACTTCTATTCAAGGATAGGCAATAAGAGAGCATCCCATCCATCAGGAAGATGTAGTTAGTTTGGTGTTGGAACAATCAACAATGACTATGCCAAAATCTAAGGATTGAAGCAAAGGATCCTCAACTTGGAGAAGGAGAAGCAAGATTTAGAGGCTCAAGTCCGACTCTCAATTCCTGAGGACATATTATAAGTGTTGAATAAATCTTTGCTGGATACATTTGAGAATTTATAGAACATCAAGCTTATATTAAGTGATTTAAACCATCAAGCTGAGATGGTATAATCATTAATCATCCAATGGAAGGATTCTCAAGCTTAGATGATATAACTCATCAAGGTGCATAGGACAAAGCAAGCCCTAGACTTCAAGATCATCAAGCTTAGACATTTAGATATCCTCATTGCAATTTTGATAGATAAGCAAGAAGATTTGATCACCTAGTGAAACAATGTCAATAAATTCATCAAGTAAGATAAGGACTTGGTAACCAAAATGGAGAAAATTTTGGAGAGCCTATTGGAAAACCCTTCTCAAACCACTTCTATGGACTTGATCAGTGATGGAAAATTCAAGCAGAGAGTTGGTGTCCACATCCAAAGCATTAAGGACAATCAAGGCCATTTTTCCAAGGATAATCAGAAGATCCTTAACACCATCCTTACTTTAGGTAAGAAGATCATGGAACCAAAATGTATCAAGGAACTCATGGCTAAGGTTGACAAGGAATTTGATGCATTGGTAAATCAAGAGGAGGATTGTCTAATGAATCCTATAGTGGATTTTGAGTTAATCAGAGAGAAATACACCAAGGTGAAGGACTTCCTTAGATAGGGATAATTGAGGGGCCCACTACTAATGTAATTTGTAGAAAAATATACATTTATAACAAATATATGCCAGCCTATTAGAATATATGGTTTCCTTTTGTCAATTTTGACGTAGTAGGTCATATACATTATAATATTTGTATTAAGGATAGTTACCCTTATCCTACATGTGGATATTTTGAGAAAGTTAACTAGTGAACCACCTATGTTTACTATAAATAGGAAAGGATTACCATTGTTATGAGAGATATTTTTTGCAATTGTATACCAGGAGCATTTAATATAACTAAGGAATTCTGAAAAGATTGTCTATATAGTTTTTTAAATGTCAATGACATCTCTCAATTACATGTTATCATCTTATGTTTGAATGATTCTCCATATTTTGAGTCACATTATTTTTCATATGGCTATCTATTTGTGCTAATTCTATATTAACTATAAATATCTCAAGTATACTTCATTTTATTTTGCTCTACATTTGGATGTGCTTAGGCTATTCAAACCATAGTAGCAAACGTTTAAAGGAAACTTGGTTCTTACTTATGATTTATATATTCCCTTCAAATCTTTCCTAATTTGTGATGTAATCTAATTTCATTATATTTTATAACATAGTTTGGTTCATGTGTGCTCATATTAATTAGAATTTTGTCATAATATTTGAGATGCGAATTTGTAATCATGTTTCCTTTCTACCTTACCCTTCCCTTTTCTTTTCTTTTTTATCAAGACTCACTTTAGTTTAAATTTCATTATTAATATTAATTTATATTAGTTTGGAAATCATCAAATTCATAAAGATCTAAATATTCAAACTGTGGTGGCTCCCAACCACTAAATTAAATAATTATTCTGGATAGTTCCCATACTCTGCTTCTATTCCACCACAAACATCACTAAATTGTCACAAAATGTAACTCATGCTTTGTATTTTTCAAATCCTAAAATGAGAAGTATTCATCAACATTGAATAGAACCTATGGTATATTTATAAGCATAAATAATATCTAATATGATATCATTCATAAACATTTAAACTAGAAAGTATAGTGTAATGATAATGTTATCAGCTATAATATTACTTTGGCCAAAGTTTTCATTATAGAACTAATATCACTTAAATATCCAAGTCAAATCCATATACACACATACTCTCTATTAATTAAACTTAATCCATACAATGATACCATATTCTGGGTATATGTATCACATGGAAATAACCTCATATACCAATCAATCATTATCATAAGTAAGTAATGGTGTAATGTCATAAACCATCTCAAAGACAAAATTAACAATATATTTGAAGTATAAAACCACTTTTAAGTTTAATATTAACTTACACTTGATTTTATTTTCAATATAATTTTAAAACATTCATTTTAGATGAAGAATCACTTTTATATGCCAATGCACAAATATTATAAACATATTCAAGAAATGTAGTGTAGGGATATAATATTGAATTTCTAAATTCTCTAAATATAATCATGGATAAAATACCCATGATAATGTAAATTAATTAAATAATTAAATTTTTCTCTACTCATTTGGATCCAAATACCTTTCATTTATGTATAATTGTTTAATACTATACAAATAAATAAAAGGTCAACATAATTCTAAAATCTCATGAATCACCTAACAAGGATTAACTACTAGTTTGTAATAAGTTATCTTTATGACCATTTTACATTTATTAACTATGTTTTAAATACTAAAATCACCTAAATGTGGTATTTGAGTGAAAAGAGTGTTACTTAAGACTACATATCCATAGCTTAGACCTAGACCTATCCTATAGCCTATTATCACACTTATATAGCCTTTGTGTAGGCCATAGGAATCCCTAGTCATCCCTAAATCAGTCCTAGACCCTCATTTCTTGATCTTATCCCTTCGTGCCTAGTGTTCTACCCCTTGGAAAATAGTGCCATAATAAAGACACTAGCACCACATGGTGCTAGTGTCCCAAAAATGACATTAATGTCATTTCCTCTCTTTTTCACAAACATATATCTTTTCAAACTTAAAACCTCCTAGGGTTCACCTAGACTTCTGTTAGCACCCACATAAGCATCAAAAATGGTATATATGTATGAATTTTATCCCTCTAAATAGTAGATATAAATTAGATGAAAAATAAACATTCAAACTTAGAACAAGCTATGCATAATTCGGATTATCAATCCTTATTTTGCCTTACTTTTGCATACTACCATATATAATAGTCATAAGCTTATATTACCCAATTTTATAGTCTCAATCACATTCAAGGCACTTAAGGCCACTATCATACTAGATTCACTTTCACTTTCACTAACACTTAAATGGGGGAAAATACATCTTGATTGATCCTCCTTGGAATATTGGTATTAGGCAACTCTCACCACAGTAGGGTGTTGAGGATGTCCTACCTACCCCACTAAAAAATACACTTTTCATCTCATATCAACTAGAGGACCTAACTACATGGAGGATTAGGTTTTTCTCATAAAATCAGTCAAAATAGGCAAAATATAGGGTTTTAGTACTCATACATGTGGGAGCAGACCTCATAAATCTAGACATATGTATAACTAGAAGATTAGGAATATAGGACACTACCACTACATTTATAATAATGGTGCTACTATTAAATTAAGGTGATATTATCTAGGAAAGTTTCTAACATTGGTATTCTATTTATAACATTTAAACCAACTTCTACCTCACTTTCTAGCCTCTATATCATTTATCTCAGTTATTTTCTAGCTAAGTTATTACTTGCACTATTTATTACTATTTTTAGAAAGGTCAAAGTTAGTATATTATACAAAAAATTAATGGTTGTATTTATTTTAAATTAATACCCTAATTTAGCATACTTAGTTATTTAACAAACATAGGATTTACACTTGTTTTATCTTAAAAGGTTAAAATATCTGGTGAACCCAACTTACTTCAAGCACATTATTTCAAAACCCTAATACACTATTAGGGTTTCTATTCTTATTTTTAGCATCTGGGTAATTTATAATTTGTAGCCTATCATTTTGATTATCATGACATATGGTATTATTTACTTTATGGTACAATGTCATGTGGTTTTCTTAGTATACTTATTACCAACCATTAGTAGAAAAGTGCACATGTATGTCACTACTCTCATAGATCATGTCATAACTAAGATTATTTTACACATTGGTATTCATTATTATGATTCCCACTCTTATGAGGATCATTTTTATATGGATAACTTTGAGTTACCTCTAGTTACTACTCAATGACAGAGGGATATAAGGACTCCTTTTGTTCCACCTCCAACTAGACCAGTTGATAATATTTTCTCTCATCCCGCGACTACTACTCACCCTTAGAAAATAGTATGTTATGATCCACACTTATAATATTTATAAATTATTAATAATATATTATATATCAACACATCAAAAAATATGTTGGTGGACCAATATGTCCAAATATGCAATATATGTAGAAATAGAATACCCTTAGGGTAGGACAACACCATATAATACTCCTTTAGGAAGGAATGACTCCATAGTGTCTCTTCGAGGGGATAACCTATAATATCCTCTTATAATAGAAGATTAAATTATTATTTTATACCTTTAAAATAATAATCATATCCTTTATATAGACCTCTATCTACTAACAATGGATGGGTAACCTCTTAATCCCAATGTAGGCTAACCATTACCCAATGTACTAATTCCATAAGTTACTCCATTATCCTAAAAAAATAGATCCATATAAATAACTAAAGGGATGTGTTCCACATGTTTACATCTCAATCAACCAATATACATTAATATATCATATCCCTAGGTACATAGCATTACTTCCCTCCATGACATATTTCATCCTCAAAACATAGGAAGAAACTAAATAATGAGTCTGCTTCAAATCATTACACACTTGTCTCCAATATCAATCATTTTAGGAATATATATGTGATCTTGGTGGGTGATATCTCTTCAATATTATTTTAAAATTATATTGTTCTCTTTTGATTCTATTCATGAGCATAACTATATTGGTTTGGTGTCCATGCATAATTATTCCTGTTTTGATTCCATATACCATATTCCATTGTGCTACTCTGATTCCATCCATGACCATAGTAGGTATTATTCCATGATAGTCATAGTGATTTCCCCATTCATTCCAAGTTCCATAGGCCATTGTGTTGCTCTTATTCCATACCTAACCATATTATTTCTTCTTTGGCTTCCATGTATAACCATAGTGATTATAAATCTAATTTCTTGTATAGAAAAAATGATTATTATTATGACACTCCCTCACCTGGTTCCATGATTATTTCCTCTCATGATGATGTGGGTGTCTATATACCTCAAATTTTTCTAATACTTTGATAGTATCCACCTTTTCTTCTACCACTTTCACCTTTTCCTTCTTTGTCTATTGAGTAAATGAAATGTTCATTTTTTTATATTAGTGTGTCTTTATCCATGTCATATGAATCTTCCTCATGCTCTTTGTTACATGGTTCAATCTCATCCTCATGATCTACCTAGAATATTATTGGTGCCTTTCCCACTATGATATCATATAGAGTAACCTTCTTTTTCCTATACCAAAATTTCATGAACTTTTTCTAAACATTAATATTTATTGTTCCCAAAGTCTCTAACCATGGATATCCAAGAACCATATCCACATCATCCATATCCAAAGCATAAAAATATGAATGCAAAACATGTTTTTCTATAATGAGTTTCAAATATTCAAACATTAAAATATTATTACAATCTACTTAATCCTCTTTGATATTCTTTTCTTGAACATGTGTATGCTTGGCCACATTCATGTTGATAAAGTTATAATTGATGGTAGGGTTTATGCACACAATAACCTTCTTATTTAGAATGCATCCATGAAATTGAAAATTTTACTTAGATTTATTTGGATCCAAATTATTTTAACCCTTATCATCCAATTTTTATTCTTTGAGATCCACTACCTCTCCACTTACATCATTTGTACTCTCCTCATTATCATTATGCTCGATTTCTTCTTCATCACCACTTGCATATTCATCCTCATTGTCACTAGTTTCTTCCACTGATTCTTCATTTTTAGTAGATTCATTCTCTTCATGACCATCATGATTTTATTCCTCTTCTTTATCCTCTTTTTTTTATATCCCATCAATCTAGGAAGAGTTTGTTCTATTTCATCCCATGAAGTAACCTTCAATTGTTTAAACTAATGTTGTACATACCTAGTCAAAGAAAAATACAAACATGCTTTCCGTAAAATTGTTTGATAATTATTCTCCTTAAAAAGGATCCACCATTCTCTATAATAAATATCATCCTCCCCTAAAAATACTTGCAACTTAATGATCCACAAATAAACTAGAGTTCACAAAACCCTAAAATGTCAATAACTAATACAAAACTAATCAAAATAGTTCAAAATTTTTATTGTATCTTACTATTATGGTATTGGAATTTTATTTAAAAAATTGTGAAAAAAATACACAAATTTATATCTATAGAGTGAATATAATAAAAATCATAATAAATCACTCAAAACAATTCCAAAAACTATGAAATTTTCACTATGTTTCTCTTGTATGTTATTATATCTCCAGTAAAAATTTTAAAGAAAAAATACTTATATTAGGAAGATATAACCAAATTAGTATAAACCCTAAAATATAAATAACTCCCTCAAAATTCATCAAAAAAATTTGATTTTTTTGTTGTTCCTTAAAATATTCTCCATATCTATTAAAACAATTGTGTATAAATTCAGAACAAATCAAAATATATTGATGATTCCATAAAAATAGGGTTTCACCGCACACAATTTACCCAAATTAAAGCTTTGATACCACTTATTATGATCCGCACTTAGAATATTTATAAATAATGTAGAATATAATATAGATAAACACATCACAAAATATATTGGTGGACCAAGCTGTCCAAATATGCAATATATGCAAAAATAGAATACCCTTAAGGTACAACAACACCATAAAATACTCCTTTAAGAAGGAATAACTCCACAATGTCTCTTCAAGGGGATAAACTTGAATATCCTCTTACAATAGAATACTCAATGCCTATTTGATACCTTTATAATGATATTCATCTCCATTATATAGACCTCTATCTATTAATAATGGATAGGTAACCTCATAATCCCAAAGTAGGTCGACCATTACCCAATGCACTAATTCCACTTGTTACTCCATTATCCTAATATATTGGAGCCATATAAATATCTAAGGTGATGTGTGACACATTTAAACTTATTCATAAACCCATATACATTAATATATCATATCCCTAGGTACATATCATAGTAGATCCTATGATTCAAGATGTTAGTTGATAAAAAAGGGTGCATCCTTAGCCTATATAGGAATAGTGTAATCCCACCATCTTTCCTAATCCACAAAATGCTAAAACAAGTCCCATATATCAACATAAATCATTTTATATTATGGATCAATTGAGAAATATAATGGCTAAGATATCTATATTGAAATTACTTCAAAAGTAAACTATTTTTCAAAGATATTCTTTTTCAAACACTCAATGATACGTATTTACCTCATGACATATATCCTAATTATTTTTCATCTATCATGAACATTATCAAGGACATTGAAGATGTTTAATCTTCTTTCAATGGTGATTTTCCATTATAGTCAATTATTTCTCAAATTTTTCTATTTTTATTTCAAACACAAATCAATACCATTTCTATTAAATGAGTTTTAATTGGTAGTGGTTTAAGACTTAATATATGCAACCTCACATTTATACAAAATATGGGGGTTGATATAACATATAATAAAAATACATATAATAATATCAAAGGTTTTTATGGAATTCATAGACAAACATTAGATTCTATTACATTAGATATTATGGTAGGGCCAGAAATCTTACCTACACACTTTTAGGTGATGCCTAATCATTTACACTATAACTATTACTTGGGATACCTTAGATAAATGATATGTATGCCATACCCTCTACTTTATTTATAAGCATCAAGTTTTTACATGAAAAATAATTATACAGTTGTTCAATAGGTAATTAACCATTCATATATTGTAGACACATCAAACATACTAGCCTGAGTACATATTTAGATCAGACACCTTATGTTCTCATAGATTCTCTACCTCACACTATTACAATTGAGTAGATTCATACATATGAAATTGGATAATTTACATAGATATTATTATACCTATTCCAAATATTATTAAATTATAGTTACCTTCACCCATAATAAAGGAGTAGTATCCCAAAATATAAATATTCCCACCTAGGGAAGATGAAGATATTCTAATAACACAATTACCATTACTTGTTAACTCACAATGAGTATACATACATAACTCTGATATAAATTCTCAAAACATCATAGAGGATGATCCAACACCTATTAACATTGATGATAATTTATGTGGGTTAAGTTTCACACTAATGGGCCCAAGAAAGTATAAAGATGATTATAAAGTAGTTATACCTCTTCCTACACTGGTATCACCACTAATTTCTAATCTTATAGCTAAATTATCCCTTGTTAAATTATAGTTAGTGGTATATCCTTCCATTAAGTTAGTACACATGGTTAGATCTATGGATATAGACCCAGTTAAATAGATTTAGGCAAGTAGTTTAGGTAGACTCCACCAAATTATACATATATTACTTGATAGAATATTGATAGTATTACCCATAATTCATCATAGATACATCAGTCAATTTCTAATATAGGAAAGTCAACCATTTTATCATTTTCATATACTTATAGGACATGATACCAATACATGCTCGATATTACAACATAATTTGAATAAATTCAAGACTCAAGGTGATATTAATATTATACAACCTCCACCTCCATAGATACAAGAACCATGATAGAGTCATCATCGAAATAGATACTCATGAACTAATCCATTGTCTATCCATATTTTTGTTTCAAATAGATACATCCCCCATGTGGATATATATGAGGATTCTAATCCTAATACTTTCACTTTGGCATTTTATAGCATATAGACCATCAAGAAAAAAATCTATAATATGCCACACATTATCAAGATTATATTAGACATATCACACTACCAATTGCATGTGGCCTAAGGTGGCCAAAACATTTTTATTTATCATGATTAGGGTAACTTATCTACATTTTATACTTATCATTACATGTTTATAGTTTATGGATGACATAGTTGATCAATTATATAAATTTTTGGCATTCAGTCACAAGGGACACATAGTTCACATTTTACATTATGACATAGATAGAACCATAGGTTTCATACAGATACTCTATGGTCTAATTTGATTTACCTTGGGAATGCATGGGAAACATATTACATATTACAGAAACATGCTATCAGATGCACATAATTTAGACTAATGCCAAGGATAAATATCCAATGATACATAAAGAATGGTATGATGATGATTTATTTCAGTTCAAATAGATCTAGTATTTGACACTAGAAAACCTCCCACCTGATCCACTATTTTATTATCCACATCTCATGGATGTGCTCTTGGGTTTATATAGATAGTACACTATGATTTTACCCTATCTCCTTTTTTTCAAGTATTTATTTAGATAAACTTTCCTTCTCTCTTTATCCTTGTATATAGTTTCATTTTCATGTTTCTTGTACATATATTATATCTAAAAAGTATAAAAATAATATAATATGTCAAAAAACATGAAAACATTCAAATATTTACTCAAAAAACACAAAATTATAGATTTTATGCATTTCTATGTTTACACTTATTATTTTTTCTAGACACTACATATGTTAGCTATCTTAGTATAGTCAGTTTATATACATGTTTCACTTTTTCTTGTTAAGTTCTTGTAGATTTATACAAGAATTTGGAACACTATAATGATCTATAATTGATATTATCTACTTACTAGAGGAATATACACTGATACATTGGTTCTTCATTTTACACATTCACCCACTTGGAGGCACCCAATACATAGTTTTGATAACCAAGTTGTATCTTTCCATACCCTACATCACATCTAAAAAATTGATATATATTGAAATTGATCATGCTACACTTATTTTTTTTTATGGATATTACTACTTTAGACTTAACATATGTACATCCTATCTCTTACATAGATTTGTATTACATAGTCATGCATACTTTCATTTCTAGCTTTCCTAGTTTAGACTTGATTATATCTTTGTCCTTATTTTGTTTGATGGAATTTGAATATTCCATTGTTCCTTGTCTTTACACCACTTATTTTCATAGTATGTATTCTTTGAACATGTGCTCATGTCCTTATGTTTGTCTTTCTAATTGTGTGTGTGGACATTTGAACATGCCATTCTATGTGGTTCTATGCCAACTTGTTTGTTTATTACATATGTGGACATTTGAACATCTCATTTTATGTTTCTTTTTTTTTTTCAAATTTAGTGGCATGTGCACATGTCCCTTGTATTATGGTCCCTTGGCCTAATTTACATGCCTAATGTGTTTTGTACTTATGATTTCTTGTATGAATCATGGACACGAAACTTGTCTATTATTTCTTACACACTCCATTTTTATATTCCAAGAGAGACCTCATGTATTTCCCTTTCCTACTTAGGTGTCATGATGGACTTCATGCCCCAACCCCCTAGGAAACTACCTAGTTTTACCCAGATTTTATTGTTACATGAATTGATATATCTATCTTGACACCCTTGTGAATGTTAGACATGACATACATCTTATATTATAAACTTATGCTCAAATTATCTTACATTATAATATTATAAATGAACACTATATTGGATTAATATGTAGTTATCATATATGCTTAGGTTAACACACATCTTACAAAGCTTTTTATTTTAAGGATAGCTCTTGCATAGGTTCAACAACTCGCCTAAAAAGAGGGGGAATTCACAAGGGGTTTTAATAGAGATATTTTTTTATCACTCATAATACATTTTTTAACACATAGAATCAAATTACAAAAATCAAACTTAGGTAAACATAGTGGGAAAATATTGACATAAAGATCATCATAGTTACACAAAAAATAGACTAGAAGGACACTAGCACCCAAATTAGGATACTAGCACTGCATTTACAATAATGAAATTATTATCCAAGACATGAAACTATTGTCAAGTAGCCTTAGTTTCATAAAAAAACTCGTTTGGCTAGAAAATTACAATTATAGTACCAATTTTTATAGATTCAGTTATAGATTTATCACTTTTGCTCAATTTTGATCAGGTTCATACTAGTTCATCTCATATTCATACCAATTTGGTTAGATTTGGGGAATCATGCATGGAATGACCACTCTGATATTTAGTTTATATATTGAGATACAGATTATTACAACTTAGTCTAACATCCATATGCTCATATATAAAATTTGGGGGCATGTGCATGGCACATTATTTCCATATGCTCACTTACACCTAGTTGATCAGATGGAATGACAAATTCCATGTCATTATCTATGTTTTATGCATATGAAATCATATTATAGGTTACACACTAGTTTTATGAATTACTCTATATGTAGTGGTTGACATTCCCAAGTGGCCCATATACACCTAATATACCCAATAAGTTATAGAGCCAACATACCCAATTACATCATGTAGTTTTAATTTTAAGTGCATCTACTACATATGGGTGGGAACTTATGGAGTCATATCCTACTTGAGTTTTTGATCCACCTATATGAGAGGGTTAGACACATCATTAGTCCAATTTAAGATATTCATAGGTCATGATCCACCAAACAGGGGTAGGTAATGATGGAGTCAAAATTGGATTGATTTCTTTAGCCACCTGCACATAAGCATTGATCAAGACATCATCTAATTCCAATTTATTCAATGATTGATCATCATATACATGAAAACACATAATTTGTCACAAGTTTTATGCATAAGTTCATGTACTTAGTGAGGTGTGTTTTTTCCTTTCCTTCTTCTTATATATTTACTCAATTTTACTCAACTTTTACTTCTTTACTTAGTCTATTCTTTTAAATTTTTTATCCCTTAATTAAGGATTGATTTATGCATGTTTAATTTGTAGGACACACATTGGAGTATGATTCACACACTCAAGCCTAACTTCACACACTCAGACATAACTTCATGGACTTCACCTCTTAGGTAGGTTTAGGTATGATTCTTTATTATTTATCCTAGTCATTTCACTTTGATGCATTTCTAGAATAAAGGAGGGGAAAATGTAATCAGATAAATTTGGTATTTGAATGATAATAGTGATACATGAGAATCATATCCCTAAATTATCCCTAGAGCCTATTATCATACTTATCCATCCTTCATGTTAGCAATAAGCATCTTGAATCATCCCTAAAGTAGTCCCAAACCCTTATTTATTGATCTTGGCCTTTCATGCTTAATGTTCTACTAGTTAGACACTAGCATCATAATAAGGATACTATAACCACATGTCACTAGTGCCTAAAAAATGGTGCTAATGTCCTTTCCTTCTCTATTTCACAATTAATATCTTTTCAAATCTAGAACATCTTAAGGTTAGCCTAGAACACTTTTAGCACCCACACAAACATTAAAATGGTATACATATATATATATATATATATATATAAATATATATATATATATATATATATATATATATATAATTTATCCCTCTAACTAATAGATGGAAATAAAATACATAATACACATTCAAACTCAGAATAAGTTATGCACAATTAAGGTTATCAATCCTTATTCTGCCCTACTTCTGCATACTACCATCTACCTCAGTCCTAAGCTCAAATTACCTAGATTTATAGTCTCAGGCAAATTTAAATAACTCAAGGCCATTATCATACTATATTCACTTTAACTTGCACTAGTACTTAGGTGAGGAAAACTACATTAGGCTTGATCCATCCTCATATTATTGGTATGTAGGACCTCTCATCATAGTGGAGTATTGAGGATGTCTAGCCTACCCCACTAACAAACACACTTTTCAACTTGTATCAACTAGACGCCTTAGCTACATGGAGGATTAGGTTTTCCTCACAAAATAAGTAAAAATATACAAAATACATGGTTTTAGGACTCATGAAGATGGGAGAAGACCTCACATATCTATACACATGTACACATAAAATCTCAAGATACTCCTACATAGAGGACACTACCACTAATATAAGGATACTACTACCATATTTACAATAATGGTGCTACTGTCCAATTAGGACACTATTATATAATAAAGGATCTAACATTGCGATCCTATATGTGATACTTAGACCAACATCTGCCTTGGTTTCCATCCTCTAGATCATCTATCTCAGTGTTTTTCTAACTAAGTTCTTACTTTCATTATTTATTACTATTTTTAGGAAGGTCAAAATAAATTAATTTTGTTACAAATCACTAGTTGTATTTATTAAATATTATTACCATAGTTTAACATACTCAAATCTTTAGAAAACATAGGATTTATATTTGCTAAGTCTTAAAAGGTTAAAGCAAATACTAAGCATGACACAACTTTATTTGGCACTATTTTAAGTGTTATATCAAAGTCTATGCTCATAAATACATAATCACATATATATTCCACTATATAGTTTCATTATTTCCATAAGAATCCATATGGAGAAAATATAAGTATCTAAAAGTAGATTTTAGCATAACAAAACCATTTAAGATCTCCTATCTCTCAAATTCAATTAAAAATAAAAAAATAGTGAACAAGGTAATAAATTCCAATTATGCCAACACATATAATTTTTTTTTAAATTATGTTATGCACCTATAGTTGTGCATGTATTCCCTATCAAAAAATGCCTCTAAGTCCAACTAGGAATTGAGGATATAAGTCATAGCCCTTATTTCATCTTAATCAAATACATATGTGTGTGTGTGTGTGTGTGTGTGTGTGTGTGTGTGTGTGTGTGTGTGTGTGTGTGTGTGTGTGTGTGTGTGTGTGTCTATATATATATATATATATATATATATATATATATATATATATATATATATATATATATATATATATATCTGTGTGTGTATGTGTGTGTATGTATGTGTGTGTGTGTATACATACATACACACACATATATATATATGTAAGTATATATATACATATATATACATACATATATATATATACATATATATACATACATACATACATACATATATATATATATACACACACACACACATACATACATATATATAGTTGTGCATGTATTCCCTATCAAAAAATGCCTCTAAGTCCAACTAAGAATTGAGGATATAAGTCCTAGCCCTTATTTCATCTTAATCAAATATATATATATATATATATTTATGTATGTATGTATGTATGTATGTACATATATATATATATATATATGTATGTGTATATATATATATGTATATATATACATACATACATATATATATACATATATATGTATATATATATACATAAATACATATATATATACATATACATATACATATATATATATATATATATATATATATATATGTATGTGTGTGTGTGTGTGTGTATATATATATATATACATATAGATATGTGTGTGTGTGTGTGCGTGTGTGTGTGTGTACATATACATATATATAGACACATACATACATATAATTTTGGTGTAACATAATGACAACTTATGTGCAGTCCATCTTAAGGATTGAATACACATACATGAGGCTATATATAAATCTAATAATATCTATAAGTGTAGATGATAGAAAACCATACACTATGGCTCTAGATGTTGCATTAACCTCTAAACCACCCTTTCCCCCCCTTTGGGTTAGATTATTTAAAAATTCTCCCATTATTAACCTTGGACCATTTTTCATGGAATTAACCAATAGTAATTAATGGATTGTCCAATCTTGACTATGTCCCCTCAACCACCAATGATCAACCCTTAAGCACTGATGATTGATTAAACCACTAGTGGTTACTTAAACTATTACATAATCAAAGGAATCAATTGTAATTTGACTAAAAATCACTTGTTGATTACAAGCTATCTAATTTTAGTCTATTATTTACATGAGTAATACATGTTAGATTGTATTTTAAAATATTTTTTAAACTCTTCACTTCAATGCTCCTTTCCTTTATATTAAGAGATGAAGAGGAGGGGTTCAAGTATTATGGTGTAAAAAATTATGACTTCTAGGCAAATCCAAAAGCTCCCCAAGGAACCAAGAACCAAGTCAAAAACTTAGGCTACTTTTACAACTCACTAATTTGAGCCAAGGAACCATTACTATGCTAACATTAATCTAGGATCCATAATAATATTTCATCCCACCTTATCATTCCTTAGACCAACAACACCTAAAAGCTAAGTATCTATGGTTTTTATCAAGATTTAATGATTAGATTTATTTATTTTAGTACTTGGTTCATTCCCATTCTATGCACTTCATTCCTTGTGTTAGAGTTTTGAATACTCTAGATACGTCATCTCCTAGCCAAAACCACCCATAGCCTATTCCAATCACCCAAATACCCAACTTTCAAACCAGATACCTTTGAGCATTACTTTCTATCCCACAACCAACACCTAACCCAAACACCATTCCCAAAACCTCTCTATAACTCTCCCCAATAGACTTCTTTTCCCTAAACTAAATTCTATAGTAATCTTTGATGGTCTTACCTAACCATTTATAGAATTACATAACCATCGATAATTAATAACTATCGATGGTTACCTAACTGCTAATGATCACACATAACCACCAATGGTCACTATGTGTCATTTTATAATAGAAAACTAATATGATCCATATACTCATACCCAAATCTTAGTTTATGAGTTTTATTTATCATATAGGTTCAACTTATTTTTTTAATTAGGTATGAATAATTTATCATTAGCCTTTATCAAGTTATTGTTATTTTTAGTAAAATCATTCCATTCATCTCTTTCATTTGATTTCAATACTTTTATTATTCTATGCAAGCATCTATTATCATTTTATCATAACTTAAGTGTTTTAAAAGTGTGGATTAACAACCTCCAAGGAAGCTTGTTCTTTTTGGATCTAACTCATGCTAGGAAGTCCACTCTACTATCTCACTAATCCACCATTTTCTAGATTGCTTTCTTATTTATAGGTCATCCTCTATAGACAAAGAGTATTATCAAAAATCATCTAGATTCACGCATGAAAACCACATCTAGGTTTTACTAACTTCACCCTCCTTTCAAGTTTTACATCTTTCTAAACAAGAAAATTAAAAAAAAAATAGTGAAACATTCTGGCATGCCAAGTGGGACCATTGAGCTTTTTCTTGGGTTTGTAGTTATAGGACATTTAACTTCATTAGAGAAGAGTTATTCATTGCATTCATTTTTAAAAATTAAATGTTCCTTATTTCCTTTTCTTCTTTTCTAAAATGCAAAGTTCTAGTTTCTTTTGTATTTTTGGGAAAAAGTAAAAAAATTGTCATTTTTGCTTTCAATTTTGAAAATAAAAAGTACTCATTCTAGGCCTAGGATTTTTCATCATCATATTGCATCTAGGTGAATCTTAGTTATTTTGTATTTATTTGTAAAGACACCAATTTTTTTTTTATTTTGGATTAAAATTAACTTTGCATCCATTATTTACTTATATTGATTAGTTCACATAGCTTAATTTAATCAAGTAAATTAATCATAGTATCACTTCTTATCACACATATAATACCAAACCACAAATTCAATCAAACATAAAAAATATTGACATAAGTCCCAAGTAAGATTTCATCACCTAGTGGTCACCTTTCCTTGGCTATCCTACTGGGATTTCACCACCAAGGGGAGAACCAACTTAGTACACTGGCTAAGTATAATCTCTAGTAAAACAATATATTTTGGCTAAGAAATCGACACCCTTATTATTATCATTTGTGAGGTGAGGGGGTAGGCCCCAATATCAATCCATGTATCAAGTTCTAGTACAAATCTTAAGATCTTTTAACTACCTGAAACCATTTTTAGACATATTTGTCTAGTACCCACTATATAAGCCCAAGTTGATCTTCATTAACTCCTTAAAATTGAGGCATAAGCCCAAAGAGAGATAAAATGTATTCTAGGATTTAAAATTAATTTAATGTATGCTTTTTTTCTTTGATATTTTTTAAATTTTTATTACTTCTCTTTTGAGTATGTCAGATCACTTTTTTCCTTTCTTTCCTCTTCCTTTACATGGTGTTTACAAGACAACAACTAAGAAACCAAGCAAATCAAGATCCACCTCCCAACCACCCATATTTATCTTCTTTCTCATCTATGGAGTACATCTTGGATATAGAAGGTTCTCTCCATCCTTCTATAAGTCCTAGTATCCTCAAATAAATGCCCAAAGAGATATGGATTTTACCACCTTTCTAGATAACAATTCCATAGCCCTTCAACATTACCTTAATATTATGTCTTACCATACCCCTAATTTTATTCCACCCATTGAGCCACCTTATGTCATGCCACCTAATATTATGGGTGGCACCACTATTCCCACAATTTACACCCAACCATTACTACCCCAAGAATCCTCTTCTACTAATAATCCCTCCAATACCACCATCCAAAACCAATTCATCCAACCAACCAACACCTAAATGCCTTTCACCCCAACCAATAACTCTTATAGTATATAATCAACCCAACCTTTGGTCACCTATACTCCACTTACCATTAGAGTACCCTCTACTAGTGTTTCTACCATTCCTCTTATTATCTCCAACCCACCAACCTCCACTCCATTCCAAAGCTTGGTGGTTTACATACCTTTTACCCTTCCACCCATTAATACCAAGGTTACCACCCATCCTCAATATATCAACCTAGACATACCTATATCCTAACCCATGTCAATTCCTCTACAAGTTCCCATTACACCCAACCTAAGATATATTTATAACCCACAAGGGTATATGTCTTCATCCTCTACCCAACCTCCTATATCCACTTACCCATACATGTAATCTTCCCAACCATCCATGTCCACATAACAATATGTGGCATCATCTCAACCTTCCACTAGATATACATATGCTTCACATTCCCAAACCCAATAAAACATACCATATAACTATGGGAGTACACAACTGTAAACTAATCTAGTTAAGATGTTAATGTATAAGATGTCTAATTTGGAGTCATATATTTATTGTTACCATAACATCTTATCATATGATGAAATTTTCAATGAACCAATTCATCCATAAATCCTAATCTAACCATATCCTCCTCAATGGAAACTTCTAAAATTTTCAAAATTTTAGAGCAAAGAAGATCCTCATCAACTTCTTAGAGCATTTAAACACTATTGATATTTTATTGCGTATGATGATGCTCTCATTTTTCACACCTTTCCCATGTCCCTATCCAGTCCATAATTAGATTGGTATAGTATATTACCAAGCACTCTCTATTTTATTTTGCCCAATTATCTCAAACCTTCATAGACAATCTTTTCATAAATATATCTAAGAATATTTCCATCACCAACCTCTAATTCATTTGGCAATTTGACAATGATCTAATTGTTAATTTTGTATCCCATCAGAGAGGTTTGATAAATCAACTCTCTTTCTCTTTGGCCCAACCCAAGATAATTGATATTTTCTCTTTGGCTCATGCCAAATATATTTCTTCCACTTTATAGGTTCAAACTTTCAAGACCTTTGATGAGGCTTTCACCATGTCATGAAAATTAGAGATTAGAGCCATTGATGAGGGGAAGCTAAAATTGAGGAACAAGAACTTTATTCTCAAGTAAAATGAAACTTCCTCCTCCAAAACCAAGGGAATCATGAATTTAATTTTCCTTAAAACTACCCCTACTCTAATTATTAACCAACCCAACTCTTCTCATTCTTCTAACCAGAATGCCTAAAACAAAAATTGTAATAGTAAAAAAGAAATATACTTCACTAGGGGAGTCATATGATTCAATATTGGAAAATTTGTCAGATTCAAATATCATATTAATTCCTCTAATTAAACCCCCGTATCAATTTTATTCCTCTCATCCTATACCCAATCAAAATAAGGAGAATGAATTATGTGGTTATCACTATGTCATTAGGCATGATGTTAGTAGATGTAATACTTTCAAAATCATTGTCCAAGGGTTGATTGATAAGGGGGAACTTGTGTTGGATAATCCAATTACACCCCCAACTTATTCACTTGACATATTTAGACAAACTTTTCCCAATCATTCACCTTCCACTAATAATTAAAGTAACAAAGCAAAATCCTCTCAAAACCATGAAGTTCACATAGTCAATGTGGTTCATAGTGAACTCATAGTTTAGGAAACCATTGCCAAAACTACTTCTTCTTCCCCTCTACTTATTGAGGTAGTAGAGTCACCTTCTATTCCTTTGGAAATAAAAACAAAGGAAGTAACTATTCCCCTTTATCCACTTATTGAGGTATTGGAGCTACCAACCTCTCCTTTGGAAGACATACCAGAAGAGGCAACCATTACCACCACACCTTTCTCTTCCATCATAGAGCAATCCACTCTTCCTTTGGAAAGCATTCCTAAGGAAGAGGCCACCTTACCTACCCCTACTATTGAGGAATCACCTTCCAAAACATTGAAACCTTTGATTGAGGAAAAGGACAAGGTAACCGCTCCCCTCTCTCAACTCATGGGATTATCCTTTGTGTCTAATATCAAAGGAACCAAACCCATAGATAATCCATTCTATATATTGGTTTAAAACATGGGGTTCCTATCCTAACCCAACATGGATTATTCCACATTTTGGCACAATATTGGGCTCCCCTATCTAACCAATTAAGAGCTCTCAAGCATACCATTATCAAACCAAACCTTCCACTTCCACTAGTGAACCCACCATCATCCCAACCAAACCAATGAAAATATATACCTTTCAAACCATAGGCAAACCTTCCAACCCAACTCCACCCAAAGTAACCCAAGTACTTTTTATCATCCCAACAAGGCCCATCAAAAACCTAGGAATTCACCCTACTCAGAGCCTTGATCAACCACCACTAAATTTGGATTTAACTCAGCAAAACTCACCAAATAAGATTTAAGTTAGTACAACCAATAAATTGGAGCCACCTAGGAGCCCAAAAACCAAAAACTTATCACCCATTTCTACCTTGCCTTCCAATTTAGACCTGTATACTTTTTCTATCCTAGGACCTCATCCTTTCATTAAGAAAACAAGTCTCCCCAAGAAAACCCAAAATTAACCTCCTCTTTTAACTACACCTTTACCTATTATTTCCATTCCTTATACCTCCAAACCATCCATTACCAATCCTTCTACTTATAACCCTTATATTTCCAAACCATCCACTACCAAGACTTATGTTATTAAACCTTCTACTTCTAAACCATCTACCTTCAAGACATTAAATTCCAAACCATCTACCTCCAAGCCATTAAATTCCAAAATACCACCCACCAAGAATATTCCACCACCCAAAACTCCCATTGTGAAGCCTACTTCTAATAAAGCTTCCACCCTAAAAGTCAAAGCCAAAGCCCCAAAAACCTTTGCCACCTTTACTTGAGTCTTACTCAACCATCTTGAAAACATTATTGCAATATTATTTCTTGACTTTTCCTCTTATCAAACCATTTTACCCCATAGTTCTAAGCCATCCTATTTTAATGACAATCTTCTATGTCATACCATAGAACACCACAGTAAAATATACATAACTATAAATATTTCCAAGTCCTAGTCCACTAGCTATGGGATGAGGATGACATATTGTTAGATGAACCTCCCATAAGCATGTTGCTAATTTCAGAACCAAAAGTGAACACCCAACACTTACCTACTCCTAAACACTCATCTAAGAGTGAGGAGGAACTGAAGCAGTCCTCTAGCCCAACTCTTCCCCAAAATAATAACATGCATGTGGTGACACAATCACAAGCCCAAAAAAAGGATAAAAGGAAGGCAAAGGTGTCTATTACATGGACATACCCTTCCTCTACCACCCAATCATCCAACCAAACCCAAACACCTTCACCTTCATTAGAACCTAAGGTGTCTATCTTGGATGCCTCCCAATCTAACCCTTCCAAGTCAATCCAAAGAGTAGTTATAAATAAACTTCACTAAACATCGACGAATATGAGTTTATATGATCTAATAAATACCTCACCCCATCACTTTTAGGTAGTGACATAAGTTTTGTAGTCCATAGAGGCTTAACTATAAGATGCACAACCTTTAGCAGCCTTTGTTAGAGCTCTTTAACTTTCCACCCTTGTTACCTTTAAGGATTTGTAATTACCTTTCATGTATTCACATGATCTATACCCTCCCTTATTGATTACTATGTACATCAACTAAATACACATTAAGAGGGTTATGATTGATGGAGGGGATAAAATCAACAGTATCTCCTCTCACACATATGACTAGCTATAATTATTGGAGAACATTATGTCAAAACTACACTGATGATACATTATTTCAATGAAACTATGAAACAAATCAAGGAACTATCATCATTCACATTCATTTAAGACTTCGTATGATTCATAATCTCTTTTATGTGGTAGATGGTGATTTTTAGTACAATGTTTTAATTGGATGCCTTTGGATCCATTCCATGAATTATGTTATCTACCTTACATCAGTGTATCAAGTTTGAGCACGAGGGTCAAGTAGTTACCATACAAGCTGACCTAAGTCATTTTACATCATGCAACATGATGTACCAGTTGAATGATGTTCTCCTTCTTCCATCAACTAAACCTTCACCATCTAAACATGACTCCACCTATTCCAATAACCAAGCCGTGACTAACTCATCCATCCCTTTTACCCAAATCCTCATGAAGGACCCCTTGGAATTAACATTCCAATGTCTCTTACTTGGGGAATATATCCTCTTCACCTTGGATTCCTTCCTTATTCACCAAGAGTATGGGAACCTTGACCAAAATCATAATTAAGATTCTAATATTAGAACAACTATTCCTTTTGGGCCTCCTAATTAATATTTTTTATGGGGGAATGATAAACCACTTTTTGCCTCCTCTACCTCCTCTTCTCCTTGACCATTTCCTTGACCATTCACCTCTAATTTATCTTATTTGGATAAACCACAATTCACTAAGACATACCTTCATAGGTGTGATTGGAAGAGATTCAATCTAGGATGTTACAAACATGGAACACATCAGTTATTTCCATGTAAGACCCAAAATCCTCATGAGATATTTGGTCTTGGATTTGTTCCACCTAAAGATATAACCAATTCTCCTCCCATTACCATCATTGATGAGGAATTTCCATCCTCACCAACCCATTCCTCATCAAAATATAAGAATTTTGATACATTCCCCCTAATTTGTTTTTGTAAACATGATTAGCCTTAGACACTTATCTTATCAAAAGGATAGGGAGACCATAACGTTTCCTCTAATTCATCCTGAGATGGTAGAATGTATCTCTTCTACCATTAATACTATTTAGTGTTAGGATGATGATTCCCTTTTCACCTATCTTGGTGTAGAAAATTCCCCTATCCACAAATCTCTCCCTCTTGAGACTTCAACCATGTTGAATGAATCCATAATGGATTTTAACTTGGTTACTCAAGATAACCGATGCATCATCAAAATTGGCCAATCACTAGATTCCTCAGAGCTTTAGGATTTCCCCTCCTTCCTGTAATACCATAGCATAAAATTTACTTTGTCTTATAATGACATACCAAGAATCAACCCTTTCATCACCACCCATAATATCATTACTATCCATGATGCCAATATTGTTAAGTATAAGCTTCATCAGATGTAACCTCGCATAGCCCTTCTTGTCAAAGAAGAGATTCAATGCCTCATATCCATAAATTGTATCCAACCCATTAATTATCCCCAATGGGTTTTGAATGTCATAAATATCACTAAATCAACATGAGGACTTCATATTTGTGTGGATTTTGGCAATCTTAACCTTAATTTCTTGAAGGATGACTTCCTTTTGCCAAACAATGAATAGCTTATTGATCTTATATATGGCCATGAGACTATATATCTTATAGATGGGTTCTTAGGTTATACTCAAATCTTGATTACCCCTAAAGATCAACATAAAACTACATTTATTACCCCTTTGGGAACTTTCTACTATAATTTCATGCCTTTTGGTCTAAAGAACACTAGTGCAACTTACCAATATGCTATGATATACATGTTTCATGACCTTATTCAAAAAAACATAGAGGATTATGTACATGACCTTATTGGGTAATATAAATGTTATAAATATCATTTATTATTTCTTAAGGTTATCTTTGAATGCCTCATCCATTATCATGTTTTCCTTAACCCCAACAAATACATTTTTTAGGTCTTGTCAATAAATCTCCTTTACTTTATCATCTTTCTTAGAGGAATCAAAGTTGATCCTACTAAAATTAAATAAATCATTGACATGCCTCCTCTAACCACTCTCAAACAACTCCATAGTTTGTAGTGGAAGCTTTAATCCATTCGTCTTTACATCTCTTAGCTATCTAACATATGCCAACCTTTCCATCACCTTCTTAATAAATATATATCTCTTAAGTGGAATAAGGACTATAAAAAGGCCTTTGATTCAATTAAAGAGTACCTTATTTTTCCACCCATCCTCATTCCTTGTAAAGAGGATCAACCTTTCTACCTTTATATTTCTACCACTAATCACTCTTTAGGGGCAATGCTTAGACATCGAGATGAGAAGCATAAAGAGAAATATGTATACTATATAAGTTGAACATTATTCAAGTAAAAAACTTGGTACACCCATACCAGGAAAATTTGCCTTACCTTGGTATTTTTGGCCTCCAAACTATTCCACTAACTTCTCTACCATAAGACCTATGCCATAAACAACACTAACCCACTCAAGTATATGCACTCCAAGCCATACCAAAACTAGTGTATAGATAAGTGTCTCATGATTTTATCTAAGTTTGACCTTCAGTTCCTCTAGTAGAATTTAACGAAAGGGTAAGTCATCATTGACCAATTGGTTAAAGCACCTTTAGTAGACAACTAACCATCTTCTTTTGAGTATTTTGATGAGTCCATTATGACTCTTTCTCATGAGGATGTCACCAATCAGATGACCATGTTATTTGATAGATCAAAGTTCCAGTGTGGTGGGGGTGATGGTATTATTATTATCATTCCCCTTGATGGTGAATCCATTCTTTTATCTTTCAAGCTTGATTTCTATTATACCAACAATATGGCTAAGTATGAAGCCCTATTGATAGGTCTCTAAACTACCTTAACCTTAAGATTCAAGATGATCAGTATTTTTAGTGACTCCTAACTCATGGTCAATCAAATCAATGGATCTTATTAATGTAAAAATGACATCTTTCAATAATATAAATATCTAGTCAATGTACTGTTAGCATCATTTAAACATTACCTTATCTAAGCCACTCCATGATCTATGAACAAGTTCACCAGTATAATGGTTTCCCTTGCCTCCAAAATCTCATCTACACCTTTTGACTCTAAGCTATTTGTCACTATCGATCATCTTATACCAAATCAGACCTTCCTTTCATTTATAGTATGGAAGAGGCCCCATCTGATATTTGGTATAAGAAGAACTTTGACTATCTCAACCTCGGTATCATTCCCTCTAATATTCATAGGAATGGTCAAATACCATTTATTCAGAGTACTTATCATTATACCATAGTAGGGGGAATTCTCTATAAGCATGGATTTTATGGTCTACTTTTTTGTTGCATATGTAGTCATGAAATTTATCATGCTATCATAGAAATGCATGATGAGATTTATGGGGGGGCACATTAATGGCCTAGCTATCACTAAATGTATCTTTTGACTTGGCTATTATTGACCCATCCTAATCTAAGACTTTTGTGATTATGTGAAGAAGTGTGTTAAATGTTAGAAACATGTCAATTTATGTCATGCACCTAGTTATAGCCTCCATGTATCCAAGGATTTATATCCCTTATCATAATAGGTATTCAATCTTATTGGTGAAATTAACCCCCATTATTCATAATGACATCATTATATTATCATTATGATTGAATATTTTCATAAATGGGTGGAGGTTATTCCTCTCATTTTAACCAAAGCTAAAAATATTGTCAATTTTATTAACCATAACATTATATAACATTTTGGTGTTCCTCATAAGATAATCACCGATAATGATAAATATTTTAAAAATAAAAAAGTCTAGGGTCTTTGTGATGCATTTGGAATTAAGTTAAGCTTTTCCTTGCCTTATCATCCATAAGCTAATGGATATGTTAAAGCTTCTATAAAACCCATTAACAACATGCTAACTAAAATGATTAATGCATCTAGTCAGGATTGGCATTTACACATCCCTTTTGCCTTATGGGCATATTGTACTAACATTCAAACCCCTATGGGTGTTACCCTTTTCTCTCTTATTTTTGGAATAGAGGTTGTCTTACCTCTCTAATTCCAAATTCCCTCTCTTTGCATATCCTTACAAGATATCTTTTTGAGGTTGATTATCATCAATAATGTTTATCCCAACTTGAGGTACTTGAATAACATCATCTATCCACACTTAACCATCTTCATGTCTAGAAAGAATGAATTAGGCATGCCTATAAAAAAACATAAGAGAAAGAGAGTTAAACATTAGAGACCTCATCTTAAAGGAGAATTATCATGTTACCAATATGAATATAATCAAGTGGGGCATGTTTGAATTTAATTAGCTTGGACCTTATATCGTTATGAAAAAGTATGGATCAAGAGTGTATTGGTTATCCTCTCTTAATTAGAAACTAGAATGTGATCCTCTCAATGATTTACATTTGCATCCTTTCATTTGTTAAATAATATGAAACTCACCTTTTGTCTAACTTAAGCTTGTCCCTTAGTTTGTAATAGTTTCACCTTCATCACCTAACTCTAAGGACAACTGATTAAAACATAGAACCATGTGATTATCTCTCATAGCTATAGATTTAATCCTAAATATGGGTACCATGACTCTACCCATGACATGATTATCATGGATACTTCTCATCCCTAATAGAATAAAATCCCATGGTCATTATCTCTCAAAGAATCCTCTCACCCGCTAATTTAACCTTTTTTTACTTTAGTTTTACCTTCACAAAGGTAAGCTTCCAAGCCTATATAATCAATTATATGTCTAAATAAGAGAAAAAACAAAATCATATAACTTATGGGTCATTACTAGCATTTACAGACTGCTCCCTTGAAGGGCAGCTACTAAAACTAATCAAAACTACTCAATGTAATGTAGACTGTACCCTTGAAAGATAGATATTAAAAATCCTAACACAAGTCTCAAAAATCTTAGACCATTCCCTTTAAGGATGTCTATGTAAAATAATTTTTCAAAAAAAATCAATTTATGGAGGCTTTTCATATCGATTAGCTTCCCTAAATCCTCTCAAAGTAATAATAAAAATATCAAAATACCCATTATTTATAAGTTACAATTGACTTTCATGAGTAGACTTCCTGCATTAATGAGTATACACCTTATATTACATAGATTTGTTTATACCTGATCTTTGGTAATCTAAAAAGAGGCAAGTTAAATTCACATTATTTTTCCTTTATCATCCATCTCCCCTTTATACCCTCTAATAAAATAAGGGATTTTGAGCTTACTCAACATTGCGTGATGCAAAAACTTCTTAACCAACCAACAAATGTTGATGTGATTCATGTAAAGGGATTATTCTCATAATCAAATCTAGCTTCCTTTTGGTTTTTTCCTCACTAATGAAAGATAATTGTGTCTCACTTTCTCATACCTACTTGTTGTTACATTAAATAAGGTGTTTGTATTTTGATTGTCTTATCTTTCTTTTCTTTTCTCACATCTAGTTTTGCTATCTAAATTTACTTTATATTTTAAGATTAATTCACCTCCATCTAATAAAATGCAATTCATTAAAAACATTTAAATAAAAAATATGTGTTTTATTTTGTGATTTCCTTCTTACCTTATTTATTTAAGTGTTTTTAATCATATAAACATTTTAATTAATTACATACATCAAACATCATTTCACCCTTCTAACCAATCAAATCAACTAATCATAACCATTTTCACATCTATAACCTTTTAATAATTTCTTTTATAAACAAATGAGTCCTCCAAATATGTTATCCATCACACGTCTATTTAGATAAGGAAGCATAGACTCATTAATTTTGAAAATCCACATTTCTAACAAATCATACATCTACTCATGAGAGAAGTGTTAATCATAACATCATCATTACATCTAATAACATCACAATCAACATCACTAACATAAAATAAATCATCCATAACCATACGCAACATCCATGAAACCATAAATCACATCATAAAATCATAATTAAAATAATCATATATAATCACAATATCCATGTCTCTCAAAAGATATAAACATCTCATGGCATCAGCTTATAAACGAGTAGAAAAAGCATATAATACATCAAAATAGGCATCTCATATGAGTCTAAGGTAGAGGGGAACTACTTCTCCCTAGAGCCTATCAATCTCTAAGATTTGTCTATACATCTATAGATGTTACCAACTAACCTAGTTTAGCATTTCTAGCTCTCTTATTAACTGTTGCTCTATACTCAACATATCAGGGTTTATCTCAAAGCTGTCTAAAGACCATTGCCTTATAGTATCTGAGATCCTTGACTGTGGCCACATACCTTTACCATATAGATGGTCCTTAATGGTCCTACAAGTGAAGGTGCATACCCTCCTACCTATCTTAGGGCATCCCTCTCTAGTTTAACTAAGGCTAAATACACTTGTGTTATATCCCTCTCCTACGTAAAGATACAAACTTAGACCTATGTCATATCTCTCTCTACAGTCACTATTACTAGAGTTGTTTGTGTTATGACTAGTGTCACCCTCACCTAATCTCTCTCCATGATGAGTGCCTACCTATCAAGGGCATCCACATCTATTTTGTCCCCACCCCCTTCCACCATGTCCACATCAAGATCCTACTATACACCATCTCCCACAAACACTATCATTTCATAATGACCCTAAAACCATATAAGGTAGTCTAGTATCACACGTACATCATCAATATCTTCCAACACTAATAGCTCCTCATGGTCAATCTCTATATCCTCTAATTATGGAAGAGGTAGTGGTACCTTAGTATCCTCTCTTCTATACCTAAGGAAAGCAAATAGGACACTTTGAATCAGATCTAATTATCCCATAACCCTATCCAATGGGATGAGTTACACCTCATGATCCTACCTTCTTTATATCCACCTATAACTTTGTAGTGACAAGATCTACCTAGCATAACTTTTCCATGCTAGGAATATGGTATACAAACTCTAGATAATTTCCACATCTACCAATGACTATAACCTATCCCTATACCACTCCATATCACATACCACTCCCCCTAGTGTTGTAAGTGCATAGTCACCTCTCCATCTTATGAATCCCACTCTTAACTTCACCTAGTCGCATGTATTCCATGGTAATCCACCTAGTTGAAGCACCCTAATTTACTCATATACCCAAAATCTTAGTATAAACTTGATGCTAATTTAATATATCCTATGTAACATATATCCACAAAGTTCCTAATAGATCTACTCTAGTAGTATAGGTTTGCATAGAAATATTATCTAGTCTATCAGTATGTCAATAAGAACACCAAGAAATAAAAAGGAAAATCTAAAACTGCTATAATATATAAGTTCATAAAAGGTAATGGATATCATCATCATCATCATGAAAAGTTATCTCCTTCCCATATTCATATGATACATAGGTACATAATGGAATCCTCCTGCATGCCACCTCAAATGAATAAAGTCCACACCAAACAACTGATCCATATTGACATTTTTATCCTCAATACCAATATGCTTGATTAGATCACCCCATATTAGTATCCAAAAAATCTAATGAGTGTCTTCCAACAAGATGGTAATCTCTTTAGTAGGTAGTAAGAACATGCCAATAGCTAGGTCCCATCTCTTGATGATGGATACCAATATTACAGCATCTTTTAGTATGTGATGATAAAATATCATACCTCTTAAACCCACTATTGTCATATGTTCCCACTCCTAATTAGTCATATCCATATGTACCTCATCTATAAGTTGAGGCACTCGGTCCTACATCTGTAACTGCTCCCTCACCTACAAGGTTAGATGCATACCTTAGTTTACATTACCCTTTAAAAGTAACCTCTTTTCCTCATTTAACCTTACCCCTTCCATTAACCTATTTGCCTCATTTACCTTTCACCCATTCCTATATCTACCCAACCTATTACCCATTCTTAATCCATGTTATATCCCATTCCCAAACCTTATAGTGACCATCAACAATCTAGTGTCGATCGGTGATGGTTTCTTGTGGAACCATCACCACTCAACCTTTAACTATTAATCATTTGATTGGTGACTACCAATGATCAAACCCTAGGTCTAACCTACTAATCCCTATAAAAATCAACAAAACTTGGCATTCTTACTTAAAATTACTATATTCCCTACATAACCCTCACTCCCCCAAACTATTTCCACCCACCATTTACCAATTTCATAACTATAATATCAAAACTCCTAATTTCCAATACATACCTACCCATAAAAAATAAATAAATAAAATCACAAAATGTAATACATCCCCTACCTCATTATGTGTCCTCTATTGTGGTGGATCCCTCAACATCACCACCACCACTTGGCCCCATGCTCTACCTCTACCTCACTACATTCTTTTTATCCCTCTCCTCTACCCTAGCTCACCTCAATAAAACATGCACCTCCCACTTCAACTCTTGATCATATAATCCTCACCCAACTCACTTAGCTCACAAATGACAAACTAGTGATGTTTTTTCTTAGGACAACAAAAATATCATGGTTAAATTTTCAAATGAGAAAATAAAACCCAATTTGACCTTTTACACTCACCCTTTTAGGGCTTATCATTGATCACCAATGATTATAGGCGATCACTGATGGTCAACCCTGACCATTAATAGTCAAACCTTATAGGGTTTTACCATCCTATAATATCCTTTTTCCAAAGGACAACCTAACCTAACTTTCCCTTTACCTACCTAGCTTACCTTTTAGTCTTTTAATCCACGTGTATGCCTCCATTTATGGTGATCACACCATGATACCTTTACCATTACTTTTATTTTTGCAGCCCAAATTTGTCTTGGTCATTTTGACTACATCAATTACCTTTCCATATTTGACAAACTTATGTTACTTTTATGCACTGACCATTTAGGTACCTCAAATAATGACCATTTTTAGTCCCAACACCTACAACCATTTTTATTTTCTCAAGATCACATCTAGTTTTTGGATACCTATGAATACATTAACCTTACCTAGGATACTTGAGTTTATAGGAGTAACCCATATTAGTTATGCCTAACATTGTGTCCTAGTTACCCTATCACTTGTCCTTCTAGTCCAAACTTATTTTACCACCTACCTCAACTATTATAGCCTAGTCTATGTGTGATCTATGATATCACACTTAGTCACATTTTATGTGTCTATTCATATTTAAATGCCCTTTCAACCAAATTTGACACCACTTGTCAAACTTGGCACTAACTCTATTTCACCTCATCAATTCTCAGTTTGAGGGGTAACACCTCCTCCCATTCTTAGTGCATCTAACCTTCTACCAAGTTTCCATTTTATTTTTTAGTTTGTTGATACAAACTACATAACAAAAAGGTGCGAAATGTAAATGCTAAAAAAAATACACTATGGCTCTAGATGTTGCATTATCCTCTAAACCACCCTTTGGCCCCCTTTGGGTTAGATTATTTACCAATTATCTCATTATTAACCATTTCCCATGGAATTAACCACCAATAATTGATGTATTAACAAATCTTGACTATGTCCCTACAACTGCCAATGATTAACCCTCAATCGCCAATGGTTGACTAGACCACCAATAATTACTTAAACTCTTACATGATCAAATGACTCAACTAAAATTTGACTATAAATCACTCATTGATTACCAATTTTCTAATTTTAGTCTACTCTTTATATCATCAATGTATGTTAAACTATCTTTTAAAACATTTGTTAAACTCTTCATTTCAATTCTCTTTTCCTCTATCTTAAGAGATGAAGAGGAGGGGGTCAAGGATTTTGGTGTAAGATATTATGACTCCCAAGTGAATCCAAAATATCCCCGATGAACCAAGAACTAGGTTAGAGACTCAAGGTGCTTTTATAACTCACTATCTTGAGCCAAGAAAATGTTACTCTATTAACATTTCTCTAGGATCCACAACAAGATTTTAGCCCACCTCAACATTCATCATTAATCAATATTTAGTAATTATCTTTATCTATTTTCATGGGCCATTCCCATTATTTTCACTTCATTCCTTGTGTTAGAGTTTTACAAACTCTAGACACTTCATCTCCTACCCAAAACCACCCATAGCCTATTCCAATAACCCAAATAGCCAACTCTCAAACTAGATACCTTTGAGAATTAATTTATATCTTTCAACCAACATCCAACCTAAGTACCATTCCCAAAACCTCTTTGTGACTCTCTCTAATACACTTCTTTTCCCCAAACCAAATTCTACAGGAACTACCGATGGTCTTACCTAACAACTAATAGAATTACCTAACCACTAATGGTTAACAACCATCAATGGTCATCTAACCATCGATGGTCACACATAACCATTGATAGTTACTATGTGTCATTTTAAAATAAGCTAATTTGACCCATTTACCCATACCCAAATCTTAGTTTATGAGTTTCTATTTTATCACATAGGTTCAACTTATTTTTTGAATCAGGTTTGAATAATTTAGCATTAGCCTTTATTAATTTATTATTATTTTTAGTAAAATCATTTCATTCATCTCTTGCATTTGATTTTAGTAATTTATATTATTTCATTCAAGAATCTCTTATCATTTTATCATATATTAAGTGTTTTAAAAGTGTGGATTAATAGCCTCCAAGGAATCTTTTGCTTTTTGGATCTAGGTCACACTAGGTATTCCACCCTACTATCTCACTAATCCATCATTTTATAGATTAATTTCTTATTTGTATGTCATCCTCCCTAGATGAAGAGGAGTATTGGCAATTGTCTAGATTCACACATGCACAACACATCTAGGTTTTACTAACCTCACCCTTTTTTCAAGTTTTACATCATTCTAAACATGAAAATAAAGCAAAATTTTGGTGAAATAATAAGCTATATATATATATATATATATATATATATATATATATATATATATATATATATATATATATATATATATATATATATACATATACATATACATACACACACACACACACACACACACACACACACACACACACACACACACACACATATATACATATATACATATACATATATATATATATATAAATATACATATACATATATATATATATATATATATATACATATACATATACATATACATATATATATATATATGTATATATATATATATAGGAGACTACCAAAATATTTGAGAATGAACCTAACATATTATTCAATAGTTCATTCATGTATACATGCATATATGGGACTATGTTATTCCATTTTGAATATATAACAATAACTTGTACAAATATCCAAACATGACCATCTACCAAAATGTATCCAAAATTTATTCTCTATAGCTCATATTTATAACACACAAGTATAAACCAAAAAAACTACTACTAATATATATCTATAGATTGTGTTTAAAATATAAAGTTGTTTAAAATATGTCACTTCTCTCAAGTATAAACCAATGATTTTTCTCATACTAAACATATATTTTCCAATTGACAACTCTAAAATAACCTCCAAGTTCATAATAACTATAAATTGATTAAATAGATACCTAGGTACTAATTTATCTATTGTTATAAGTCAACAAAAGGATTTCGTCTAGGTTAAAACTTGTTTCAAAAAGGCAAGACCATAGTTTTCTCTATTATAGGTAGTAGAGCTAAATACATTATAACTTGAACTAGGCAATACGAAATATTTTTCTTTTTTTCCTTATAATTTATCCTACACATGAAAATAGATGCATTTTAATCTCTAATAAAGGCCCAATTATCACATTTATAGGTTGGTGGATGGAAATGAGTTCCATCCCTAGGTCTATCATACTGATGTACTACATTTTCAAGGCACTATTAACATATATATTTTAATGGTATTTTATTTAACACAAACCTAGGTAAGAGAGGTATTTAAAATTTTAATTTTAAACAAAAACCTCAATCCATCTATAATTATAAATAATCCATTTCAAATTTAAAAACCCTACTTACCTAGTTACTTCAATGGCTACCTTTCTAATGTATATGTTGATATCCCTTACCAATGCTCATGTTCCTCATTTTCATGACCCCTCATTCTTCCCTTTTCCTTCTTATTCTATTTCCTTTTATCATTTATGTTTTTCATAACTTAGTTCTCCTAAAATACTATGAGTTCACCATCAAGAGACACTGATTCATTAATGCATGTTCCTTCTTCTTTTTATTAACTCACAATCCCATAACCTTGATTTACATGGTAGTTACATGCAAAACCCTTTTATCACCAAATGGTGAGGTTAACCCAAAATGATAGAAAAAAACATAATTTCCTTCTCAAAGATTCCCATAAATGACCTAATTCCTCTTTGGATTGAATGGTACATAGAATTTAATCTAGTATAACATTCCACATTCACCAAAAATTGATTTTCCTAAGTTTCAAAAACTCATTTCAGATAATTTCTTGGGTGCCTTTCTCGCCCTTTTCCCCTAGGACAATAAAAGGGGTAGGAATTGATTCCTATAATCTTTACATAGTTACATACAAAGACATTATTTCAATAAAAATCCTACACTCTAAATAATTATAATGCATAACAATAAGTCTAACACCATTCAAAACTTAGTAACTAAATTTTATCCCATATAATGGTTTCATATAGATTCACATAACCAATGTATATTAATATAATTAAGGATTTATGTTAACAAGAGTATCCATTCCAACCTAATTATGCCATAAGAAGGTAAATAATAAAATAAAATTTAATACAAGCATGCAATATTAACCATAGAAACAATGAATTAAAATCAAACACTCAACACATTCATAGAATATCATCAACATTTAATTCATCTTGGCAAGTAAAAGTGTAATTATGTGTGTACGGGTTTAATTTCACTATTTTTGTCCATAATGTTGATATTTTCATCTTTCTCCCCTATAATACTCTTATTTTTTTCTACTCTATGAGAGTGGTACAATACAAAAAACACCCTATTCAAACAAAAAGGTAATTAGCCTAAGATTACAATAAAATAATAAATTACTTAAAATGTAAGTATAACAATTAATTACTATAATACAAATCAAATATATGAATGAATTCATATACATATGATATTACAATACACAACAGTATATAATATCTAGATGCATATGGGAATATCCTCTAATCATAAACAACCATGAAATAAAACATTAAAAAGGTCGATTATATAGCCTAAATGTCTAGATATATTAGAAACTATTAGTCATTAGTTTCACTTCTCTTACAAATACTAATGTAGGTTTTTTGAAGAGTGGGACAAGGTGTGACATATTTCACCCCTAAAATAGATCATCATCCTAATGAATTTTATTTCAAACTTTTTAAAATCAATAAATAATAATGTTTAATTAAAAATTATTCAAATAAATGAGGAAATAACCTATATATTCTTGATAATCCTCCAATATGGCACTATTTTCATAATATTGGTCCCATTGTACCTTGTATTATAATACTTGCCTATTATGTAAGCTAAGCTTACAAATATTAATTGTTTTGATTAGTTCTACAATGACCACCCTTGGATCCAAAACCTATAATGCATTTCAGTCCAAAATATTTGAAAGATCAACTATATATTTCATAAGATAAATTAGATGAAAAACATTATGCATTTGTGCTAAATATGGTAGCAAATCAAGTCTATACACTACATGATTTATCACTTCCAAAACCCCAAAGGGTTTCACATATCTTGGTGATAATTGTGTTGATTCCCCAAACTTGATGGAACTATTTTGGGGTTTGACCCATAAAAAACTTTATCTCCAAATGTTAATTACCTTGTTATCCTTTTCAAATCAACATATATTTTCTACCTATCATTAGCTTCAGTCAATTTATACCTTATTAGCTTCACATGTTCTTCCATTTTAGCAAGTATATTAGGTCCATAGACCACTCTATATTCTAATTTATCCTAATTTATTGGTGCACTACACCTCCTACCATACAATGTTTAAAAATGAGACATCTTTAAAGCTAATTAAAATGAGTTGTTATAAGTAAAATCAACAAATGATATGTATTCTTCTCATTTTTATTATTGGTCCATGAAATACATCCTCAAAAGATCCTCTAAGATATAATTTACTCTATTTGTCATTTGTTTTTGGATGGTAAGTTATAATAAAGTTTATATGTGTACCTAAAGTTGTATTTAGAGTTTTACAAAACCTTTAGGTCATCCTAGGGTCCCTATCTAAAACTATCTTTTTTAGAAACCCATGTAACCTATACACTTCTTTTACAAACCTCTTGTAAAGCATTGGTGCATCATCTATACAATTACTTGTAATGAAGTGTTATACCTTGGTGATTTTATTGATAACCACCAATATCATATTATGATGATTTATTGACACATGAAATCTTTTGAAAAATTAAATACTAATGACTTACCACTACTATTCTAGTATGGAATGTGTGTACAAAAAACTAGTAGGATGTATATGTTTAGCCTTGATTCACTAACATTCTAGGCATATGAACACAAAATTTTATATATCTTTATTAATTTATTTCCAAAAATATAGTGGTCTTAGATCTACTAAGAGCTTAGTCACACCAAGATGTCCTTACTATGGTGCATTGTGCAAAACTCTCATCACAATACCCATCAAATTTTACTTATCAAGCACATAGATTCTTCCATGATATCTCTAAATTCAATATTTTTAAAATTTTAATCCTTTATATCCAAGTTATTATGAATCCTTTAATAATTATTTCTTTCCTCGCTCATATAATTCATCTCTGGTGATAACTTTACTACTTGGTATCATAAGGTACTCCTAATAGTAACCAAAGTTGTAATTCATGTTCTATAACTAAGGGAATCTACAACTCTATTTTATTTTACCTTAATGTATCTAATTTAAAAATCATAGTCTTACAAAAATTATAACCATCATACTTGATGATCATTAATGTTAGGTTGGGTAAAAAGGTTCTTCAGTCCTATGTTATCAGTATTGATCTCAAAAAAATTTCCCAATAAGTAATTCCTCTATATTTTTAGAGCATGCACTATGTTAGCTAACTGTAAGTCATGTGAGGAATAATTTTCCCCATATGTATTCATATTCCTTGATTCATGAGCTAAAATTTAATTATTCTATATAATAACTCCTGGTAAACCATCCCCAAAAGTATCAGTTATCACTATATAATAACCATTTAGATCTAGCATATGTAACAGTAGTGCTAAAGTAAGCCTCATTTTTATAATATAAAAAGCATCTTCACACTTATCAGACCAAATAAAAAAAAAAATCATTAGAGAGGGGTGACTAGATTTTATATCTTAGAGAAATTTCGCACAAATTTCCTATAGTATCTTGATAAACTCATAAAGCTACATACCTCATGCACATTCCTAGGTGTTAACCATTCCATGATGGATCTAATCTTAGATGGATCAATAGAAATTCATTTGGTAGATATGATATGGCCCAAGTATTATACTCTTATTTAAAATAAGGCATGATTAGATAATTTCCCATTGATCTTGTGTTTTTTCAATCGTTGTAAAACCAAACTCAAATCCTCAATATGCTCATCTTCATTTTTTGAGTAGATGAGGATATTGTAAAGAAATACTATTATAAAATGAACAAGGTAATCTCTAAAAACACTATTAATAAGATTCATTAATGCTATAAGTGTATTAATTATCTCAAAAAGAAGAATTGTGAACTCATAGTGCCCATACCTAGCCCTAAAATCTATTTTTTAAATATATTTATCCTTTATCCTCAATTGATGATACCCAACTCAAAGGTCAATATTATAAAATAGTATTGCACCAAACATTTAATTGAAAATATCATCAATGAAAGGTAAGGGATACTTGTTATTAATAATTTATTTTTTTAATATTATGTAATTTATACACAGGTGAAGGGTTCCATATTTCCTCTTTACAAACACTAAAAGAGCATCCAATGGTGAAACACTTGGCTGAATCAATCCCTTAGCCAACATCTCTTAAATTTGGGATTTTAACTTGATCAATTTATTTTTTCTCATTTTATATGGATCCTTATATTAAGGTTCTGGTCTTGGAATCATTTCAATAGTGAAGTCAACTTCCCTTTTAAGAGGTAAATTTGTCAACTCCTATAGAAAAACATCTTGAAAATGTTGTATAAATGGGTTGTATTCCATAAAGGATTCATTGGTTCCTTCAATTTCATTTAATTTGACCAATAATACTTGACATCTATTTTTTTTAACCTTTTAAAATTGAATGGATGAAATTTTTTTTAGTTTCAACTCCATTTTCCCCCTAAATTTGGGTTTGATTTCCCAAATCATCTAAGCATTCAACTTCCTTAAGAAATCAATGAAATTTAAATTTGTGCTTAGAGAGCCAATTCACTCCTAGGATCATGTCATATGATCCTAGTGGTGTTTCATAAATAATAATTACCATATTGAAATATGGAAACTTTACATTAGCTTCAACATGACGCCCATCAACCTTGACCTTGGATTTATTATGATACTAAATTAACCAAGTATTTTCCATAAAATAAGATTTCTTAGATAATTTACTTAACATTATAGGAGATATGAAATATTCATTGGCTATTGTATCTATATAAATGGAAATAAGATGCCTAAATAAGGTATTTTATACTTCAATGGGAGAAGCTTGAAATTTAGCTTGATGATTGTTAACTACTATGTGGATTCACTATTAGAAGGTTCCATACTATGATATAGAGGTATATGAGTTCTTATTTTTACCATTTATCTTCCATTCAAGGCAATCCTTAGCATAATTGTCTTCTTGACATGTAAGTCATCCTCAAGGTGGTCCTTTTCTCTTAGATTGATTGCCTCCCTTGAATCCTTCTTTATAACTATTTCTGGGTTTCCTTTTCCTTCAGTATTATTAAACTTGCATTCTAACTATTTAACATGTTATTTTAATTCCCACTCCATTTCCATTTATTTTTTATTGATATTTATTTTTGAGCTCCCAAACTTCTTTTTTATTTTTATCTGACCTCGATAAGTGATTTAAAAAAAAATCCTAATTAATTTATTTCTCAAAGACTTGTTCCATCATATATGTCCCATGGACATCCACTTAAAATCTAATTTAGGGGTCTTAAACCCATGATGAACTTCTAATATGTAAATGTTCATCATTTTGGTATTATGATACATAGTTCAAGATATTTATGAATTATTCCCAATACTTGTTTACTAGCATATCCCCTTATTTTAAATTTTGTAAATATATTAATTTAGTATAAAATTATAATTTAGGTATCCATCAATCTATAAAAAATGGTACAAATTATTTGAAATTAGTGGTGGTAGAGTTAAGACCCATATACAACTTTTATTGGCACATTAAGTTGTTGCTTCACCAGCCAGTTGGTAAGGTATCCAAATAACCTTGGTTACCTTAGAATAATTATGAATCTCAAAATATTTTTCCATATCTATAAGAAAATATTCATCTCCATCACCCAATAATATACCATCAAACTTCGGTGGATTCACTTTATTCATATCTCACATAAGTTCGATAGCTAATTGAACTCTTGCAACTTGTTGTACCTCAATATGCCCCTAATATTAAGGTTCTTACTAACCAATTGGTTTTTATTCAGGTGTTTCTTGTTCATTTTACTCACCTATCTCATGAATTTACCACTCTAGGGATACTAATTTGTCTCTTGTTCTATTCATGACATTGAGTATTTGATTGATTTTTATAGAAAATTAACTATTAGATGATTAAGATAAACTTGATGATTATCATTAGTGGTTCCTGGTTCCCTCAACATTTTATATACTTTACACCATTATCCTTAATAAAAATGAGAAATAAACTAATGTTATTAGAATCATTAGGTTAAATAATTTGAACCTACACTCTGATACCACATGTTATAACCCCACTAGGTTAACTTAAAGTTACGTAAAAAATTCACATATGTTGCTCATAAAAATATTCATTAATTATAATTATGTACTAATTTATGATGAATAAATACATATATAATATTAATCATATAAAATAAAATGAACCTATTATTTAATATATGATCTATTTAGATTTGAAACAATATATAATAGTGTAGAAGATAAAATTCCTCTCATAATACATAACTCAATGAAAGGTACACAAGTACACTAACATAATACATATTTACAACTAAACATAAATATACAACTTCTATTGATTTCCACACTCAAAATCATGTACAAGTATACAACATCTATAATATTTAATAATAATAATAAAGTTGAATATGTGAATATCACATTTCTTCATTGAATACCATAATACACATGATAGGGTGTACAATAGTACATTTGAGCTTCATAAGATAACAATAATAAATATAAATAAATATGTTTTTAGATTGGTTTATTAGTTAAAGAGAGGGAGAGCATCATCAGGGTGAGTTTCCTCCAACCATAGACCGGCAGTCTCCTGCAACTCTCCCCACTGGGAATGGCCCTTGTATTCACAAAGATGTAGATAAAATTAGTTGGGTATCAATAATTCAACTAGAAAGAATGTGTATTACAATCAATAATACATGTAATAGTCACATAGACCATGAAAAATAATCATCTATATAATATGACATCACATATACACATGTAAACTAAAACTTATAGTGGAATGAAAATGTTATCAACTACAACATTACTTTGGCCAAAGTTTTTAATATATAATGTAGATCACTCAAATATATGATTAAATTACACATACACACATATAATCTTTTTAAAGTAATTTTAATCCATCCTATGATACCATAGTATAGGTATATGTATCACATGGTAACAATCTCATATACCAATCATCCATTATCACAAGGAAGTAAGTAATGGTGTAATCTAATAAACTATCTCAAAGACAAAATTAACAACATATTTACAACATACAACCAATTATAAATTTAATATTTAATTTCAATTAATTTTATTTTCAATATAAGCTTAAAACATCAATTTTAAAATCACATTTTTTCACCAATGCACAAATATTATAAACATATTCTATAAATGCAGGTTAAGGCTATTATATTGCATTTTTAAGTCTCAAAATATAAGCATGGATCAAATGCCTATGATAAAGTAATTTAAGTAAATAAGTACATCATCCTCTACTCATTTGGATCCAAACATATTTCATTTACTTATAATTATTTAATTCTATACAAATGAATAAACAATCAAAAGAATTATAAAATCTCATGAATCACATAACAAGGATTAGCTACCAATTTGTAATAAGTCATTCTTATGACCATTTAACCTATATTGGCCATGTTAAATACTACCATGACACAAATTTATTTATCACTACTATAAGTGTTATGTCTAATTCTATGCTTATAAATACATACTCACATATATATTCCACCATACAATTTCATTATTTCCTCAAGATTCCATATGGATAAAATATGAGTACTTACAAGTATATTTTAGCATAATTAAAACCATTTAAGATCTCATGTCTCTCAAATTCAATTACAACTAAAAAAAATAAAGAACAAGGTAATAAATTTTAATTATACCACCCATGTAAATCTATTCAATTTTGTTGTTGTTCACCTATGTATTTATGCATGATTCCTTAGTGAAAAAATTCTCTAAGTTCAAATGGGAATTGAAGATATACCATCTTGGCTCATATTTCACCCTAATCAACTATATATGTGTTTGTGTGTATACTTCAAGTGTAATATAAAGATAATTTAACTACAATCCATGTTAAGGCTTGAATACATATACATGAGGATTTACACCAAAACAAGAATAACTATAGTGTGTGTGTGTGTGTGTGTGTGTGTGTGTGTGTGTGTGTGTGTGTGTGTGTGTGTGTGTGTGTGTGTGTGTGTGTGTGTGTGTGTGTGTGTGTGTGTGTGTGTGTGTGTGTGTGTGTGTGTGTTTGTGTGTGTGTGCATGCATGTATGCGTGTGTGTGTGCATGTGTGTGTGTGTGTGTGTGTGTGTGTGTGTGTGTGTGTGTGTGTGTGTGTGTGTGTGTGTGTGAGAGAGAGAGAGAGAGAGAGAGAGAGAGAGAGAGAGAGAGAGAGAGAGAGAGAGAGAGAGAGAGAGAGAGAGAGTCAAACCTAACATACCATTCAATATTTCATTCATGCATATAATGGATTATATTATAATATTTCAAATATATAACAATAGTTTGCACAAATATCAAAAGAAGACCATCTACCAAAATGTGCCTCAAATTTTTTTCTTTACAACCCATATTTATAACATAGGTATAAACAAAAAATTCCATTACCAATATATATCTACATCTTGTGTATAAAATATAATTTTGTTTACAATAGGCCACTTCTCTCAAGTATAAACCCATGGTTTTTCTAATACTAAACATGTATTTTCCAATTGATAACTCTAAATCAATCTCCAAGTCCACAAGAATTATAAATTGACACAATATGTATCTAGTTACTAATTTATCTATAGTTATAATTCAATATAATGAATCTATCTAGGTTTAAACTTATTTCATAAAGGCAATACCATAGTTATATCCATTATAGGTAGAGGATATAAATGCATTATAGCCTAAACTAGGCAATAAGAAATCTTATACTTTCATTTTTCCTTATAATTCATCCTACACAGGAAAATAGATGGATTTTAATCTCTAATAAAGGCTCAAATGTCACCTTTACAAGCTTGTGGATGGAAACAAGTTCCATCTACAAGTCTATAATGGTGATGTCCTATATTTTCAAGGCACTATCAACATATATATTCAAATGGTGTTTTACTTAACACAAACCTAGGTAAGAGAGGTATTTTAAATTTTGCTTTTAAATAGAAACCTCAGTCCATCTATAATTATAAATAATCCTTTCAAATTTAAATAATCAAATTTAAAAACCCTACTTGCCTAGTTAATTTAATGACTATCATTCTAATGTAGGTATTGATAGCCCTTGTCAATGCTATTATTCCTCCTTTTCATGGTCCTTCATTCTTCCCTTTTCCTTCTTCTTATTCTATTTCCTTTTCTCATCCATAATTTATATGTCTTAGAATTTTTCCTAAAACTATATAAGTTCACCATGATGAGACTAAAATTCATTAATGCATGTTCGTTCTTATTATTAACTCACAATCCCATAACCCTATTTTCATGGAAACTACATGTAAAATCCTTCTTTTCATCAAATGTCTAGGTCAACCCAAAATGATACCAAAATAAAACCTAATTTCCTTCTTAAAGATTCCCATACCTAACTCCTCTTTGGCTCGAATGGTACATGAAAATAAAGCTACTATAACATAGAAATATAATATATCTAGATGCACATGGGAATATCCTTGAATCATAACCAACCATGAAAGAAAATAGTAAAATTTTCAAGTATACAACTTAGATGTCCAAATATATCATCAAAATCAAAAACTAATAATCATTAGTTTTAGTTTAATTACTATTACTATTTTAGTTTTTTTCAAGAGGGGGATGGAATGTGAAAAACAAGAGCTTGAATAGTATTTCAATAGGGTATCTCAACATTTGGTGGAATATGATCAACATGCATAAGACTTTAATTACATGTGATAAACATTTGGGAAGAATGGGTTGATGAACTATGTTTAATTGGACATGGCTAGTAATTACCTTTGCAGGGACATCTCCTACCATAAGGATGAAAATTATCTACAATAAACAAATTCAAAATAGTCCATAAATTAGGTTCATGAGCACTAAAGATAAGGGAGACATAAGTATCATGATTTATACTTCACTTAAAGACACTAGTATCCTTCCTATTCATATAATATCTACCTTGGTAATTACCCTGAGTAATAAACTCAATATCTTGTTATTGGCTCCTTCTACCCCATGTATTATTTATATTAGAGCTTTGAGATCCATGACTCCAACTAGAAATTTTCTCTATAGAATGAAATAGATTAAATATTTTACTTCATAACTATATAATCATAACATTTTCAAAACATAAGGCATTCATATGAGTCAAACTCATTAAAAACCCTTAATATGAAAATTGTTTGAAGTTGAAACCAATTTGAAATCAAGTAATCAAAAAATATCATAACTAGAAATTCTTTCAACAAAACTTATGATCATTCACTAATTTAATTGAACCAATAGCTATAATAACTATCACTCTTATCTCAAAATATTTAAAAAAATATTTAAAATTTCATTCAAAATCTTTATATTATTGTTTGTATACATACAACTATGAATTTTTAAAAAAATGATACAAATATTCTAAGAAATTGATGTAGACCGAGACATACTTTTTTATTTTATTATCTAAATGAATGGATTGAGTCATATTGTATCACTTTAAAAAAATTAAAATTATGTATGAATATCAATTATTTTCACTCTAGGGTTTTCAAAAAATTTACAATAGAATCATTATATCAAAATATTTTTGGGTTTGGAAATCTCAAGTTAATGCATGAAAAATGTAAGGTTGCACATTTTGAAAAAAACTTCTTTGGAAAAATTATATGTATATATTGATTTTTATCCAATTTTTATAGAAACTAGTTATAAGAAATAAATTCATTCAAAATTAATACAAGTATAACAATATGAATCAAACAAAAGTCATAATTTTTATCCATGTTCAAAATAACTTGTATGAGATTATAAACTATTATTTTCTTTATATTCCATAAATTAAAACCATAACCATATAAAAGTGTGTCTAAATAATAAATTTGGAAGAAATTGAAACCTTATACCTTCAAAACCAATTATTTTTTTATATAAGTTTTCATAGTTTACCAAAATAAAACCAAATTCCCATGCAGATAACTAGAACAATAATTTGAAGGATATATTTGTAAAATTAATTAACCACTAAGCCATATATATATATATATATATATATATATATATATATATATAACTCATAAAATAAACCAAAGGACACATGCAGGTTTCTATAATTCTTAATAAATATTGCATGTAAAACTAAATTTTATATTTTATGTGAACTATCAATACCTCAAAATGCATTTTCTCATTTGCATGTAATGAAATATATCATGTTGAATATAAATACCATGTCAAGAACCAAGATCTAAGTTCAACAATGCATCAAAATTGAGTGAAAATTTTATTATGAGACCTAAAAATTAATGCACACAATGTATAAAATCTTAAATATTAAAGTAAAACATTATTATTGAAGTCATGAATTAAACTTAAACTACCATGCAAGGGACTAAATTTCACCACATGAGACTACCATGCAAAAATTTTATACAAGTGCAAGGGTCGTATCAAACAAGTTTTAATAATAATTGAAATAATTAATTGAAACCCCAAAATACTAAAAGTAATGACTTTGACAAAACCCATAACTAAATATATATGTCATATCAAATTCAAAAATTTAAGTGCAAATTTTTTGTTTAATCTAAACCCTGAGTGCAAAAATCAAGCTTACTGAGTGTAAAAATGGCTTACAAAACTAATTATAAAAAACCAATAACTATTTAATTATTGAATTAAAATTATATACCAATATTTTAATATTAAATTAAATAACATAACAAAACCTTGAACTAAATGAAATAACCATGCCATGCTAAAACATGTTGAACATGCATGCATGCCTTTTGAAATGAAAATAATCATATCATAACTCAAACAAAGAAGGATATAAAATCTTTTTTTTATAGAGTGAATGTGTATCAAATGCAAAATATTCCATATAAAACCAAACTCTAAGACTATATGCTCTTTATTATAAATTCATCAAATATTTCAAAAAAAGAACAATAATATCAACTCTATTTTTGGTATTGGTTATCTTTTCTTAAATAAAACTTTGATTTTGATAATAAAACACATGTGTATCTATATTTGAGTTTGAAAATCCAATCAAATATCAAAAACCATTTCAACCTACTTAGAAAGAGTGTCTAAACTATATAGAAAGTAAAAAATAACTAAATCTTATCAATAAAAACACCAAATGAAAAACCAACAAAGCTTGGATTTCATAGAGAAGCTTTCTAAGATGATACAAATGACTGAATGAAACTAGTTAATCACCTATACCCCATTTAAATTTTTCATTGAATGCAAGGTAGTTTTATATATGGTTAAGTACACTTGCCACATTTGAAATAATGGCATTGGTCAAAACCTCTAATATTTTTTTTACATTGGGTTTTTTACTTGGTAGCATTACCAACCTATCATTATTTCATTTATACATAATCCAAAATTGGCACCAAATAAAATTTACTCTAAATTTTTGTTTAATACATTAAAATTGAATTGAAAAATAATATTTGTGAGGGGTCATTATATCTAAATTTATCTCTATACATTTAAATATATGTTTATTTGAAATTTTGTGTATCTAAGTTGATAGGAAACCAAATAAAACTATTACTTCAAACCTACCTTGGAAAATGAGACATGTAAATGTCATTTGATCAAATAGTTTATGTTATACCTCACCATAAGTGGCATGCCAATGTAATTTAATCTTACCCTTCCAAATGATGTTTACCCAAATTTGCATGTAAATTGATAAAATTGCATGTTAGTACTTTTGAATTGACTAACGAACTTAGAAATATAACTTGAGGCAAGTATCAATAAGATTACATTTTGATAGTGCACTATAAAAATAGGTTTATATTAGATAATAAAACAATAGAACATAATGTAAGTTATAGTAAATGTTATCAAAAATTGATGTTTAAACTTTAATATTCCATAAGAAAGTGATTCAATAAAACCCAAATATTGTTACATATGCCCTAAAGGATATGTCATCAAACTAAGGACCAAACTTGTTTCTTGAAATATGCATTGGCTGATACAAATTGTGTCAAAATGAATATCTGTGTAGAAATTAATCCCATATTCATACCAATGCAAATTCATGAAGTGTAATGTATGGACCAATTATATTACTATAATTTTCACTATTTTAAATATGAGCCAACATAATAACCTTATGAACATTTATCCTGAACAAAACATACTAAATTTTTTGTTTAACTTAGCATGATAATTTAAACTTTAATCATTTTAGAAACCACAAAATAATACATTCAATAGGAAATCATATATTCAATATAAAAATCAAGTGTTAAAATCATCCATACCATGTAAACTTTGGATATGGTATAACATTTCATAATAAGGAAGGATAACATTATTTTGAATTTTTTTAAATAGGGTAATAAATTTTGACATAACAAGTTACAAAATCAAAATAAATATTTAAATACAAAGATCACATCACTTGAAAATAAGATCATATTTATAAATAATCTAGAGCATGCAAGTATAAATCATATATTTACATCTCTAGGTGAATATATTGTGCATAAAAAGACTTCATACCAAGATTAGAATCTAAAATATAATCTATATACAACTATTGATTTAAAAAGTGTACAAAAGGATAATAAGAATTCAATTGAGAATCTAAAGTAAATGATTCAAAATAACTTGATCACATTACCTTATAGGCATCCTCTAATGAGATAAAAATATAATTATGCATATCATAAAATACATGGGAATCACACAAATAATTGTTTGGATTTAAAGAACAAAATACAAAGTATCATTGATAGTGGTGATTATATACTAGATAAATCAATCAAAGAATCAACTCATACTATTATTTCATCTCTTAAGGACCAAGTGCAAATAGAAAAATGGAACAATGAAGATTCAAAAAGGAAAAATTAGAGAAATAAAGGTTACAATAATTAAAATTAGAGAAAGAAAGGTTACAAAAGGTATATTTAGAGCAATAAAGGTTAAAAAAGGCAAAATTAGAGCAAGAAAGGGTAAAAAAGAAAAAATCATAACAAGAAAGGTTTAAAATGGAACACAGTGAAAAAATAAAGGTTACATAACAAAAAATTACAAATGGAAAAAATTTAAAAGAAGTTACTAAAATAACAACCACTAAAAACCAAACTCAATATAAAAAAGAAACCATCCTTAATAAAGGGTTCCTCAAAAAGGATATTAAAAAATAATATATACTTAAAAAGGCTAATGTCACAAGAATGGTTCCAAAGGAAACAACTAACAAGTGTTCATACTATATAGATCCTTTGATTCTTAGTCCTCATATCAAATGACAAGAAACGTATTAATGTTGAGATTACAAATTTATAGGTAGTAAATATATTTATAATGACATTTCTCCAATATCTTTCATATAAAAAACAACACTTGGGTAATATTAGTCAGATTTAATGTTTCATTAGATCCATTGAGTTTCCATTCACACATGCACCCAAAATATGTTCCATAATATTTCACATTCTCCCTACCTTGGATCAATACAATGAAAAACTAGGAAGATCATGGATGAGAGAAATGGGGGAAAAATGGGCAAAGATCATGATTATGTTACATTTGAGCTTGAAGGTGTGACTATTACCATTTCTTAAAAGGAAGCTTATTTAAAATAATAATAACAAGAAAAAATTATGTTTTTAAAAAGATGATACAATAAAGGATTAATAAAATGATATAAATAGCATCACACATGGTGATACAAGACATAGATAAGGTCATCCCTTGGATAAACAATTTAGGCACTTAGTCAATCCCTAGTTGATTCCTAGTTAGCTAGAACATAATGTATTGTAAATAACTTCTCAATTGAATTATTCCTTTTATTATTATATTTTCACATGAATGTGTTCATATGATCTTTCATTTACCAATATTTTATCCATTGGCTTTGTCTCCAATTTTCACTTGCTTCTTGATTATTATCCCTATCTATAAATCTATGACAATTATCCTAACAATATTTCTAGTTTACATCCTTTGTGGCTTCCATTGAGTTTACATGATCATATACATTTATATTTAATATCGCATGGGAACATATTTATTATTTCCCAATAGGGTCATGATGATTCATATCTCCCCATGCACTATCAAGCTACATTATTATGATTCACATATGTAGTGGGTGCATATTTATTGCTTTTAATTCCTCCACATAGCCATGATATCACATCTAATAGACACTATGATTCCACACATGTTTCAAATTGTTAAAATCCCTTCCATTATTCCATTTTTATAACCTTGGTCATTTGGACTTAGTTTTCAAATTTTAGATATTCCAAAATGATGAAAAAATCAAATAACCAAAAAATATTAAAATATTAAAAAAAAAAAAAAATTAGCACATGAGTATGATATGATGTTTACATTTTTACATATATTATTTATCACATGTTTTAGTAGAAAGAATTATTTACATACAGACATGAATGTCATGGTATCTGAGTGTTATGTTTGACATATAGGTTACACATGGATATACAAATGTTGGTTTTCTCTCTACCTATTGACCAAATTTGAATTTTAGGTCAAATTGGGGCACCCTATTAAAAATATTGACTTTTGAGTGTTTTATGAGTCTAATATATATGTCATAAGGTGTTTTATAGGTCATTTAATGTCATTTGATGTTATAATAGCCTTAGTCATTAGTTATTTTGGTCCTCATATCTTTTTTGGGTTATTTTGAGGTCAAAAGGGGGGAATTTAATGAGTTGTATGGATTTATAGTGAATTCTTAAGGTTAAAGGAGGTTTTTTCATGTTCCATGTGTCCTAATAAGTATTTGGTAAATGTTACTAGTTGTATATTGGTAGGTTCCTTAGAAAAAGGGAAATTTTCTTGAAAAAATTGAACATTTAATGAGGTGTAAAAAATTATATGGATCCTACACTTTAAGACATTTTAATAATGTCCCTCTATCTTCCATAAACTCAATCTAGTGATTTGTTTGAATAGAAACTCCAAAAATGAATAAAATTGATTGTCTCTCCTTTCACAAGGCCTGGCAAGAAAAAGTGACCTATAAGTTTGTACTTGGTATAGTCAACATAAGAGTTTTAAGGCAAACTACTCTTGGGGATGTCTTATAAACTTATTTAGATTCCATTTGAAATTTTATTTTAGAAGAATGGTGGTTTGAGTTTTATGAACTATTCCTAGTAAGTTGACCTTTTAAATCTACCTGTTAATCTCTGTACCCTATAAGTTTTGCCCTGGTTTGAGAAATTACATAAAATATAGATATTTATATTAATTCCATAGAAATTTCACCTACTTCTATAATTATCCCCATACTTGGTTTCATGTTTCAAGGTATTGTGATGAGCAAATCACCTCATGTTTTTAGACTAGTCTCATTATGTGTTATAGGTAGTCTGTCACCATTTTCAAGATCTTTAGGTTTTGACCATGATTATAAAGGGTTATTATAGTTTAATTATAATGTTTTAAATTTTCTCTCAACCCCTCACCTTTCATCTTATCCTCTCAACCAGTACTATCCATGAAGTGTTGTCTTTGAGAGCCATATAATTAATTGCCATAAAACTACCATAGACAGTCAGTTTGAAGCTATGTACAGTTATAAATCATGTGCATGGAGCCATAGGTGGTTTTAAATGTTTATATATATCTTTAAAACATGAAAAAGTGACTAGGTTTAATATGGTGCAAGAAAATTAGATAGTTATAGTCATGGGTAAGTTTTATACATAGACAATCATTAGTGTGTATCTACATGATCCTCATTAGATGAATTAATGGTGGAATGAAGTTTTGATGAATGTTTCAGTACTTTGAGTGTTAGAAAAAAAAATTAAGCCTTGTTTAAGGTCTGGAGTAGTCTACACAATCACAATCTTTATTTACTATTTGTTACTCCACATATATTATCTACACATTGGTATGAACCTATAGGTAGCTAACAAAGAACAAAAAAATCATTTTAGAGTGCTAGAATTGATGATATAACCCTCCTTGAGATCTTGATGTTTGGAAATAACATGGTAAATACTTTGAAGGGGCAAGTTAATAATATTAAGGTGTAATTTATCTTTAAAAAGGATGATTATATTTTTAGGGACTCTTTTCCCTAGACATATGAAACAAAGTTTCTTAGGGTTTAGTTGATATCTTCTAACATAATTTCAAGGACTTCTCATGCTTATAAATGGATAAATTTTGTAGTACACATATAGGAAAATAACCTTGTAAATTTTTAAGATAAAATTTTAAAGGGAAGGAAATATTTGAGATTTTTAAAGTTGCCAAATTGTGACTGAAAACAACCACTATTATCTACAATCTTGAGTCCAAAAGGACCTTTCTCCACCCAAGTTGCAATTAGACCTTGCCACTTGTATGTGTGTTTAAAATGGTTGTAAATAGAAATTTGACTTATGTATCATCAAAAGGGAATGTTATACTATGTTGGGGTCTTTTAATGGCACCTAAAAGTTCCTTATACCTCACAAAACATGCACCTACAAACAGGGGTTACTATCAAAGGCAAAACATAGTCCAAGAGTATACAATTTGAGAATTTTAAGGTTTTTGTGAAAGGATGGTGTGAATGAAAAGAGTATTAATGGAATATATAGATTCAAGGAAAGATTTATCCATTCTCTTTGAGGCCTAGACTAGATAAAAGTCAACTACAGGCCCCACATAGTCAATTGTAGTTGGCTATGAAGGGCAAAGAGTGAGAAAATTAAGTTGCTTGATATAAATTTGGTATAAACATATGATAAATAGATAAATTCATTTATAGATGAAAATTGTAACTCTTTATGGGATTTAAAAATTTCCTAAAGGTCTAAAACTATGCAATATTAGCTACAACTATTCTATCAAACACAAAAACATAGTCAGTTGTGGATGAGATAGATAGTGACTCAAGCAAGGGTTTTATTATGTCTTAGCTCTTTCAAAGTGAATATAAGGTGAATTATATTATAAAAATGTGTTATTAGACATAAATGGAATTAAAATTAATGTATTAAAACATCATAATGAAGTTAAACTCAAGCTAAATGTACACTTATAGGAACCATAGGCAAGGCATCTCAGTCTAGCAGGGAAGGATTCAATGGTGAACCCAAAGAGAATGTAAGTTGAGTAAAATGTATGAAAGGTTATTAAATTATAATTATGATTCATAGGGATTATCTCCACGTTGTGACCAGGTCTCAAGGAGAATACACACACCTGTAGATAGGATCCCAAAGTGTCTCAGTCACAGTCAAACTAGAAACTCAGTCCTAACTAGACAAAATGAATGGAGGGGATCATGGAGTTTTATAAGGGTGATAAAGATAAAGGCACCTTGTCATGAATATAATTTTATCATGGAATAATCATACAATTGTAAACATGCATGGATAAGGGTCTAAATAAGCTACATATAGTCCATGGAGAACAACCCCTACACACAGTCTCCTTAACTAGCCTGTCTTGGTTTTCTCATATTTTGAAGGATCTATCCTTAAAAAAAAGAGATAAAAATTTGTGTATGGATCCCTTAGTAATTATATAACCTTTTAAAACATTTAATTTTGTCTGAGTAGCTAGGGGAGCACCCTATATTTTGTCTCAGATACAGGGCACTCCCTTTATACACAAACCTTGAAATTTTAGAGACTATTCAAGGAGGTTTTGAAAGTTGTAATACATCTAAATTTTTTTGGAGAAAACCTCAAAAAATTATGTAACTTTACATGTTAATATAATCCATTGAACTCGTAGGCAGACATGTTAGACCCTAAAGAGGCCTAGTGCCAAATGGTAAGCCACTTTTGTTTCTATCTCTTGATGGCCCTTATGAATAATTGGAGCATGTTTTTGGGATGAAATAAAATGTGATTGATATTTTAAAATTAAGAGGAACCATAAAAAACTCATATTAGGTTTCAAAGTGCAAATAGGCTCATGAAGCAAGGGTATACCTAGAGTCCAAACAAGGAGTCAATCTCAATTATAGAGATAAATGGACTTTATAGTGGATTATAACATGTGTATGGGATGACTAAAATAAATTTTAGGATTTTTGAGGTTAATTAAAACCAAATAAAGCCATTTTTAGACCTTGAGACAACTTAGGCATGCATCAAACAAGAAAATAACTCAATAGGCCAAGTTCAAATGCTCACATCATTTTTGAGGTTTGTTTGGAGGCTAGAGGAGTTTAGGGATGTTTAAGAAGGTCTTAAAATATGAAATTATGGAAATTTTTGTTAAGTTGGACTTCATATCTTTATGAACGAACCTTAAAATTGAAAATAATCTAAAACCCTTACAAACCCTTGTTTATGACTAGTTTGTGGAAATGAAACTAGAGATGCATTATAATTGAATAGTTTGGATATGAAACATATTATAACTTGAATATAACTCACTAAATATCCCTCCAATGTTTTTTAGCTATATGGACTTGTAAGGATGGGGTGAGAAATTGGCTATTTTTTACCATTTTTTATGTTGTGTAGCTTCTAGGAGGAGTCTAAAGATAAAACCAACATTGGAAGAAATATTAAGAATTTTTATAACTCAAAATATCCATTTAATAACTAATTACAAATCCTAAGTAACTCAATAAGAGATCTCATCTTAGCCAGTCAAAATTGGCCTATTAGACAAGCTAGTGAGAAGGGTGAAAAACTTTAAGTGAGCTAAATTTAAGGTGTATTTTATGATTATAATGACATGGAGGGTATTTAAAAGTTTAATTAAATTCCTCCCATTTATTTTAATTATCAAATTATGCAAATTTTGATTCCAAGTGTGTAAAGTGCATGAAGAGTTTTTTGGACTGTAGATGATGATAACTCCATTCTAGGTGAATCTAGAGGATGAAGCATGAAACCAATGCATAGAGAAGAATGAATGAAAACATTATCCTTATTTACAATCATTATACTTTGTATTAATCAATTATGAGGAATTCAAATAGGTTCAATCATGAAGGTAGTTTTTTTGAACTAGGTAAGAAATTTTCATGTCACTTTGAAAGAGTTTGATGACTTGGATTGAGAATTTTAATTCTTAGCCTTTTATGGTTCATCACATACACTCTTAAAATTCAAAATTAACTTATTTATTTACTATTTTCCTTATTAATCTTGGACATATTTTTCTTCTCTCTCTCTCAATTTCTACATGAACTAGCCCTTTTGGCATTATAACTTATGCTCCACCTGAGCATGGTAAAGCCATGCTCAAATGTATACCTTTTAATAAATAAGACTAATATTTTTTACCTCCTCCATGAATATTTTTAGTGTGTTCATTCGGAATGTTTGATTTTGCATAAGTGAAGACTATGGATTCCTTAGCATGTTATTTCATTATATCATCTATATGTAGTTAGAAAACTTCCTCTTATAGGGCATGTGAAGTATTCTAGGAAATGTATAATAATTAATGAGTTATCTTATTAATTATTTCCCTCATATTCCTCTTGTCTATTCCTCTTATCTTTTCACATTCATCCATAACCTCAAAATCTAACATTGATATGAGAAGATGAAGATTGGAAAAGAGTATGTTCAGTTTGTCATTTGATTTCAAGTGTAACATGCATATGATTGGAAGTCATAAATATATTTGGTGTATCACATCCCTTAGAATATTTTTTTTATCATTTATATCTCTCTCTTTTCACCCCCTATGTTTAGTTTTAATCATAATCTAAATTGGTACATCAAGGGAGTTAGCCCTATCTAGAGATTCAACTCATCCTTAGGCTACCCACAAGCCTAGAGGTGTTTCCATTGTGCCAGTTGGGTGAGAATTTATTTTCCATATTATCAAAGGGTAAAAATCTAAGTTAAAATAGTTTTTGGCATGCTCGATGGGACTCTTGGTCCAAGAGGTTGAGAGATTTTTGGTGTTGTCTCTCAATAATAATCCTTTAGAGGCATCTATCAAAGCATCAATGGTGACTCTAAAGATATATCAGTTGGTTAAGTATCCCAAATTATCTATTTGATATTTTTGGTAACATTTTTTCTTAATGTTTTTTCTTTAAATGAAGTTTCATGGCTGACTTTGGTGCTGATTTTTGCTTTATACAAATTGGTGAGACATTTCAAGCTTATGTCATTCCCTATCAATATGAACAAGTCCTCGGTCAATCTTGTCATGATTCTTACCATCATAAATATGAATTTCATCATCTCCAATATTATCCTTGTTATCTCATGCAAGAATTATATCGGTCCTATAACTAGCCTCCTCAATGTCTTGCTCCTCCTAGTCAACCTAGTCCTTTCCCAAGTCCATCCAATTCCACCTTTAAGAAAACACTTTTGGGATATAAAAGGTTTATGTTAGATCTTAAGACATAAATTGGGTGTATTCAAGAGGTTTCTATTCACCTTATCCATAAGGTGATGAATGCATTAGAGTTGGTCAAAAAAGAGTGGACACCTATTGAGAGAGCCAATTGGCAAAGGCTCACAAGTGAGATGCTTGATGTGAGTGGCCTAATTTCTTCCTTAGAGGATAGGGTATTGGTTCATGCAATTCAACCTCACCAAACCTATTAGCCTTCATACCCACTTCCCCAAGTTTCCTATCATCCATAATGACCCCTACTCATGAGCCAAATCAAAGATATCAAAGTCATTCTTTTCACAATCAGTTAAAGGAGAGAGTTGAAAGGATAAATATTATGTTTGAAGCTAATATTGATAGTAAAATTGATTTAGATAGTATTAATTTTTATTATTCCATGTTATCATTCAAGTAAATTGAGTTCAATCCCTCATTTCCCTCTCATATTACATCACAACCACCTCCAAAAGAGACCTCTAATCCTAATATCCTAAGTTGGGGTAAGATAGTGGAGTCATGGGGAAAGAAAGAGGAGAAAATTCTTGACAAAGAGTGTGAATTTGGGAAGGACCTTAATCCTAGACCAACCCCTCCCACCCTTCCTCAAGAAAATACTTCTAATCCTAACATCTTAAGCTAGAGTAAAATAGTAGAATCATGGGGAAAAAAAGAGGATGGAAGTTTGGTTGATAAGGAGTGTGAAGTGGTGAATGAATTTGATCTTTTTCAAGTTCCTCCTACATTTACTTAAGAATATTCTTGTTTCCCATGTCAAACCTTATGTATTCCTTATGTTGATGATGATTCTTATGAAATTAAAGAGAAACTTTTCGAAGAAAACCTAGCCAAGCAAATTGAAGAGTTAGAGTCAAAGATGAGGTTGCTAAATCAAGGTGTGATGGAAAGGTTTAAACCCAAAAGAAGATCCTATACCTAAACACACCCCATATGACCTTCCTCAAGATATTACTCAATATAAATCAGATTTGAATGAAGTATTTGTCAAATGGAAGGAAGAAAATCAATTTATTTTAGCCCAATGTCTACCTCCCCTTCCTCAAGATCTCCTAAAATAATTCCTAGCTTTGCATTCTTAATCTAATTTTGAAAAATATATTCCACCTCCACAAACTATTTCCTTTTTTCCTCATCCCATCACCCTTTGCCTTCATATACCTATGTTGTGGGAACCTCAAGAAGAGCAATTAGTTGAGGAAAATTCAGAAATATTACTTTAAGAAAGTGTAACTCCTTGGCATCCTTATTGGGCTAGGTCACTGGATTTCAAGATTCCTAGTCTTGGCATCACCAAGAATGATATTGAAGATATTTTAGCCCTTGAAAAACAAGATAATATTATAACATCTGAGCTAAAATTTGAAAACCCTCATTTAGCCCTAGGTTTTGAAGAATAGGTGAGCTCTTTTGTTGAATCTCTTTGTTAGGTTGATGATCAATAATACACTCCTTGTGTTGAAGAATAAATATTAGAAGAGCTCCTATTGAAATATAAATAATAATATGAAGGAGTCTCTCTTATTGTTTCGATTTATGATGTTGATCAAATTGAATATCATGACTTGTGGCAAATATTGGAGGACATTTTCAAAGAGTTCGAATCTCTTAAGCGGTCTACAACTCCTTTAGAGCTAGTTACAAGTGATGGTAAGAAAGATGACACTATTCAAGATGTCATTGATGAGAAAGATGAAATTGTAAAACATGTTATAATTGATAAAGAAAAAAGTACACATCATCCTTTGAATGTCAAGACAAACCTCTATTAGGCTTAATCTTTCAAAGAAAAAAAATCATTCCTTTTAAGACCATGCCTACAAATAAGATGAAAGTTGACCATGAGAAAGAGAGTGGGTAGCAACATGAGGTATGTGTACAATTCCAAGAGGAATATTTTTACATTGCATACATATTTGAAGATAGTCCACTTGATAACATAACAATCAAGGTGCTAATGAATATACTTGATCTATCAAGTGTTCAATCTAAAGAACAACATGTTTGGCATCTTCATCCATCTCATGAAGAAGGATATTCAATAAAATTTCCCTTTAATATAGGAAGGAGGTATGTTTAACTATTAGTTTTACATAATAGTTTGTTCTTTGATTTCACTAAGTGCCTTGATCACATGTGTGCATATGTGCCTTGTTAGTTTGTTTGCTTTGTTTGGTATATGTCTTTATTTCATGGTTGAGGTAGTCATTAGTGGACTTATCTTGATGGTTAATGGTAAAAGGTTTCCTTATTTGTCTTATAATATATATGACTCCAAATCCTAATGGACTAATTAGGCTATTGGTCTAGTTAGTATAGCAAGCATACTACCCCTATGAGTCACTAATTTGTTGACCAAATTTTACTATTAGGTCAAATTAGGGCACCCTAGTAAAAAAATTGAATTTTAGGTGTTTTATTAGTCTAATATAGATTTCAAAAGGTGTTTTTAGGTCATTTTGTGCTATAATAGCCTTAGTAATTAGTTATTTTAGTCCTTATATCATTTTTGGGTCATTTTGAGGACAAAAAGGGGGTATTTAATGAGTTGTATAGACTTATAAAGAAGTGTGAAGGTTTCAAGAGGTTTTTACATGTTCCATATGTCCTAAGAAGTATTTTGTAATATTTAATAACTAAAAAATGGTAGGTTCCTTAGAAAAAGGGTAGTTCTCTTACAAAATATGAGCATTTAATGAGGTGTATATAAATTTACAGCCTCCTACAGTTTGGGACATTTCAATAATGCCCCTTCATCTTCCATACACTCACTTTAGTGATCAGTTTGATCATAAACACCAAAAACTAAAGAAAACTACTTATCTCTCCTTCCACTAGGCTTGGCAAGAAAAAGTGACCTATAGGTTTGTAATTGGTATGATAAACACAAGAGGTTTCAAGAAAAATTACCTTTTTGGTGTCTCATACATTCAATAATATTCCATTTTATGTTTGGTTTTAGAGGAATGGTTTTTTGAGATTTATGAACCATTCCTAAGAAGTTGATCTTTTAAATCTTCCTAATAATCTATGTACCCTATAAGTTTTGCCTTGGTTTGAGAAATTATGTAAAATATAGATAATAAAAATTGATTATAAATTATTTTAACCTCCTTATATAATTATACCCATACTTTTTTTCATGTTTCAAGGTGTTGTGATGGGTAAATCACCTCAAATTTACAGACTAGTCTAATTTTATATTATAGGCAGTCTTGCACCATTTTAAAGATATTTAGTTTTTTTATCATGGTTATATAGGGTTTTGATAGTTTAATTATCATTAATTCCATGTCCTCTCAACCCTTCACCTTTCATATTATCCTCTCAACCAAAATCATCCATGAAGTACAGTCTTTGAGAGCCATGCAACCAATTGACATAAAACTACCATACACAGTCAGTTTGAAGTTATGCACAATTATAATTCATGTCCATGGAGCCACAGGTGGTTTTAAATTTTTGTATATCTATTTAAAACATTTAAAAGTGACTATATTTCATATGGTGTAAGACAATGAGATAGTTATAGCCATGGGCAACTTTTATACATAGCCAACCATTAGTGTGTATCTATAGGAGCCTCATGAGATGAATTCATGGTGGAATGGATTTTTGATGAATTTTATCATCCTTTGAGTGTTATTAGAACATTTTAATCCTTTTTTAATGTTTTTAGTAGTCTAAAAAATCATAATCCTTGTAAACTACTTGTTACTCCACATATATTATTTGCACATGGGTATGAACCTACAGGCAACCAATAAAGAATAAATAAACCATTTTGGAGTGATAGGTTTGATGATAGAACCATCCATGAGATCTTAATGGTTGAAAATAACATGAAAAATAGTGTGAAGGGAAAATTTGATAATATCAAGGTGGATTTTATCTTAAAAAAGGATGACTGTAGTTTTAGGGACTCTTTTCCCTAAAAGTATGAAACAAAGTTCCTTAGGGTTTATTGATATCTTATAACATAGTTCCAAGGACTTATCATGATTATAAATGGATAAATATTGTATTAAACATATATTATAGTACCCTAAAAAAATTAAGAATAGATGATAAATTTAAGGTAGTATTTTAGACTCCTAAAGTTACTAAATTATGACTAAAAACAATGAGTATTATCTATAGTCTGAGTCCAAAAGGACCTTTCTCCACCCAAGTTGCAATTAGACCTTGAAAATTGTATGAATGCTTAAAATGGTTGGAAAGATAAATTTGACCTAGGTATCATCAAAATGTAATGTTATACTATGTTGGGGTCTTCCATTGGCACCTACAGGTTCCTTGTACCTCACAAAACATGCACCTATAGGTAGGGGTTATTGTCAATGGCAAAACACAGTCCAAGAGTATACTATTTGAGAAGTTTAAGGTTTTTGTGAAAGGATGGAATGAATTAATATATTATTGATGGTATATATAGATTCAAGGAAGTATTTATTCATTCTCTTTAAGGCCTAGACTAGGTAAAAGATACCTTCAAGCCCCACACAATCAACTATAGTTGACTGTGAAGGTGGAGAGTGAGAAAATTAGGATCCTTAATATAAACATAGTATAAATATGAAATGAATATTTAAAATCACTATGATATGACCATTGGAAATCTTTAGGGGATTTTTCAATTTCCTAAATGCCTAAAATTATACAAGATCATTTATATCTGTTCTATCAAAGATAAAAACATAGTCAGTTGTGATTGAGATAAACAATGACTCAAGCTAGAGTTTGATGATGTCTTAGCTCATTAAAAGATAATATAAGGTGAATTATAGTATAAAATTTTTATATGAGACCTAAATAATATTAAAATAATATCTTAAAATAATGTAACCAAGCTAAACTCAAGCCAAATGTACACCTATAGGAACCATAGGCAAGGTGTCTCAATCTAGTAGGGAAGGACTCGGTAGCGAACCAATAGAGTATGTAAAGTGAGTAAAACATATGAAATTTTGTTAAATGGTTATAATAATTCATGGGTAATCTCTCCAAGTTGTGACCAAGACTCAGGGAGAATACATGCACTTGTAGATAGGATTCTAAAGTGTCTCAATCATAGTCAAACTAGAAATTCAGTCTTGAATAGACAAAATGAATGGAGGGGAGAATGGAGTTTTGTAATGGTGATAAATATAAAATAAAATTTTCATGAATATTATTTTATCATGGAACCATCACAAAATTTTAAACATGCATGGAGAAGGTTTTAAATAAGCTACATACAATTCATGGAGAGTAAACCATGTACATAGTCTCTTTAACGAGCTTGTTTTAGTTTTATCTTATTTTGAAGGATCTATTGTTGGAACCAAGAGATAAAAATTTGTATATGGATACATTAAGGATTGGATAAAATTTAAAACATTTTTTTTTGTCATATTAGGTAGGGGATTATGCTTTATTTTATCTCAGACAAAGAGCACTCCCCTCATACATAAACCTTGTAGTTTTAGAAAGTTGGAACCAAAAGATGGAACAGAATATAAATAAACTCTTCAAGGAGGTTTTTAAATATGGAATACATCTAGAAAAATCTGGATAACACCTCAAAAAATTCTGGATCTTTACATGTTAATCTAAGCCTTTGAACTTGTAGGCATACATGTTAGACCCTAAAGAGGCCTAGTGCCAAATGGTAAGCCACTTTTTTTTTTATATCTTAATGGCCCTTATGACTAATTGGAGCATGATTATGGGATGAAATAAAATGTTATTAAACTTTTGGTGGAATGTAGAGGAATCATCAAAAAATCATTTTATATTTCAAAATGTGAACACGCTCATGAGGTAAGGTTATGCCTAGAGTCTAAACAAGGAGTCAGTCTCAATTCTAGAGCTAAGTGGAATTTATAGTGGATTTTAACATGTGTATGGGATGACTGCAAACATTTTAAATATTTTTTATGTCAATTAAATCCAAATAAATCCATTTTTTGACCTCAAGATAACTTAAGCATGCAAGAAACAATAAATAAGCTCAATAGGCCAAGTTCAAATGCTCACATCTTTTTGGAGGGTTTACATGGAGGCCATAGGAGTTAAAAGATGTTGATTAAGGTCTTTAAATATGAAATTGTGGAATTTTTTGGTAGGTTGGATGTCAGATCTTTATGAACGAACTTTAAGAGTGAAAACAAGCAAAAATCCTTGCAAACCCTTGCCTATGACCAGTTTGTGGAAATGAAGTTGGAGATGCATTATAATGGATTATTTTGGCTATAAAACCTATTAGAGATTATAGGGGACTCAATCTATCTACCATGATTTTTAGCAATAGAAACTTGCAAGGATGTGGTGAAAATAGGTTATTTTTTACCATTTTTTGTGTTATGCAAGTTCTAGGCAGAGTCTAAAGATGAAACCAACTTTGGGATAAATATTAAGACTTTTGATAACTATAGACACTAAAATTGAGTCACAAACATATGTAACTCCCTATGTTGAAAACCCCCTTCAGCCCTATTTCAATAATAATGATTAACCTCCCTAACCCATTATTTTACCCCTCACATATTTAATTAATTTGAAATATAGAATTAAGTTAATTAAAAACCACTTTTTGTCATCTTACTAGGCCACCTCATCCTAAGACTAATTCTTAGCTGATGAGTCAGCTCAAGATTTAATCCCCTCATCTTAACTACCCAAGACTTATTCTCATTTCAAAAATGAATTCCTAACCAACTACATCCTTCTTAACCTCTTATTTTTACTATTTTGTAATGGGTACCACACTTGGCATGAGGATAAATAGAAAACTAGCCAAAAATAGTAGTTTTACCTATTATAAGGCCATTGACATTGGTCAACCCATGGCTGACATTGATAGGATCATCGATGTCAGTTATATAAGTGAAACTCTAAACTAATGCTTAGGTTAGTAAAAATCAAGAAAATTCACTCTTATTTGCATCCAAGATTTTGGCATTCAAATTTTGGCATCTTGGCTTACTGTTATCTTATATAAGTCAACCTAGATTAGTAACCAAGATTTTGAGAACTAGTAACACCTACTTATTTTCTCCATTTGAAGAATTAGTTTGAACTCCCTGATAGGGGCCATCTATCTGGCACTTATCATTTAATCACCACCATAGCTAAGTATATCACTTATTTTGTAGGTATTTTAAGTAGTTATAAAGTATTCACTTTATATTTACTATTCATTTCTTTAAACATTCCTAGCCAAACCCTCATGGAGTTATAAAGCCTCTTTATTTTTTTTCCTTGTTTTAACACACCAAACCTCTAACTAGATCCACTCAAATAATACTCTCTCTCTCTCTCTCTCTCTCTCTCTCTCTCTCTCTCTCTCTCTCTCTCTCTCTCTCTCTCTCTCTCTCTCTCTCTCTCTCTCTCTCTCTCTCTCTCTCTCTCTCTCTCTCTCTCTCTCTCTCTCTCTCTCTCTCTCTCTCTCTCTCCCCAAACCCTCCAGACCTAACCAAAACCATTTCCCAGACCCAAAAAAGTCTTTTGTGAGCTCCTAGGAAATTATTACCTCTACCAACATCGGTAGACTAACTATCATAGGTTACCTTCCCTCACTAACCTAAGTATCACAAATAATATAAATCACACCCTTATTGACCTCAGCAACATAACTGATGTTAGAAAATATGGATTTACTAACCCTTCCAAAACTTGCCTAAACAACTTCCAAAATACAAATATAATATACTACCTGTACTTTGTTACCTTATGATGCACTCAAGTTGTGAATAATTGTAGCCTTATCTCTCTTTTACTCTCTCTTTAGCTATATTTTAGTTATTTATTACTCTTTTATCTCTCAAAAATGGACTATCATCTCTAAGGAAGTTTGACACTTCCTAGAATAAGCACATAGCTTGGCAATCCACTCAAATATATGATAACAAACATTTTGTGGTAGTGATTTCTTACTTGTATGCAATCCTCCCTAGCCAAAGAGGAGTTCCCACAACATCTAGATGTAGTGCATAGACCAATCTAGGTTCATTCTAATCACTTATCCCTACCATTCTTCTCTATTTTTCTTTAGACTTGAAATAGACAAATTTTAGTGAAACATTTATGGCATACCCAATGGGACCCTAGAGTTATCCTTTGGTTCATTAATTGTTTTAAGCATTCATATATGTGAATTATAGTGAAAATTTCATTTTTGCACTTTCTCCTTGTTTTCTCTCTCAAAATGAAAAATTCAACATTTTGTTTTCTATTTAAAAGAAATAAACTAAAATTTTCTTCTTTTCTCTTCGCCTTTAAAAGTAATTCATCATTTTTATTACAAGTTGAAAGAATATCTTATTTACTTCTTGCATGCACATTAGGATAGTTAATTTCATTCTCTACTTTTATTTCATCTTTATTTTCATTTGAATCTAAACATTTCATATTTGGGTTTAAAACTTACTACACTTCATTCTTTGCATGATGTATATTAGCTCACCTAGTTAATTACAAGCATTATGAATGAATTGTAGTGCACCTATGTTACACAACCAAATCACACTCACAAAAAAAACATATAAATTCATTTGAGAAAAGTCCCATCAGGATTTCATCACTTGGTGGATCACCTTACCATACCTAGCTATCCTACTTGGATTTCACCACTAAGGGGAGAACCCACTCCATTCTATGGTGGAGTATAAACTCTAGATAGAAGGTATATTTTAGCTAAGTGGTCTGGATTGGATTTAGCTCCATGAAGTGTAGGGATCAAGCTCCTATAACAAGCAACATACCTAGTCTAACATAAATTTCCTTTTGAGCACTAAAACTAACTCCCAATTGATTTCTAGTATCTTCAACAACCAAATTTTCTTCTCACTATTTGATTAAGGCATAAGCCAGCACAAGACTAAAATTAATCTCTAGGAGTTAATAGTTAGTGGTTATATGTTCTTTTTCTAATTTTCTATTGCCTTCTATATTTTAGAGTTGGTAAGGACATTTTTCTATTGATTCACAAAATCAACACTATTTCTAATTCTCCGTTTGTATAACCTATTATATTAGGTTTTTTGAGTGTTCTTCCTTCTTACACAGACCTCTCACATCCATTATTTTACCTAGTTTTTACTTCTAGGTTTCTAAAATTTTATAGTTTCTATCTCTTAGGATATCAAAGTGACTAACATTAGTTAACTATACTAACATCGATAGAATTTAGCTACCGTCATAGGTTAATCCCACCGACATTGATAAAATTTTACTACCAACATTGGTCAAGTGACCAATGTCAGTGATTGTGTAATTTTGATTTACTCAAAATAGCAAGCTGAAACAACCCACTTCCCTACACCTCAACCTACTTTTTTCTTATTATGTCACTAATATAGAGTAGTAAGACTATTTATACTTCCTCTTATATGGTATTGACATGAGCTCAAGCCAAAATTCTTACCGATTATGCAAGCCAAAAACCACTTCAACCTTCCCCTCTTACTTCTAAGTCTGTCATGGAGCATACTTCATATATAAATCATACTCTTAGCCTCAACAAAATTCCCACTATGCCTTAAGGAGATCAATATTTTTCTAAATTTCTTGATCATAATGTGGTACTGCTTCAGCATTACCTTTCCATGAGCTGAACCCACAATTCTTCAGGTGACCCAATTTATGGTATGCCAACCTCTCTAATGGAGACAACTTTAATTTTAGATGCCTCCACTATTTTCCCCATGGTTACTCAGACCATCACTTCAAAAATCAAACCAAACATAAACAATGTCCAAAGTTTAGCATCACCAACTACCTAATCCCACCTAAACCATGGCATGACTTCCCTACTTTCACAACCACAACCAGTTTAGTCAAGTCACACCCCATTTCAAAATTTAGTGGTACCTATTCCATCTAATCTCACACCTATAATTACTCAAGTTATGAGTCACCCATCATCTAGTCTAACCATGCCAATAACCCAAACTATAATAACAACATCTAACCAAAGCATAGTCTCTAACCCAATGGGACAAGCCCCTTTTCTTTCCACCCCCCAACCTATGACTCATTATCCTTATGTTTTCCCAACATAACCTCAGCAAGCTATGTCATATGCTCCCTCTAGTTCCTATAAATTTATTTATAACTTAGGAGGTATCCCTTAGACTAATCCCCCTCTAGACCTCATTAAGATGTTGATGGATAGGATATCTAATCTAGAGACATCCATTTCTGGTTCAAAAAATGTGTTATCTTATGATTAGTTATCAATGAACCCATCCATCCTTCTATGCCTATTTCCCCTTATCTAAGCCAATGGAAAATCTACAAATTTACTCATTTCTAGAGTAAAGAGGACCCACAAAAGCTTTTTTAAAAATTTAGACATGCTTATTATTTAATAGGGCATGATGATGCGTTAATACTTCACACTTTCCCTATGTCTCTTTTAGGTGTTGCCTTAGATTGGTATAACTCTATAACTTAGTACTCATTTTTCTCATTTACCCAACTCACACAAATATTCCTATACCATTTCTCTATTCACATTTCTATAAAGGTTTCTATTACAGACCTTTATTCTATCAAAAAAATTGATGATGAGTTTATTGTATATTTTGTCACTCATTGAAGAGGCTTGATCAATCAACTCTCCTTCTCCTTACCCTAACATAAGCTTATTGAGCTCTTCTCAATGGCATGTGATAATCACATCTTGTCCACACTTTAGGTACAAAATTTCAACACATTTGATGAGGCCTTTACAACGGCATGAAAAATCAAGATTCAGGCTATCGATGAAGGCATAATCAAGTTGCATAGTAAGAACCCCAATTTCAAATTGAATGACTCTTATTCTAAAAATTATCCTTCTAACCAAAAATCTAAAGGCTTTGCCAATGTATTGGTCATTAAGTTAGATTCTTCCACAACCATAAACTAATCTAACTCCTCAACTTCCCAAAATCTAACCAAGCGATTCCAACAATGGTACAAACAAAGACAATGCACTCCCATTAGGGAGTCATATACATCTATTTTTGAAAAATTATTGCAACAAGGTGTCATAAATCTTCCTCAAATCAAACCTCCTATATAGTTTGACCCCTCCTATCCTATTTCAACTTGGTATAAGGAAGATGAGTTTTACCACTACCATTAATTTAAAGGACACCATTCTAATAACTATAAGATATTCAAGACATGCTTAATAGGGGTGATATCATCTTGGATAATCCTAATGCACCCCCTAATCAAATTATGAATGTATTCAAACACCCTTTTCCTAACCATTCACCTAATCAAAATATTGTTTACACCATGACTAACTCATGTGATCATAATATCAATAATATTAATATGGTCTTTCTTTTACCTCTATTTCAACCTCCCCCTCAATAGGAAGAACCCATTTTATCGACTCCTCCCCCATAGTTAATGGCATTTGTTTTGCCCATTCTTCCTCCCTAGGTAGAAGAGCATATTTCACATAGTCCACTCCTACATGAGGGAGATCCTCCTCTACCACTTATTTTACCATCAAAGGAGCCAATATTACTAGTATCCTTTGCACCAATATTACATATCCTCTTACCACTTGAAGACCATGCCTTACCCATTCTGTAACCACATTTTTAAGGGAACATCATTATCATGTTATACCCTCTTGAGGAACCTTCCTCACCTACCTCTCCTCCACTGATAGAGAGTAATACCCCATCCACTCCACCTTTTTACCTTAAAGAGTTAGTTTTATCCACTCCTACATTAGATGAGAGACCTATTTTGCCTACTTCAATTATACCACTCTTACCCCTTCTTTTACCTATGGAGGATCATACTTTACCTATTCCTCACCCACATGTTGAAGGAGAAATAATACCTATCCTTTACCCCCTTGATGAAACCTCTTCACCTACCTCTCTTCTACCCATGGAAGACCATGCCTCTTCTCCTATCTCTATTGAAGAAGACCTTTTTGTAGTTGTTTCTCATCTTTGGCCCGAAGTATCAGACACCAATAATTTCCCTCTTTCTCAAACACCTTATCCTTCTAAAGATGCAACCATAAGGCCTACGTCAACTTCATCTAAACCCTTCTCATGGTTGGTGAAAATTCTATAATTTATTGACTCCATGAAGATAAATCACATGACATTTTTGAGCTAACTTAAACCTCCTTCTTTGACACAATGAGTGTCAACCTTTACCACCAAACCCATCACTACCATTTAACCCAATGTGTTTGACAAAGTCAAATCTTCTTCACCAAAATTACCAGAAGCTCATCCATCTATGTCAAAACCCTCACCCCCATAGGCATCTACCAAATTAAAGAAGATCAGGGCCTTAAGCATATGCCTCATCTCTAATTTAATTCATCCATAAGTGAAATCAGATTTAACTCCTCAACCATAAGTTGGAGTTTCATGGCCTGAACTATATAAAAATATTAATCTTTTTAGATCTCACTAATCCCCTCTTTGACCCTCAACTTTATCATCCATTTTGGGACCACACCCCTCTACTTTAGTTGGAATATTGCCAACCCAAGAAAAATAAAAGGTTAAGTTATCTCCACTACTACATTTTCCACTTGGTAGGTCTTTCACATCTAACACCATGATACCTAACACCAAGAAAGTGTTAGAAAAACATGTAACTCCTCCACCATCAAATAAGGCACCACACAAAATTACCCCTGTGACTCCTAAACAAAAGAAGGTCTCCACTCCTATTAGCACAACAAGTGTGAGCCCACTTACAGGCTCTCAAAGCTTTCTCCCACATTAGTTATTGAAATCTTTCATAATGACTCTTCTTCCCATTAAGCCTTATATTCCTCTTCAAATGAATCCATCTTGGTTTAATGATACATAAGTGTGTTTATATCATCATTCACTTGGACACCATATTGAAAGTTATAAAACCCTTACAATAGTCATTTGGCAACACTTTGATGTTGAGACTCTCTTTATTGATACTCCTATTAAACTTCTTATTATTCCACCTTTGGAATCCATAATGTCTCCTACTATTCCACCTAAATTTAGAACCAAATATGTGGTCATACCCCCTTTCTCACCTCCTTCACAGACATTTTAGATTAACACAATTAATGTGGCCATGTGGTCATAAAACCAAAAGGATAAAGGTAAAGAAAAGGTCACTACTCATTGGGCTCATCCCTTTTCCAAAGACACTCCTCTAAATCCCAATATTTCCATCTTAGGTGTCCCTAAACAAATATCTTTGGACATTATTCAAATTTTGATGGTGAAACAACTTCACCAAATGCCTATGAAAATGTCCTTGTATGAGTTAATCCCAAACTCATCCCAACACCATCAAGATTTTATTAGCTCTTTGCAAGTGATTTAGGTACAATATAATGATCCCCAACCTCTTATAGCTTTGGTCAGCTCTCTTATTCTATCTCCCTAATTTCTTTTAGTAATTAATAAATTCTAATTCAACACCCTAAAGATCAAGATTCTACCCTTTTTTTACTTCATATATTGATTAAACTCATGTCAAGAGAGTCATGATTGCTGGGGGATATAATATTAATATTATTTCCACCCATGCCTACAAATAGTTATCTCTTCTTGAAAATTATCATGTCTCAAACCAATGTGGTACTCCTCTCCTTTAATGATAACACAACTACTACAGTGGGCACTATTGTCTTACATATCTATGTAGGTCCCTGCACTATTCCTAAGATCTTCTACGTTGTAGAAGGATATTTCCAATATAACATCCTACTTGTGTGCCCTTGGATATGTGTTATGGCATGTGTACCCTCAACTTTCCACCATTGTGTCAAGTTTGAACATGATGGACAAGTACATGTTATACCCACTAAACCATATCTACTTAAAACATGCAACATGACTTATAGTCCTAATGATTTTCTCATTCCGTTAAAGACATCATCTTCTCCACATGATACTTCTTAAGCTTCCACAAGCTCCACTTCCTTAGTTACACAGATACTAGTAACGCAAATTCCTGAAAAGGATCCCATGGAGGAAAATTTTCAATGTTTATCACTTGGTGAATATCATTTATTGATGCTCAACATGTTATATACTCCACAAAAGTATGGAAAGCTTCACATTCACCCAAATTATTATCCCCACATTGGGATGGTCATTCTTTATGAGCCCCCTAACCTTTAAACTAATTTCACATATGGGGGAATTAATTAGGCTCCCACTATTGACAATCCATCTTCTTCACCATAACCATTTACCTGTGACTTCTCATTCCTAAACAAACCTACATTTTATCACACCTATTTCTATAGGTGTGCCTAGAAAGGATTTTGTTTGGGTCATTATGAGTAAGGTTTCCATAAGCCTATTGAATATCCTACTAGCATAGCCATTGAAAATGCCAAAAAGAGGCATGGAGTGGGATATGATGAACCAACTAAACTCACCAAAGGTTTCCACGTACCAATTATTGAAGAACTAGTCTCTCCCTCTCCACCTTCTTCTCCAACATCACCTACCAAATTAGATGTATCTATACATCCTAGTTTTTTCAATAAATTCCATCCATTTAGGGCCTCTCACCTATCACTAGGGTAAGGAAACAAGGTCCCTTCCTCTCATTCATCCTAAAATAATGGATGAAGACTCTCCCACTATTAACATTGTCTAATGTCAAGATGATGATGATATTATCATATACATGGGTGTAGATGATTCCTATATCTAACGATCACTCCCATCTAAAACACAAGCTATGCTAAATGAATCAACCATTGACATCAATCTACCCTCTCACAATAACCCTGAGATCCTCAAGATTGGCCAATCTTTTGATTCTTCTAAGCAAACTAATTATGCCACATTTCTTAATAACCATAGTAAATCCTTCACTTGGTCTTATAATGACATGCCTTATATTGACCCATCTATCATCACCCATAACATTGTCACTAGACATGATGGTAAACCTGTTAAGTAGATGTTTTGCAAGATGCATCCTCATATTTCTCTCCTTGTCAAAGAAGAGCTCCAATACCTCCTTTCTATTAAATTTATCCAACCCATCAACTACCTATAATGTATTTTCAATATTTTTCTTGTCACAAAAGTGTCTCGGGGAATCTGCATATGCATCGACTATCATGACTTAAACCTCATTTGTCCAAAATATGACTTCCTCTTTACCAACTATCGACCAAATTTTTTGTCTAATATCTAACCATGAGATGCTATCCCTTATGGATGTGTTCTCTATATATAATCAAATCTTGGTCGCTCCTAAGGATCAACACAAAACAGCCTTCATTACCCCATGGGGGACTTTTTATTATTGGGTTATTCCTTTTAGTCTAAAGAATGTTGGTTCCACTTATCAACACACTATGACTTACATCTTTCATGATCTCCTACACAAAATTATGTAATATTATGTGGATGACTTACTCATCAAGTCTAAACTTCACCAAGATCACTTGATGATTCTCAAAATCATATTCACTCATCTCTTCCAATATAACATTTGACTAAACCCAAAGAAATGTGTCTTTGGTGTTCTTTCTAGTAATCTCTTAGGTTCTATCATTTCTCTTCATGGTATTGAGATCAACCCTACTAAGGTTAGATTAATCCTAGAGATGCCTCTACCTACTAATATAAAATAACTCCATAGCTTACAAGGCAAACTTTAGTCAATCCACCTCTTCATCTCCCAATTTTTAGATCATTTCCAACCCTTTCACCATCTCCTCAAAAAGGATGTCTCCTTCCATTGGAATATATATTTCTAGGAAGATTTTGATTCACTCAAAAAAATCTCCTTTCCCCATCGATTCTTATTCCACCTAAGGAAAAATAACCTTTATACCTTTACATCTCTATAATAGATAATTCTCTTGGTGTTATGATTGTACATTGAGATGATCAACATCGAGAATATGTAGTTTAATATGTAAGTCACACACTTATTGATTATGAGACTCGACATACCCATACTAAAAAACTTTACCTCACGTTGGTTTTTTCCACCTCCAAATCTTTCCATTATCTCCTAGATCCTAAAACATATATGGTCACCCATATTGATCCCCTCAAATGTATGCATTCCAATCCATATCACAACTAACATGTAGCTTGGTGGGTCATGCTCCTTGCTGAATTTGACTTAGAATTTATTAAATAAAAGTCTATTAAAGGGAAAACAATCACTGACCAGTTAGTTGCTACCCCCTTGCCTGACAACCAACTTTCAAACCTCAAATTCCCTAATGAGTCTATCAAAATGCTCTCCACTGATGGCATCTCTTATCAAATGATGATGTTATTCGATGGGTCTAAATGTCAATATGGTGGGGGTTCAGGAGTCATTCTTATTCCTCTAGATGGAGATCCTATGCCTTTGTCATTTAAAATAGATTTTGAATGTACTAACAACATGGCTGAATATGAGGCTTTGATATTAGGGCTTCAAATGGCTCTTTTCTTAGGTGTCAAATCCATAACCATTTTTGGTGATTATCAACTAGTGGTTAATTAGGTTAATGGTTCCTACCTATGTAAAAATGAAATTTTATAGTCATACAAACATCATGTAGATATGTTATTGGGATCATTTAACTCTTATCTCTTATAAACTATTCCTCAATCCATAAACAAGCTTATTAACATAATGGCTTCACTTACTTCACACATACCTTCTTCATCCTCTTCCTTAAAAATATATCACCATGCATCGTTTAACATTACCCTCCTATGTATCAACTAACATCCTCTTTATCATAAATGTAACATTCAACCCACATGATTTATGGTACAAGAAACTCATAGATTATCTTTCCTTATATATTACCCCTTCTGTTCTCTCTAATAATGGGAGATGTGCCTTCATAAAACATGTCACTCATTATACTATGTTAGGGGGAATTATCTACAAGTGAGGTTTTGATTGTCTCTTTCTTAGATGCCTCACTATTACTAAGATTCCCTTTGCTATCAAGGAGGTCCATGATGGGATTTGTGGTGAACATTTTAATGGTCATGCAGTTGCTAAGTGTATCCTTTGACTTGACTATTATTAGCCCATACTTCATCAAAACTATATTGATTACTTTAGACATTGCATCAAATGTCAACAACATGCTAACCTACTTCACATTCTAAGTCATGCATTACAAGTCACCAAAGACTTTTGTCCCTTCTCCTAATGGGGCTTGGATCTAATTAGGGAGATTAACCCTCATTTCTCTCTTCATATCATTCTATCATTACTACCACTTAATACTTCACCAAGTGGGTCAAGGCCATTCCTCTCATTTCCACTAAATCTAACAAAATTGTTGACTTTATCAACCATCACATCATCTATCATTTTGGTGTCCCTCATAAAATTAAAAAATATAATGGAAAATCCTTAAAAAATAAGACTATCTAAAGTCTTTGTGATACATTCAAAAATAAATTAAGCTTCTCATCATTGTACTGTCCAAAAGCAAATGGATAGGTAGAATCTTCTAACAAAACATTGACTAAAATTTTGATGAAGTTAGTCAATGATACAGGCAAGGATTGACACACACACATTCCATTTGCTTTATGGGCTTAATGCAATAACATTCAAACCCCTATGGGTGATACACCTTTTTCCTTAGTCTATGGGATGGAGGTTGTTTTGCCTCTTGAGGTTTAGATTATTTTTCTTCAAATTTATTTCAAAGACATACTTACTAATGATGATTTTCATCAAGAACATTTGGCTCAACTCGAATTTCTTGATGAGCACCATTTCATATCCCTCAACCACCTCTAAATGTATTAATAAAGTATCATATGCACTTACAATAAAAACCTCAAAGAGTGAGATTTAAATATTGGAGATCTCATCTTAAAGGAAAATCAACATGTGAAAAAATGGAGAAAATCAAATGGGGTAAGTTTACTCCTAATTAGCTTAGACTCTATATCATAACTCACAAGTATGGCTCAAGAACTTATCACTTGTCTTCTCTCAAAGGAAGGACAAAATTTGAGCCTCTAAATGCCTTACACTTATGACCATTCTTTTGTTAACCAAGCATCACTTAACCTCATGTTTAGCTTGAGCTCGTCCCTTGAGCACCCCTATTACATTCATCTCCCTTTCTCTTCACCCTTACTCATACACAATTAACTTATGAGGTACTATGGTTTTTCCCTTAACGTGGAAAATGCTTAAGCCTCTATAGACTTGTCCATGACTAAAATAAAAAAATGGGATATGTAGACAAGTTCTAATCTCTAAGGTCATATTTATCAACATAGATTTCTCCCTTGAAGGATAGCTACATAAATTTAATTTACTACTATCAATAGATTTCTCCTTTGAAGGACATATATTTAAACTCATAAAAAGATGCATAGACCACTCCTTTGAAGGATGGATAGGCCAAACCTTTATTCTTAAAAGGAGAATACAAATGAAAATTTTCTCATATTGATCAGCTTCATATGACCTCAACACATATAAAATCCCATTGTAGGCTTCCTGTATTGATCAATTTACACACACAAAAAAAAAGCTTTAAGTCATAGAATTGCCTATATTAGCTCTTGAGTCACCCAAAATAGGGGCATATCATCCCCACTTCTAAGGTTATGCTACCCCCAAACACTTTCCCTCATTTACCTTTTTTCATAATCTTTCAAAGGACCTTATACTCGCTTAATGCAAGGTGAACATGACACTTCTCTAACAAAAAAAAATGGTCCAATGATACAATTCATGAAATAGGCTCATATTCTTGAGCCTATTTATGTTATGATTATGGTTTTTTCAAGTACATGAGCATTCTACCTCTTTATTTTCCCATCCAAATCACATGTCAATCTTTGTACTGAGATGAAAACACCATACAAATAATATCAAGCCTACTTCATTTATTTTAAGCATACACCATCACAAAAATGGAAAAATGCTGAAATAAACTAACATACCCAACCTATTCATTTTAAGCATACACCATCAAAAATATGGACAAATGTTAAGATGAAACTAACAAACCCACTATGCATATAAGATCACACATATGGGACATGCTAGACTAAATCAAACATAAAAATCAAATTAACATAACATTAACATAATCATCTACTTAAATATCATCATCATAATCACAATAAATGCATTTGAGAATCACAATAAACAAATACCTCATGTATACACACACACACACACACACACACACACACACACACACACACACACACACACACACACACACACACACACACACACACACACACACACACACACACACACACACATACACACACACATACTCATAATACATGTCCATAAATACATCATCATAATATAATCTCTCTCTCAAAATATGCATCTCTCATCTTTAGCTCATAGGCTAGTGTACATATAACATATATAACCAAAAAGGGAAAACTCTAGCACTCAGAGTCCTCAAGGCTCTCCACATGGTCATGATGATGTAGTATCATCACCACTCTCATCCCATCTATGTTTGCATGAGCTAGAATCCATAACACGTGACACTAATCTCTCCTACTAATTGAAATTGAAATACCTCTAAATCTATGGTAACTCATTGATGTCCCTATCATAATAGGAAATATCATCCAAGGTAGTAGTATATCTCACTAGAGATATGGTCTATGGTGGTCACATCACACTGACTAAAGGTCTACCTATACTGGTCCCTGTGGTGGAAGACGAGGAGTAGCCTGACCTGCTACTCTCAAACTATCCTTCTTCACTATTAATGTAATAACCTAACCCTATAAAACCTCGATCTAACCTTGTACTACCCCAACCTATCCCTACAATGTCACCACCTATCCGTATAAGTCTAATACCTATGCTTGAGCTAAATCTCTATCATGTATTAATGCATCCCATGCCTATAAGGTTGCATCTCTCTTTATCACCAATACCTATAAATCTGGTGTTGGCCTCATAACCTCCACCATGAGATGTAAACCTACCCACCAAGCCATATATGCAATTGTATACCTTGGATCAATTACCCCCTACCCTACTAGTAGCTCTTCAAAATCTAGCCCATTTCTCTCCTATGGAAAGGATAGGGGTGCTTATATATCATCCCTCTTATATCAAGGGAAGGTAGGAGGTATGTCTTGTAGTAGGTCAAACTACCTCTTGACCCATGCCACAAGTACAATCTTTGGCTCACCAACTCATCTCCCTCAAACTAATAATGAGCTTTGTAAGCCAATAAGTTGTTGTGCCTATCCTTTGAATATGTGGTATGTCATGTAGGGTCTCTACAAAATATCTATAGGGATCAAACCCTCAATCATGCATCTATAATAAACAATGTCACACACTACACCATCTACTTAAGTTTGTGTAATACCATCCCTCCACCATCTGAAACCCACCCTAAAGATATTTAGAATCATAGTAGGTAACCCCAATGGTCATGTCACTACAATATGCTCATATGGCCAATAGTGGAGTAAATGGCCAACACACAAACTATATCATAAACACAATCTTAAACCCCATAACTCTCTATATAACTATACCAAAAACACAGTCCCCATATAAAAATAGTCTATTTCTAAACCATCTAGGACATAACACCCATCAATGCAATCATAAATCTCCCACCATCTACATCTGGTAATGCATACATGGTAATCCCTATCATCATCAAGATGCTTAGTCAATGTTACTCCTCATCAACCATATATAGTGGCTCATAGGCAAAACTCATAGAATGATAAGTCACCTTGCTAACATGCTCACCAAATAATGCCATCATGTGCATATCATGTTCCTCTCTCAAGCATGAGAAGAGCTCCTCACCATAGAGTGGCAACTATAATACCTTATATACATCCTCTTAGGTCACTGTCAATTCTTTGATTGGTAGATGGAAGGTGTTGGTGGTGTGATCCCACCTCTTGATCAATGCTATCATCAAGCTCACATCTCAGGTTACTCTTTAATATCATTGCACTCCTCCTAACCCCATAACTACCATGCAATCCCACTCCTTCAGAGTAACATCCCTCATCATCCATGTCAATAGCCACAATAGGTGATCCTATAATATCAACTCCAGCCTTGCTTACATATATACACACATAACTCAAGTCACACACTTTTTAATATAATTTATCATTGCCTTTTTCTCTTCTCTCTAAGAGAACTACATTGGTCTGAGGCCTTCAATTAGGATACGTAGGTAGCACTCAATCGACACAAGGTATTTTAAGGTTAGCTCAACCATATACCCACCTAACTATTTACCCTACTCTCCCCTCTCTACCCTAGGCTTCATTACTTCTCTCTCTCCACCCTAGGCCCAATTACCTATCACAACTTTATGCCTCATAGCTTATATTCCTACAACTCGATGCTATGCCCTTTATTTTAAGTCCAAGGTCTCTTGACCTATCTCAACCTCTCCTTTTTAAAACACCCTTTTAACCATACCTTAGATATTTTTCCCTAGGATCTAGGAGAACTACATTAGCTTGAGGCCCTTGACTAGGCTATGTAGGTAGCACTCAATCAACATGGGGTCTTCTAAGGCTAGCTCAGCCATTAGGCTAGTTGACTACTTCAATTAGGGATCAAAATTGAGCTTTTTTCCTATTTTTGGGACCTTCATAGTCATCAATAGTGGTCTAGTAAGCCAACATCAATGCTTAGTGTCAGGTGATGTCAACAAAAAACTACCAACATCAGTGCCCTATTGGCTGATGTTGGTGGACCCCACTAATTTTTGTGACTGGTTTGGCCCTAAGGCTGAATGACCAATCCCCAAAAGTTTAATTTTTTACCTAAAAACTACCCCAAATCCCTCCCAACTTACCCTAAACCTACCCTACCCAATTTACTACCCCTCTACTACCATTTTATTTCCCCCCCCACCTCTAAAGTAACCTATAAAATAAAAATAACCAAATCAAGTTTCAAACCAACCACAATCGATCTTACCTCATCTCTCCATCTCCTTTGGGCCAGCACAACTAGTTCTTATGATGGAATGCCTCCCATTGGGTACCCTTGTAGCTCTACCATCTTAGTCACTCAAATAAAATGTTGTAAATGAGTTTAGTGGGCCACCAAACCCACTTTTGTTAGGTTTGGTCACCCACCGATGTTAGCATACTTGACCTAATCCATCGACATCAACACTTAATCCCACCAATATTGATAACTTTTCCATAAGCCATTGACATTAGCACTATTTATTACCAACATCAGTGATGTCACTGATGTCAACAACATTGAATTAATGTTTTCACTAATAACTAACACCATCTTTACACTCTACCCATAATCTAGGGCAATTTAGAGATACGTATATCTCCCTAACCATAATCACCAACTTGGAGATCACATATATCTCTCCAACCATACCAACCACCCTTGGAGATCACTTAAATCTCCCCCATGATGACTCTACTTAGAGATCATGAATATCTCCTTCCCCATTAACCCCTTTTACACCAACCTTGCATCACTTATCTAAACTACTTATGTTATTCTGCTATAGTTGTCTATTGTACACATGCATGTATATTAGGTTTTTAGGATGGTGACCAAGCTCATAATATCACCCATAACATTTTTGTGTTTCTCAAGGGCAATTCCTACCTTAGATACCTAGGACACATAGACCATTAGAGCTACAACATTGATTGTTTTGACCTTCTCATCTATCACTTACAATCTATGTTTTGGTTATTTCTATTTAAGTCCTCCTCAGCCTTACCTATTCTTTACTTTGTTTACTATAGCTCATAGTAGTATATACACACATATCAATACCACATTCTCTTCCATTCACACAATTCACTTCTTATCAAATAGGTATCTGATTCTAGTTTCTCCTCTATTGTTTCCCCTTTTGAGGGGGGGATACCTCATCCAATACTTGGAACATCTAACTCCTATTTTTGTCTTCGAACTTGTTAGTAAAAATTACAAAAAAAAATGGGAAAATGTAGACATTAAAATTGAGTCACACACATGTGTAACTCCCTATGTCAAAACCCCCCCTTAAGCCCTATTTTAATAATAATGATTAACCTCCTTAACCCATAATTTTACCCCTCACATATTTAATTAATTTAAAATATATAATTAAGTTAATTGAAAACCCCTTTTGCCACCTTACCAATCCACCTCATCCTAAGACTAATTCTCACCTGATGAGTCACCTCAAGACTTAGTCCCCTCATCTTAACTACCCAAAACTTATTCTCACTTCAAAAATGAATTCCTAACTAGATATTTCCTTCTTAACCTCTTATTTATACCATTTTATAATGGGTGCCACACTTGGCATATGGAGTAATAGTAAACTAGCCAAAAATAGTAGTTTTGCCTATTCTAAGGCCCCCAGTATTAGCCAACCCATGACCAATGTCAGTGGGATCACTAATGTCAGTTATATAAGCCAAACTCTAAATTGATGTTCAGGTCATCAAAAATCAAGAAAATTCACTCTTATTTGCATCCAAGCTATCACTATTCAATTTTTGGAATCTTGGCTTATTGTTATCTTACATAAGTCAACTTGGATCAATAACCAAGCTCTTAAGAACCAATATCACCCACTTATTTTCTCCATTTAAGGCATCGATTCAAACTACCTAGTAGGGGCCATCCATTTGGTACTTACCATTTAGTCACCACCATAGCTAAGTATATGACTTATTTTATAGGTCTTTTAAGTAGTTACATTGTAATTAATTTATATTTAATATTAATTTTTTTATGCATTCCTAACCAAACTCTTGTGAAGGAGTTGTAAAGCCTACCTACTTGTTTCTCCTTATTCTAACACACCAAACCTCTGATTAGATCCACCCAAATAATACTCTCTCTCTCTCTCTCTCTCTCTCCCCCAACCCTCTAGACCTAACCAAAACCATTTTCTAGACCCATAAAATTCTTTTATAAGATCCTAGGGAATTATTTGCCCTACCAAACTCAGTAGACTAACCAACATCGATTACCCTCCCCCACCAACCTTGACAGCATAATTGATATTGGTCACACCCTTATCGACCTCGACAACATAATTGACATTGGCAATTATAGATTTCTTAACCCTTCCAAAACTTACCCAAACAGCTTCGAAAATATAAATAGAACATACCACCTACACTCTATTACCTTCTACTACACTCAGGTTATGAATAATGGTAACATTATCTCTCTCTTACTCTCTCTTTACTTCTCTTTTAGTTATTTATTACTCTTTTGTCTCTCAAAAGTGGACTGTCATCTCTAAAGAAGTTTGACACTTCCTAGAATAAACACGTATCTTGGTATCCCACTCAAATATATGCTGAAAAACATTTTGTGTTAGTGCTTTCTTACTTTTAGGTAGTCCTCCCCAGCCAAAGAGGAGTGCTCATAATGTCTGGATACGATGCATAAACCAATCTAGGTTCATTCTAATCACTTATCCCTACCATTATTATCCTTTTTGATTTAGACTTGAAATTTATAAATTTTAGTGAAATAATAACTCCCCATGTAAATTTAATGCCTTATAAAATCTACTAAGTGCCTCAATAGGAGCTCTCATATTAGCCAGTCAAAACTGGCCTATTGGACAAGCTAGTGAGAAGGGTGGAAAACTTTAAATGAAATAAATTTAAGGTGTACCTAATTATTTTAAGGCCATTTAGGGTATTTATATGTGTAATTAACTTTATCCCATGTATTTTCATGAGTAATTGATGCCAATTTTGAAGCTAAGTGTGTAGGGTGCATGAAGGAAGAGATTTCTAGACTACAAATGATTATAACTCCTTTCCAAGTGATTATAGATGACCAAGAATGTATCAAATTCATGAAGAGGCATTATTTATACCCTTAAAATTCTTTTAAATCATTTTTATTATTCCTAATCAGTTATGAGGCATTCAAATAGGGTCAATCATGAAGGTAGTTTTTTTGAGCTAGTGAAGGAGTTTTCATGCCACTTTGTAAAAGTTTGATGACTTGGATTGAAAATTTTAATTCTTTGTCTTGCATGGTTTATCCCATTCCATATTAACATTCAAAATTAACTACTTTTATCAGCATTAAAAATTTTATTTTGGCCCTTAGACTTCTCTTTTCTTTTTTCTCTCTCAAGTTCTATAAGAACTAGCCATTTTGGTATTATAACTCATGCTACACCTCAGTATGGTGAATCCCTACTCAAATGTATACCTTTTTATCAATAATAATACTAATTTTTACCTCCTTTATATTTTTTTTTAGTTTGTTCATTTGGATTGTTTGATTTTGCATAAGTGAAGACTATGGATTCCTTAATATGTTATTTCATTCTATCATCTATTTGTAGTTGGGAAGCTTCTTATTGTAGGACATGTGAAGTGTTATAGGAAATATATAAGATTTAGTGACTTATCATATTCATTATTTCCATCATAGGCCTCTTTTCTAGTCTTCTTAGCTTTGCATATTCATCCATAACCTCACAATGTAACATTGATGTTTGAAGACGAATATTGGAAAACTTTATGTTTATTTTGTCCTTTAATTTAAAATATAACATTAATATGGTTGGAAGTAATGAATATATTTTATTTATAACCTCCCTTATAATAGTTTGTTTTTATTTATCTCTCTCCCTTTTGATTCCCCAAGTTTAGTTGTAATCGTGATCCAAAGTGGTACATCAAGGGAGATAACCCTATCTAGAGATTCACATCATCCTTAGGCTACCCAAAAACATATAGGTGTTTCCATTATGACACTTGGAGGTGGATTTATTTTCCATCTCCTCAAAGGGTATAAATAAAAGTTATAGTATTACCTAATGGTCACATTAGAGGCATATTATTCCATTAATTTCATTATTATGGGTTATTTATTTCTATAACTTTTGTCCCATGTTGAACCACCTATATTGCTTAATGATTAAACTTTTAAGGATGTAATATATGTGAACCCTAGGTTGTTTAATTATGTAAGTATATTAAATTATGGGATATATATCTAATAAATATATCCATTAATTTATATAAGAATGGACCTAATATGATATTTCCAAAGATAGAAATAAATGACATAAGTAATTACTTTGTAACTGACTAAGAGGGATGATCTAGGGGATAAAATCTAGTATAGTAGCTGATTCAAGTATCAAAAAGAGGATACAGGTGTCAAATATCCTTCTAGATATTATTTTGATACCTTGGATAGTAGCACATTACACTAGTTTCCTCCTTTCTATGATAGTGTCCCTTGTGTAGAAAACTATGTTCTTCTACATGCACTCATAGCTAAGTCTGATCTACATGTGCCTATGTGGATGAGCTTTGATTCACTATATATGCACTATTTTTGATTGATTTATGAATAAACCCTATATTTACATATTATTAGGGTATTTTAAGAACACAAGTATCAAAAGCGTGATGTTATCTAGGTAGATTAGACATCCTCAACACCTCATTATGTTGAGAGTTGCCTACATACCAATACCTCTAGAGGAGATCAAGATTGATGTAGTTATCCAAATCTAAGTGTTGGTGTAAGTGCAAGTGAATACTATAATGAGTGTTAAAATGAGTTCTTTGAGTGGGGACTGAGACTAGGAATCTATGTAAACTAAGCTCATGATGGTTATATATGACTATATATAGAAGTAGGGTAGAATAAGGATCAATGACCTTTATTGTGAATCACTTGTTCTAAGCTTATTTGTGGTTATTTGCATTTGATTTACATATAGTGGATAAAGGGTTAAAAATTCATATATTTATATTAATTTAGTGTTTATACAGAGTGTGAAATTGGTCTAAATTGACCCTTTGTGTCTTAAAAATTAGAATTATATTTTTTAGGGTTGAAAAGAGGCAAATAACACTAACACAATCCCTTGATCACTAGGGCAATGCAATAGTGTTGAAAGGGGGTGCTTGTGTCTAGATGGCATAACCTTGGTCACTAAGGGCTTGGATCCCTAGGGGAAGGTCTAGGACTTATTTTAGGATGTCTAGGGATGTATAATAGCTACACAAAATTTAGATAATGATCTAAAGAGGTGTTAAGATGGGTCTAAGGTTAAGCTAAGGATGGGTGGTCCAATTGACACTCATTTTTCATAAGTGATATTTTATATGGATATATTTCCCCCCCATTTATTCTAAAAATGTATAAAAGTAGAATGACAAGGATAAAGGAAAAATAAGTGTACCTAGACTTACCTAAGGCAAAGCCTATAAATCTAAATCTGAGGTTATGTGTGTGATCCCTTATGTATCCTAAAAATGAAGCATGCATGAATCAATCCTTACCTAAGGAATATCAAAATAAAAGACAAAACTAAGTAAAGAGATAAGAGAGATAGGAAAGGAATTAATACACCTCACTGGGTACATGAACCAATGTAAAAACAAGGTGATATCCTTTGTGTGTGTAGTTAGTAATCAAATTAGTGATTACAGTAGATTGAGTTGATGGATTTCTCAATCCCCATGTGTGTATGGATCAATAAATCAATGTGGTTTTTAATCCATAATTTCTCACCCTTACTTGTTAGATCATACTATGTGAATAACCTAGATTAGATTGATGGCTTATCCAACCTTCTTGTGTAAGTGGCTCAATAACTCATGTAGTATATGATTCCATCATTAGTTATCCATGTGTATTAAATGCATATATGATTGAAATTATATGTTGTAACTAAGATTGTGTATGATGTTCATGGGGACATTTTAAAAATCTAAAATATAAAACATCCAAGGGGCCTCGTAGGCATTTAGGATTGTAGCTCAGGGCTACATAAAAATGTCAACCATAGTAGAGAGAATAAATAAATAAATATGGTGTGAAACTTGGTGAAAAAAGTTTTTGAAGTATACAAATCATATAATGGAATGTATTTTTTGTTCCATCCAAGTTGAGATGGTGTAATACTAATCATTTGTAAATAATGTACAACACACATGCCCCCAATTTTGGTATTTATGCGTATGGATTCTAGACTAAGTTTCAGTAGTCTATGTCTATGCATATATAAAACTAAAATACGAGTGATCATGCCTTGCATGATGCCCATAATCTAAGCAAAAATGGTATGATTCAGTGTAAAATTGAACATAAACTAATCAAATTTAATAACCTAGGACTAAAACTATGCAAATCGAGATTGTAACTATTATGTTATTCTATCATATTTCTATTTTCCTATTTTTGGGGATACTAGATATTAGTGTGGTTCCTTGGATAATAGTGTACTATGTTAGTATCCTCTATGTTGTGCTAGTGTCCTCTATCCTATTTTTATACCAAACTAACTTTGATCTATATCTAACTATTTTTAATTATGTTTTCCTAATTTTGAGCTCTATAATTTGGTGTCTACATGTTGAAAACCATAATATGAGTACACTCAGATGGATTGCTCTCTATGAAAAACCCCTATGAATGACCCCTCTTTTGATGGTATTTTTTGTACCTATACAATAACTATCCTCAAAATAAAATCTCTACATGATTTGTACTAGGTTGAAAACATATGATATCTATGTGAGAAACCAATATAATGTGTATATATGACATCATAATGTAAAAGAGACTGAGCATAGGTTAAAAATGTATGATGTATTTTAGATATAGAATTCAAAAAGGCTATTAATATATATATATATATATATATATTATATATATATATATATATAACAATGTAATCATGTATATGAAAAACATAATATGATCATAATCTATGTAGACTACCTAGGGGATGGAGCATGATGTCCATTAAGGTACCCAAGGAGGAAGGGGATATGCATGACAGTACTCATGGCATCATAAATTAAATGTACAAGAAAAAATAAAGAGACAAGTGTCATGGCCATGACATATACATAAAATCATACATAAAAACACATGAAGAACTCAAAGTAGGCAAAGGGAATATAAAACAAGGGACATGGGTGCATGTCACTAAATCTAAGAAAATAATATATATACAAATAATTAATGATAAACATGTCCACATATGCAAATAATAAACATGTTGGCTTAGAGACACATATAATGACATGTTTTCATACACAATCAATAAGGCACACAAAAATACATGGGCACATGTCCAAATCATACCTACAATGAATGAAATTAGAGTAGAGTTGTAAAATAATGACACATTCAAATTCCCTTGAATATATGTATAAATAGGGAGACACAATCAAGTCTAAATTATGAAAGCTAAAAATGAAAGTATGCATGAACATGTAGTAAAAAACTAAATAAGAGAAAAGATGTACATAAACTGAGTCTATAGCGGTAGTCGATAAAAAATTAGTGTAGTATATAATGATATAACGTAGAAAGTTGTAAGTTGTATATAAGATGTCCCAATCAGTGAATGTATCAATGTTGGATTTGTATAGCTATGTATGTGCCACCAATGGGTAGATAGTAATAAATTTGGATCTATGTGATGGACCTAAGTCCTATAAGAATATAAAAACACTCAAAGAGAACAAGTGCAACACATGTTTATGATAGAATTGACTAGACTAGCATAGATAACATATGTAGTACTTAGAAAGTATAAAAAATGTAAACATGGATATGAAAACAATATAAATTTTGTATTTTTGAGAAAAATCTAAATGTTTTTGTGTTTTCAACATATTATATTATTTTTATATTATCTGAGTATATAATATATGTATAAACAATCATGAAAATGAATATATATTCAAGGAGCAAGGTAATAAAACCTATTTACAAGTAGAGAGGAACATACTACTTGATGAGTCTTGCAAGAGACTCACAATCAATGTGTCTTTTAAGAAATAGAGGAAGAGTGTGTTGGGGGATCAAACCAACAATAGATTACAATTGTGACAGCAATAAACGAGAAATTAAATCAGATTGACAAGTAATTAGAATGATAATATCAAGAACAAGAGATACAAGAGAACACCCTGAAAACTTGTATTAACAAACTCTTTACAAAAGGAATACAATTGAAGAAAGCTTCTTTCTTCCACACCTCTCCTAGATGTATAGATCTCTCAATAGATCTTTATTCCTCAAGAGCTCTCTCTCTCAATAACAATCAACTCCAACAAGCCTGGATTGATTCAATTCTGTACTATTCTTCACACACCAATTCTTCTACGATATAATAAGCTAGGAAGATCTAATTCTTCATATAGAATTAGGAGACTTGAGCATGTACTTCCAACAAATAGTTAAACCACTTAAACAAGGGCTCTAAAAATAGTAATGCTAATAATAGAGACACGAGCTTGAGTCTACAACTCAAAATTATCATGCAAACACTCGCTTCTGTCCACGGAAATAGCTTTCTAGACACGGAGGTAACCAACGTCGGTTCCTGCTGCTTGTCTGTGACCACCGTCGGCTGACCTTCTACCGATGTCAGCGTCTCTACAACTACCTGTGACCAACATCGGTCGCTCCTAACCAACGCCAGTGTCTGTGTAGACCTGAACCTGATAATGAATGCTCCTTGGTGAAGTTTTTAGCTCCACACCCTAACAATCTCCCACTTAGAGATAAACAGCTGCACCAGTACCTGTACAACAACATCTTCTAGCTCCTCCATCTTCAACTGAATCATGAAGACCAATAGAAGTTGAATGAAAATTCAACTTCTCCTTTATAACTGGCTTGGTTAACATATTAGCAGGATTCCTATCTGTATGGATCTTCTCCAGCTTTAACTCACCATCTTCCAATACCTGTCATATGAAGTGATACCTTAGCTGTATGTGCTTTGTTTTTAAATGAAAGGCTAAATTCTTAGCCAAATGGATTGCACTCTAACTGTCACTATACAATCTGCAACTCTCATGCTCCCTACCAAGCTCATCCATGAACCGTGTCATCCATATCATCTCCTTGCTAGCTTCTGTGGCTGTAATATACTCTACTTCTGTAGTTGACAAGGCAACAACCTTTTGCAACTTAGATATCCAGCTAACTGCCGTTCCACCTACAGTGAAAACATAACCTGTAGTGCTCCTCTTGCCATCCGAATCACCTGCCATATATTAATCTACATAGCCATGTAGAGAAGTATCTGAACCTCCATAGCACAAGTGCTTACTGCTGGTTCCTCTCAGATATCTAAGGATCCACTGAACTGATTTCCAATGTTCCTTACCTGGATTGGCCATATACTTACAACTCCCACTGCTTGGGAAATATCTAGTCTAGTACACACCATTGCATACATCAAACTCCCTACTGCGGAAGAATATGGAACCTTAATCATGTACTCTACCTCATCATATGAATCAGGACATTGTTCTTTACTCAACTTAAAATGTCCAGCCAAAGGTGTGCTTACCGGTTTAGCATCCTGCATATTGAACCATTTCAACACCTTGTCCACATAATCTTCTTGAGACAATATCAACCTGTGATTTTTCCTGTCTCTCTTAATGCTCATGCCAAGGATTTCCTTTGCTGCTCCCAAATCCTTCATAGCAAACGTTTGAGCTAATTTTACCTTAAGCTCTGAGATATCCTGCATGTGAGACCTTACAACCAGCATGTCATCTGCATACAACAATAGAATAGTATATCTACCATTATCAAATCTCTTGAAATACACACAATGGTCTGATTGACACCTACTGTAGCCATGCTCAGTCATAAACCTGTCAAATTTTAAGTACCATTGCCTAGGAGCTTGCTTGAGGCCATACAAGCTTTTCTTCAACCTACACACAAACTTCTCCTTACCCTTGACCTCGAATCCTTCTGGCTGTTCCATATAAATTTCCTCATCCAAATCTGCATGAAGAAACACTGTCTTAACATCTAGCTACTCAAGATGTAAATCCTCAAAAGCAACCAAAGACAATACAACCCTTATTGAAGTCATTTTAACAACAGGAGAAAAAATCTCACCAAAGTCAATACCTAGCTTTTGTGCAAATCCTTTTACCACTAATCTAGCCTTGTATCTCATTTGTCCATTCTCACCTTCCTTCAACCTGTAGGTCCATCTATTCTTAAGTGTTCTCTTACTAGCTGGCAATTCAACCAAATCCCATGTTTGGTTTTCTCTTAAGGACTCCAACTCCTCAACCATGCCATGCTCCCACTCACTCTTGGACTCCACCTGTATTGCTTCTTCAAAACTCTCTGGTTCTCCACCATCAGTTAGAAATAGATAAAATAAAGAAGGAGAATATCTAATTGGAGGCTTACTCACCCTTTCTGACCTCCTGATGGGTGTCTAAGACTCGTCCACAACACGCTGTCCACCCAAATTCTCTGACAGTGACTGACCTCGGTCACCTGTAGACCTGTTACTGGCTGACGTCGGTTCTGCCTAATCGACCTCGGTACCTGTATGGCCGACGTCGGTCTCTATATGGCCGACGCCAGTTTCTGTCCTGTCGACACCGGTTCCTAACCTGCCGATGTCAGTCTCTATGTTTTCTTGTAAGTGATTATTTCTTTTTCCTGTGAGCTCATCTTAGACTTTCACCTCATCTAATTCACCATTGATCTACTCAGACTGATTCAACTTCTTTAGTTGATCACAATACATCACTCTTTCATTGAAAACAACATCACAACTCTTGATTACCTTGTTAGTTTCTAGATTCCACAATCTGTAACCAAAATCATCTGAGCCATAGCCAATAAACGTGCATCTCATAGACTTAGCATCAAGCTTCTTTCTATTTTCTTTATCTATATGCACAAAGGCTTCACAACCAAAAACTTTGAGATATGAGAGATCAACCTTTTTACCTATCCATGCCTCTTCTGGAATACCACCATCCAGAGTTGTAGAGGGTCCTCTGTTAATCAGGTACACTACAGTGTCAACAGCTTGTGCCCAAAACTGTAAGGGCAAACCGGCATGCAATCTCATACATCTTGCACGCTCCATTATTGTCATGTTCATCCTTTCAGCAATACCATTCTGCTGAGGTGTCCTTGAAACCATCCTTTGCCTATGAATTCCATGTATGTAACAATAATCTCTGAACTTATGACTGCAGAACTCACCGCCATTGTCTGATCTCAGGCACTTTAATCTTTTACCTGTTTCATTCTCAACCATAGCTTTCCAAACTTTAAAAGTATCAAATACATCAGATTTTCTTCTAATACAATAGATCCATACCTTCCTTGTGGCATCATCTATGAAAGATACATAGTACTGTGATCCTCCAATGGAAGCAACCTGAGCCGGTCCCCACACGTCTATGTGAACAAGCTCTAACTTGTGCCTCTTCTTAGTAGACCCAATTTTGAGAAAACTAACCCTTTTCTATTTTCCAAATACACAGTGCTCACAAAACTCTAGATCTATGCCTTTTAAATCTGAAAGCATACCTTTGGATTTAAGAATTGACATCCCCTTCTCACTCATGTGGCCAAGCCTTGAGTGCCACAATTTAGCGTCCACATCTAAAGTAGATAATATAGAAGGAGATTTGTTAGTAACACAATTACACAAATAGAGAGTACCTTCTCTCTTACCTCTGGCCATAATAAGTGCACCCTTGGTCACCTTCCAAGATTCTGCTATGAGAGTTACTGTACAACCCTCATCCCCTAACTTTCCTGCAGAAATCAAATTTCTCTTTAAGCTAGGAACATGCATCACATCTCTCAACACCCATGTGTTGCTATTCTGCATCTTCAGCTGCACTTTACCTTTGCCAATTATTTTATAGGGCTCATCATCCCCGAGATACACTATTCCAAAATCTCCATGGATATAGTCACTGAAATATTCCCTGTTAGGAGTAGCATGAAAAGATGCACCAAAATCTAATACCCAAGATTCTATATTATTATGCAGAGAGAAAATTAAAGCATCCTGTGCAATACCTGCAATCTTGGCTTCTTCCTTTCCTTCGTGCTAGTTGTCCTCCTTAGGCTTTGACCAACAATCTCTACTTATGTGCCCCATCTTTCCACAATTCCAGCATTGTGGCCTTCTGCCATTTTTGGATTTAGATATGCCTTTCCCCTTTGATTTGGATCTTGATCTGCCTTTCTTGCTCTTCTCTTTCTGCCTTCCCCTGCTCTCAATACTTAAAGCATTCACGGATGCCTCTTCTGTGTTTTTCCTACATATTTCCTCATTCAAGATAACACTACCAACATCCTCTACTTTCAAAATATTTGATGCAGATGCAGTATTACTTACTGCCATTACTAAGCCATGCCAGCTTTCAGGCAAAGAACATAATATCAAAAGAGCTTTTATCTCATCATCAAACACTATATTCACTGAACTTAATTGATTCACAATACCATTGAAATCATTTAGATGAGTAGAAACAGATCCACCTTCATTCATATGCAAATTAAATAACTGCTTCATAAGATATACCTTATTGGAAGCTGAGGGTTTTTCATACAAATTTGCTAATGTCGTCATCAACTCTACCGTAGACTTTGCCTGTGATAAATTGGATATCACAGTTGATGCTAGACTTAGTCTTATAGAACCCAGAGCCTTTTTGTCAAGAACTTCCCATTCTTCATCCTCCATGTCTTTGGGCTTCTTTGTAATACCTCTTAACGGTAAGTAGAGATCTTTCTGATACAGATAGTCCTCTATCTGCATTCTCTAGTGTTGGTAATTTTTGCCATTGAACTTTTCCATTCTCAATTTACTTTCATCTGCCATTGCTTCTCCTACTCAAATAGAAATCTCTGCAGAAACTCTTATGAGAACCTGTAATCAATACACACTACACAGATCTGAACCACCTGTTAGTGAACCTGAACTTTGATACCAATTATCAAGCTCTGAACCTGTAACCAAGGCTCTGATACCACTTGTTGGGGGATCAAACCAACAATAGATTACAATTGTGACAGTAATAAATGTAGAATTAAATCAGATTGACAAGTAATTAGAATGATATAGCAAGAACAAGAGATACAAGAAAACACCCTAAAAACTTGTATTAACAAACTCTTTACAAAAGGAATACAATTGAAGAAAGCTTCTTTCTTCCACACCTCTCCTAGATGTATAGATCTCTCAATAGATCTCTATTCCTCAAGATCTCTCTCTCTTAAGAACAATCAACTCCAACAGGCCTGGATTGATTCAATTCTGTACTATTCTTCACACACCAATTCTTTTACGATACAATAAGCTAGGAAGATCTAATTCTTCATATAAAATTAGGAGACTTGAGCATGTACTTCCAAAAAATAGTTAAACCACTTAAATAAGAGCTCTAAAAATAGTAATGCTAATAATAGAGATGCGAGCTTGAGTCTACAACTCAAACTTATCATGCAAACACTTGCTTCTATCCATGAAAATAGCTTTTTGGACACGCAGGTAATCGACGTCGATTCCTGCTGCTTGTCTGTGACCGCTGTCGGCTGACCTTCTACCGATGTCAGCGTCTCTACAACTGCCTGTGATCGACGTCGATCACTCCTGATCGATGCCGGTGTCTGTGTAGACTTGAACCTGATAATGAATGCTCCTTGGTGAAGTTTTTAGCTCCACACCCTAACAGAGTGATCATGTGTGTTATGCATTAAGGTATCTAAGATCTAAGAATCATATTTTCTAAGTAATTTTTAGATTAACTTTTCTATGAATGAGGGCTATGAATATGCAAAGTTAATAGAACTAGCCTGTGAATTGTGGTGCATTTGGGAACCCATCTAGTAGAATAAGTTGTAACTAGTGTAGATTTTCTCTATTGTAAAACTAATCAATGTGGTGGTAGAGAGAGAGGCCTTCTATAACTCATAACATATCTCTAACACAAGGGTATCTATAATAAATATCTCCATGGGAAATTATGCATACAAGGTACTGATGTAGTAGTAGACCTTACCTACACTAGTGGCTCAACTAACATCTAAGGTGTGCTAATAGAATTTGTGCCTAGAACTATAAATGGTGATTACTATATAAGTGTCTAAAGAATAGGTAAATGATACTCATATGGAAGGCCCTCAATTTTAACCACATGATTAACATGTATATACTTGAGACATCTATGTACAATGGATGGAATTGCTCAAACATATTATATCCAAGGCCTACCCAATAACATATAAAATGTGCCTTCACTAGGTAATACTATGAATCTAGTGGCCACATCTATAGGCCTGACCTATAATGGAAGTATAATCTCTTCAATGGAAATCTATACATGGCCACTAAATCAATGAATAACTATATTTTTATGGAAAATATCCTACATTGAATAACCCAACTGATGTAGAAGTGTGCTAATACACATGTTGACACTTGACCCATTTTTAATCATGATACTCTAAGTATAATGATGATTAATGTAGGCTCGTATAAAGAGCACATAGAAATATGTGTCATTTTCAACTATCTCCTACTTTGAAAAAGTGATAAAAGGTCTAGTTGGCACTATATTATGATAAACCCCAATAATATTATGTAGAGGATGTGTATCCACTATATGAGTTTGATAAAATTCTAGTGGTAGTTGTGCCTGTATGTATAATGAGCACCTAAAATGTTGTATATCTCATTAGTTGTATGTTTTGAAAATAGATCTAAAAAAAATTAATGCTTTTACTTCCATTTATTATAGTCTAGGTGCCTCTATAAAAGTGCCAACTTCAGTTATATTATCTTTTATTAGAACTTGTATCTTTTGTTTCAAGCTGATGCATCTATTTTTTGTATGCTCTAGTACCCTATGATAGTCAAAAAAAATCATTAGAATCATAATTTTTTGGAAGATGCCTAGTAGTATCAACCTATTTGATGTGAGGGAGAGATATGGAATTACATTACAAGAGTTATTATAGATCCTATGTTGGTGATTAAAGAAGAATCATAAAAGGACTCCTTGGAGGAATTGATAAAAACATTTTATGCAGTGGCTCTGAAGCTATAATAAATATTATTTTTCAATCATTCTTATTCTCATTGGGCTTTACCCTATATGTATTCTTATTATAACTCTTAGTAGTTGTATCTAATCCAATTGTGTACTTTAGTTTTCCCATGGAGAGAAGCTTGACTTCTTATTCTTTCAATGTATGATAAATATATGTGAATGATGGAAACTTATTGAATAAGATAGCTTCATGCAATGCTAGTGACAAACTCTAATTGAATGTCTTAGATTTCTCTATTTATCATGGGTTTAGTCATCTTAGCTAGTATAATTTTATATTATAAGACATATTCAGTAATTGGCTCATTAGATTTATGTTTGAGTTGTGAAACTTGAACATAACAAATATTATCACTAATTTTGATTGAAAAGTGTGCCAAAAACATATCTTCCAATGTATTAAATCTTGTGATAGACTAATTAGGAATATCATAGAACCATTTTAAAGCATAGTCCTTTAAATTATAAAGGAACAACTTAGTGAGGAGCTAATGATTGGATACATAGTCTAAACATGCTATGTGGAAGGCTCATATATGATCTGGGTCACCTTTACCATCATACAAAGTAATCTTGGGTTCTATAAATCTTGATGGAAAAGAGTTTCCCCTATATGTTATTCCAAAGGTATATGTAAAATAATATGATAATATAAGGCATGACATTATCTACTGGTACTGTATTAAATATGTAACACCTTGGATTATAGATCAAGGATCTCATGTATAATAAGACAAATGTGTACTATTGATAGCAGGTATTTCCATTATTATATGTTTCCAAGTTAGAACAAGTTATTGTAGAATCTAAGTTGTCCCCATAGTAAGTGTAACAATATTGGCATCTAGTGGGTTAGAAGATTCAACATTATTGGTTTTATGAATCTCTTTATATACAATATGGATAATTTAATCTTTCATATATAAATGTTTATAAATGAAATCTTGTAATTTTATCTTATCTATCTCATCAAATCAATTATTGAATTCTGCCATTGTAGGTTTGAAACTAGTAAAAAACTGTTGTATATTTTGAACCTTTTAAGAAATTTAAACTTTTAAAGACTATCAAAATAAAATAAGAGATTAGATATGAGTTTTTTTAATTAATTTATGAACATAGAAAACAAAATGATACAAACCCTAATACCATCTAGGTCTAGGGTTTGGGTAATATTCAAAGTAATTCAAGTTCACCAAATGATTTAATTTTAAGGACTTAGAGTATGTAATCCTATGTTGTTAAAGGGTCTAAGTAAAATAAATCAAGGGAGAGATATGAAATAATTATATCCACTAATTTTTATAAGAATTTAACTAATCTAATATTTTAAAAAATATCAATGAATGACACAAATAAATAATTAGCTATAAATTGATTGAGATGGATGATCTAGGGGATAAAAATTGGTGTCAAAGTTGATCTAAGTGTCATATACATGATTAAAGTTTTGAAAACCCTCTTGAATAGTAGTGAAATACATTAAATAGTAACACACTATGTTAGTGTTCTTCCTATTTCACTAGTGTCCCTTATAAAAAAATTTGTGTGATCTTCTGGGTACACCTCTAACTAAGTCTAATTTTTCTATGCCTATGTGGACTAGCCTTGATTCACTATCTATGCACTATTTTTGAAAGATTTGTGAGAAAACCCTAGAATTCCACATTGTTAGGGTGCTTTAATATCACAAGTAGAAAAACTATATTTTTAGCTATGTAGATTGGACATCCTCAACACCTCATTATGTCAATAGGTACCTACATACCAATAACTCAATAGGGTATCAAGCCCAATGTAGTTCTCCTAATAGAAGTGTTGACATAAGTGAAAGTGATTGGTAATATGAGTGTCTACTTGAGTGATTTGAGTGGGGATTTAGAATAGAAATATATGTAATCTAAGCTTAGGATGGTTATAAATGATTTTATACATAAATAGGGTATAATATGGATCAATAACCTTCATTATAAACCATTAATTCTAAGCTTGTTTGTAGGTATTTGTTTCTAATTTCCATTTAGTGGATTAAGGGATAGAAGTCATATAACTATATTAATCTAGTGCTTGTGTGGAGTGTGAAATAGGTCTAGGCTAACCCTATCTATCTTAGAAATTAAAAATATATTTGTTAGGGTTGAAAATAGGTAAGGGACATTATCACAGTCTCTTGGTCATTAGTACAATACACTAGTGTCCAAAAAGGGGTACTAGTGTCCAGGTCGTATAACCTATGGAACTAAGGGACTATATCCCTAGGGAAAGGTTTGGGAATAATTTTATAATGTTTAGGAATGTTTAATACCTACATGAAATATGGATAAGGGTGTAAGGAGGTCCTAAGATAGGTTTAGGGATAAGGTAGGGATGGATGATCTCAAATGACACTCACTATACTTAAGTGACATTTTATATTAATACATTTCCTCCCTCCCTTTATTATAAATATAAAACAAAGCAAAATGACTAGGATAAAGGGAAAAATCATACCTAAACTTATCTATGAGACAAAGCCCATGAATCTAGATCTTATTTTGTGAAGCATGCTCCATTATACATCTTTCAAATTAAACATGGATGAATCAGTCCTTAATAAATGTCGAAAAAAAATATAAAATTGAGTAAAAAGATAAGAGAGAGAGAGAGAGTAAAGGAATCAATACGCCTCATTGGGTATGTGAACCAATGCAAAAACTTGGTGACATCCTATATGTGTGTAACTAGTGAATAAATTGGATTGAGTTGATGGCTTCCTAAGTCCCCATGTGTGGATGTTTCAATAACTCAATCTAGCTTGAATCCATCATTGTCTATGCCTACTCATTGTATGTACACTATGAATATATTAGATTGGGTTGATGGTTTGTCCAACCCTCCTATATAGGTGGATCAATAACTTAAGTAGGCTATGAATCCATCAATTCCTACCCATGTGTAGTAGATGAATCTATGACTAAAAATTTATGATGTAACCAAGAATATTTAGGATGGATATAGGGACACTTTGAAACTCTAAAATTTAAAATATCCAAGGGGCCTTACAGGTACTTAGGAATGTAGCTCAAGGACTATGTAGAAATGCCAATTGCTATAAATCAAATAATGCATGAATATGGTGTGAAACCTAGTGCAGATGGTGTCTAAATTATATAACATAGAGAATGACATGGATTTTTCATTACATTTGAGATGACCTGGTGAAAAACTGATCATGTGGAAATTATGTGTTGTGCACATGCCCCTAATTATGACATCTATGCATATGGATTCTAAACTATGTTTTAGTAATCTATGTTTGTGTATATCTAAAATTAAAATGGGAGTGATTGGGCCATGCATGATTCCCATAATATAATAAAAATTGGTATGATTCTATTCAAAATTGAGCATAAACTGATCAAATATGATAACTTGTGACTAAAACTATGCAAATCTAGACTATAATTGTTGTGTTCTTCTATCAAATCTAGATTTTCCTATTTTTGGGGATACTAAATAGTAGCATGGTTTCTTGGATGTTAATGTACTACAATAGTGTCTTTTGTGTTGTTATAGTATCTTCTATCTTATTTTTGTACCAAACTAACTCTAATCTCTATTTGACTATTTTACACTATGTTTTCTTGATTCTAAGCTCTATAATTATATGTCTACATGCTAAAAATAATATTATGATTGCACTCAAATTTCCTACTCTCTATGAAATACCCTTTTGAGTACCCCATATTTTATGGTGATTTGTTATACCTATGCAATAACTATCCTCAAAATAAAAGATCTGCATGATGTGTGTTAGGCTAAAAACATATGATATCTTTATGGTAAACTAGTAAAATGTGTATACATAACATTAAAATGTAAAAGAGTATGAGCATAAGATGGTAATGTATGATTTATTTTAGATATATAATTCAAAGTGATATCAATATATATATAGTAATGTAAGCATGCATATGAAAAACATAATCTGAGCATAATCTATGTAAACTACCTAGGTGATGGTGCATGATGTCCATAAAGGCACATAAGGAGGAAGGGGAGATGCATGAGAGTACTCATGGCATCGTAAACTAAGTGTGAGATAAATAATCAAGATACAAGTGTCATGGCCATGACCCATAAATGAAATCATACATATAAACACATGAGGCAGACAAATTAGGCCAAGGGGCCATAATATAAAGGACATGGGTAATTATCACTGAATCTAAGAACATAATACATATAAGGACATGTTTCAATGTCCACATATGTATAAAATAAGTAGGTTGTATTATATCTACATGGAAGGACATGTTCAAATGTCTATGTACATAATCAATAAAGAACTCACAAAGATATGGGCACATGTCCAAAGCATACATACAATGAAAGGAATCAACATAGAGTTGTATAAAAATGGCATATTCAAATACCCTCAAATAGATGTAGAAATATGGAGACACAATCAAGTCTAAACTAGGAAAGATAGAGTTTAAATTATGAATGAATATGTAGTATAAATACATATAAGAGTAAAGATGTACATAAACTAAGTCTATAGTAGTATTTAGAAACACATTAGTGTAGTATAATGATATAACCTAGTAAAGCAAAAGTTGTGTATAAGATAGCCTTAATGGGTAAATTTATCAATGTTGGATTTGTGTATCTCTGTATGTTCCTCAAGTGGGTAAATAGTAACAAATATAGATCTATGTGATGGACCTAAGTCCTATAATAATTTGTGAAAACTCAAAGAGAATAAGTTAATCATGTGGGTATGATAAAAATGACTAGATTAACATAGATAACAAATGTAGTACTCGATGAGTATAAATAATGTATACATGTATTTGAAAACAATCCAAATTTTGTGTTTATAATAAATATCTAATTTTTTTTTATGTTTTGAACATTTTTTGAGTATATAAGCTAAGTACAATCAATCACGAAAATGAAACTATATACAAGGAGAAAGATAAGAGAAGTTATGTACAAGTAGAGAGGAACATACTACTTGATGAGTCTCAAAAGAGACTCTTAATCAATGTGGCATGAATAAAATAGAGGAAGAGTGATCATGTGTTCTATGTGATGAGGTATTTGGTATCTAACAATCAAATCTACTAATCAATCTGTAGCTAAAATTGCCTATGGAGTAAGGCTATGAATCTATGAAACTGACTGAGCTAGCCTATGAAATGTGGTGTGTTTAGGAACCCATATGGTATAATAAGTTGTAATTTTTGGGGATTCTCTCTAATGTAATAATGATCCATGTGGTGGAGGAGAAAGAGGCCTTCTAGAATCCATAAAACATCTTTGACATAGGGGTCTCTCTAATAAAGGTGTCCTAAGAGTGTATGCATACATGGTACTACTATAGGAGTAGACATCACCTACATTAGTGGCTTAAAAAACATGTGAGATGTGATATAAAAATCTATTCCTATATCTATAAGTGGTGATTATTTTATAAGTGGTTGTGGAATAGGTAATGGATACTCATATAGAAGTCACTCAACTATAACCACCTAGTTATCATGTATATACTTGAGACATCTATGTATGGTGGATACAATGGATTGAAGGTAATATATCCAAGGCCTAACCAATAACATATTAAATGTTATTGCACTAGGTATTAATATGAATCTAGTAGCCATATCTACAAGCCCAAACTATAGTGGAAGTACAATCTCCCTCATAGAAATCTAGACATAGCCACTAAAGCCATGAATAATCATATTTGTCAAATAAATGTCATACCCTAAATAAACCAAGTGATGTATAAGTGTGATAGTACACATGTTGATAGTTTACCCATTGTCAATCATGTTAATATGAATAGAATGATGATATATGTAGGCTTGTACAAAGAGTGCATAGAAATATATGCTATCCTCAACTATCTCCTACTCTAAAATAGTGATAAGAGGTCGAACTGATATTGTAGTATGATAAACCCCAATAATATTATGTATAGTATGTGGATCCACTATATGAGTGTGATAAGATGTTGCTGATGGTTTTTCTAGATAAATATAATGAACACCTAAAGTGTCTACTATCTCATTAGTCATATGTTTTGGAAATAAATTTGAGAATATTTTCAATGTTTTTTCTTTCATTGGTTGTGGTATATATTCATATATATAAGTTTAAACATCAATTATATTAACTTCTATCATATATTTAATCTTAGGTTGCAAGATAATACATTTATTTGTAATATGGCCTAGTGTCTTATGATAGTCACAGAATGCATTATAATCATAATTGTTTAAAAGAGGCCTAGTTATATCAACCCATTTGATGGGAGGGATATATATGTCATTTCATTCCAAGATGTATTGTAGAACACATGATGGCAATTGATGAAGAATCATAAAAGGTCCCCTTGGAGGAGTTGATAAAACCATAAGAGGAGGTGGATTTGAAGCTCCATTAACTATTATTTTTGAGTTATTATTGTTCTCATTGGTATTTACCTTGTATGGAGGCTTGTTATAAATCTTATTAGTTTAATATGATCTAGTTGTGTAATTTATTTTTCCCATGGAGAGAAACTTGACTTCCCATTATTTCACTATATGGCAAAGATCTATAAATGATGGAAACTTCTTGAATAAGCTATCTTCATGCAATGCCAGTAAAATACTCTACTTGAATATGTATTGGAGTTATTTATCTACCATGTGGATAGCCATATTAACTAATATATTTTTATATCATGACATATTAAAAAATTATCTCATTATATTTTTGTTTGAGTTGTACAACTTGATCATAAGAAACCTTATGATTGATGTTGATTGAAAAGTGTGATAAAAACATTTTTTTTAATGGATTTAATTTTGTGATAGACTTATTAGGAAGGCCATATAACCATTATAATTCATAGTCCTTTAAACTACAATGTAAAAACATAATGAGGAGCTAATCATTGGATATGTATTCCATACATACTATGTGGAAGTATCATAGATGATTCTATAGGTCACCCTTACCATAATATAATATAAACCTGGGTGCCATAAATCTAGATGTCAAAGGAGTTGTCACTATATGTTATTCCAAAGGTGTATGTAAAAGAACATGACAATCCAATCATGATATATTATAGTGGAAACCTACTAAATATGTAACACCTTGTCCTGAACATCATGGATATCATCCATAAGGGATTGTATATATAGAGAGGAGGAATGGATACTAGCCATAGGAGGTGTTGCCATTGTTAAAGATTTTTGAGTTATAATAGGTTGTAGAATCTGAGTTTCTCCCAAAGTAGGTGTACCAATATTGGCATCTATGGGGTTATAATATTGACCACTACTGGATTTCTAAAGCTCTTCATGGACAATCTGGATAAGGTCATCTTGCATATCTGAATGTTTATGAATTAAAAATTTTATTTGTTCCTTATCGATCTCATTTAATTAGTTATTTAATTATGCCATTGTAGGTTTGAAACTAGGAAAACAAAATGTTGTATAGTTTGAACCTTTTAATAAATTTAATATATTAAAGATTGGAAAAATTAAATAGCAACTAAGATCCAAGATTTTGGAATTAATTTTTTAACATATAAAATATAAGGATACAAACCCTAAGAGCATATAGGTCTAGGGTAGGTAGTATTCAAAGTAAATTGGGTTCACCAAATGATTTAAATTTTAAAGACTTAGTATATGTAAATCCTAAGTTGTCAAAGGGTATAAATATAGTAAATTAGGGGAGAGATATGAAATAAATATATCAATTTATTTGTCTAATAATTTACCTAATATGATATTTCAAAAAATATCAATGACACAAATAAATAATTAGATGGAAGCTAACTGAGACGGATGATATAGGGGCTTAAAATTGGTGTAGAATATAATCTAAGTGTCACAAACATGACTCATGTTATGAAAACCCTCTTAAATAGTATATAATTACCTTGGATAGTAGTTCACTATTATAGTTTCTTTCCTATTATTCTATTGTCTCTTGTGCAAAAAACCATGTGAGCTTTTGGGTGCACCTTTGGCTGAGTTTGATTTACTTTTGTCTATGTGAATGAGCCTTGATTCACTTTCTTTACACTATTTTTGACTAATTTGTGAGAAAACCCTTTATTTCCATGTTGTTAGGGTATTTAAATATCATAAGTATAAAAAATGTGATGTAGTTGGGTAGGGTAGATATCCTCAACATCCTATTATGCTGAGAGTTGTCGACATACCAATACCTCAATAGGGGATCAAGCCTGATGTCGTTCTCAAAATCTAAGTGTTGGTGCAAGTTTAAATTAATTATATTATGAGTGTTAGTTTGAGTTCTTTGAGTTGGTATTGAGACTATAAATATATGTAATATGATATTAGGATGGTTGTAGATGATTGTATGAATAAGTAGGGTAAAATAGGGATCAACGACCTTGATTATGCACCACTTATTCTAAGATTTTTTGTGGGTATTTACATCTAATTTACATCTAGAGGATAAAGGGATAAAATTCATGTATTTATACTAATCAAGTGTTTATGTTGATTATGAAATAGGTCTAGGGTTACCTTAGGTGTCTTATAATTTAAAAATATATCTATTGGGGTTAAAAAGAGGTAAGGGACACTAGCATAGTCCCCTGGTCACTAGCACAATGTCCTAGTGTCCAAAGGGGGATACTAGTGTCCAAATTGTATAATGTGGGGCATTAGGGACCTGGATCCCTAGGATAAAGTTTAGGACTAATTTTGGGATGTCTAGTCATGTGTAATACCCACACAAAAGATGGATAAGTGTATAAAGATGACATAATAAAGTTATAGGGTTAGGTTAGTGATGGGTGGTCTTAAGTTACATTTTATATGACTACACCTACACATGACTTGTTATTTACTCATTTTTTACATAGTATCACATGATATGCCATTTAAGATGATATCACTTTTATAGATATGGATGATGTACACTAGTTACTTCTCATATGTTCCATTGATGTTGTTTTGTGTTACATTATATGTGAATATTTGTGTGGCCCTTAGACTTGTTTATTGTGACATCCATTAATGTATTTTGTTTGATACATTTTTTTTTCATCTTATGTGTGGCCTTTAGCCTTGATTATTTTTGTTTAGTTATGTCCTTTATATGAGGCCCTTTGTCCTATGTGTGAAACTAAATCTTGAGATTGTTGACCTCATTTTTTATTGAGATATATAACATTGAAAGGTGTCATGATCAACATCATGAACTATTAATACATAGTTATATATATATAGGCACACACACACACACACACACACACACACACACACACACACACACACACACACACACACACACACACACACACACACACACACACACACACACACACACACACACACACACATATTGCATGCTTAATTTATAAATTTATCTAGACATGACACTTACATGCCATGCATTCCATATGTTACATAAATGCCTTGATATTTACATATTGTAGACACCCAAATTGGTCAAGAAAACACAAGTATTGTGTTTTTTGTGACTTTGTATCTAGAGGCTAATGATTCCAAATTAAGGCTCTGTCATCACATCTTGTTTTAGTTCCATGTATTCTCATTATATCTCAAAAATATGTTCTCATTGTGTTATTATTCCATTTCAAATCCTTGCCTAAGTCATAGGGATCCCTAATCTTTCTTTTCTCTTTTTATCTTATTATCTTCCTAATTTTAGACAAAAATACTCTATTTGTAGTATCTCGATCTCCATGATTGTTCAAATGGAGTGGTATTATCCCATAATACATTTTGGTATATTTTTCAAAACAAGATTCATTTGTGTCTCATTTATGATCTTTGTATTTTTTTGAGTTAGTTTGGTGTGCTAATGAGTTCTTAAATTTTGAATTTTTGAGTCTTTTATTTAAAATATCCTAAGAGGTATTTTATATGTAGCACTTATCTACCTATCAAAAGTATAATAAATAAATATATGTTATATAAATATCAACACCTACATATTTTATATGAAATTTACATTATGCACCTAGACTGCATGCTTGAAGCAAGAGGAGGGCCTAGGCTAAAAGCATTTAGATCCACATTACATATGACTTAGTCACACACACAAAGTAGATGGAGAACTACATATACCTAAGGTGTGTTTTTTGGGACTATATATGTAACATCCCCATTGGGATTTACTAGAATACCATAATATTTTATGTAAAATTATATTCCACATAATATTTCATTAGATTACACCACAAGAATCTAATTAGTGATATTAACATATTAACTAAGTATGTTAAACATAAAGTAAACATGTAACATTTAATATTCATTAACCACTAACATCATATGTAACAAAACATAAATACATAAGGAAATTAATTGCATAAAATCTAGCAATTGCTACAATAATACAACCATTACTATCAATATACAATAAGTAATTAATTACATTTCCAACTAGCATTATGCCTCAAAATAAATACAATAATAGATACAATGCTCCACAAAGCATGAGTCAATTTATCTCTAGTATCTCTAATAATCTCAAGTGTAGTGTCCCATAAGTACTACTATGGGGAGGGAGAGGATCATCTGAAAACTTTCACACCAACCATAGACCATTGATTTCATGCACAATCCCCCAATTAAGGAATGGCCATCCCTTCATGAATAGGTAGATAATGATGGTGCAGGAATATAGAGAGACAAGCTAGTACCCGTGTGTTGTATGATTTCTAATACATGATGTGTACCATAAAGAAAATATTTTCTAACATGATATCACACAAACATGTAAATTATACATATAAAATGATAATGTCTATCTAAACATTGATTTTTCCAATGTTTTCAAATAGATATTGATCTCTAGTAGCAGTCAAATTCATATATACCACTTTATTGGATTACCTTCCTCTAGCATAGGTGATGCTAAGTAATCTATTAATGTATGTCTCACTACTTAGTTAGTACCATTAATGTGAGATTTTAATAAAATTAATGTAACCAATAGATTCATATAGATTATTTCCTCCTAGTAAGTATAACATATGCTAAATATAAGAATAATCACAATACATACACTTAGTCTATCAAACATATGAATGAATATCTACCATATTATTCAACACATAAATAATAAACATAACAAGTTTAATTACCAAATAGGTAAAATAAATGCGTGGACTACACATTTAATATCCTTGAGTAATTTCAATTATATTATAACCAACAATAACATAGTATATTGTTCATATTACCCATCTGAAAACAATAGTTATAAATTATTAAAAGATAAATTAACTCATAAAAAAACACATATACTTTCATTGATGAACTAAATATACTTTTAAGAAGTTTTATGCATATAATTATAATTCCATGTCCATCACAATTTTGTGACTTAATTTGCTAGTCAATATTTATAATTATAAGCACACATCCTACATTATAAATATAAGTTGTATACGTATATGAGATCCTAAGTTATCATTTAGGTATATTTCATATATTTATACATCATACATAATATATACCCCATAATATATATGATTAAATACATAATTACTATGCTGACCTAGTAACAATACTTTTCATTATTCTTTTAAAATCTTATAAGATTCTAACCAATTAATAAATTTTCATGAGAAAGGCTTCAAGAATAAAATAGGGTATCAATATTTCCATAACTCTTATTTCACTTATTTGACATAAAATATGTAATTTCAATTAGACTTAGATTCATTACTAACTCAATTTCCCTGCTTGTTCCCGAATTTCAAGTTCTTAGGTTTTATATATGTTATTATGAGTTATTAAGAATAGAGGATAATAATAAAACAACCCTAAACTATGTATTAGTTTATGAAATGGAGGTTTATAATTTTATAGTGTTTTTATATATATCAATAATATCAAACTATATCTAATATAAAATCAACAAGCCTTAACATAGTGGTTTATGTTTTTTAATAAAGCAAATTGTTCAAAATTATCTGTTCCATCTTTGGCTCATTTGACTTCATAAGTTCCCTTTTTTAGAGTTTGAATACACTATATATATATATATATATATATATATATATATATATATATATATATTTAGATATATGTTCACAGTGTTTTTAGACATATGTGTAAAGTTCAATCTTATATACATAAACTCATTATTTCATGTGTTTGATATGTGCGTGTGTGTGTGTCTACATACATACATACATACATATACATATACATACATACTCTATATATATATATATGTATTCTATTTAAATTTATGAAACTCTCAATTATATATATAAATATGTATTCTATTTAAATTTATGAAACTCTCAATTATATATACATATATATATATATATATATATATATATATATATACTTTATTTAAATTTATAGAATAGATAGTCATAATACCTTAATTTGACTGAATATATATATACATAGTTTAATGTGTTAATATACACATAGTCCCTATTATTATACTCTATTTCAAATGATAAAATAAAGTTGACTCATAAATATATATTCATTATTTCAAGTGTCGCAAGTGTGCCATTGAAATTTATATATGTTGGTCCTTATATTATAGTTATCATTGGGTTTATTATCCCTAATAGATCTCATAACTAATTGTTTACACATAAATCCTTAGTGAAACAGTCTATATATTCTTAGAGTTTTGTATGATAAATGCACATAGTCCAATTAGTTAAATGTGCCCTATTTAAAATTTTATAAAAATTCCAAGGTTACAATTATATATAAACATTTTTTATGTTAAACTCAAACATTCAAATTTCATACATAATAACCCCCAAATTGATAGTCATCCTATACACTATACTATCTCCAGTCTACAATATTTAGACATTATTTTTGTCAAACCTACATAAGATTTTTGTATTATATCTACATACTCAGTAGTTTGATTACCTATTTTACTCAGTATGTATACATGGTACATCTTTGAGAAAACTAATTTTTATGCCTATATGTCAAATCATCTAGCCTAAGTTTAACATGTAATAAATCTAATTTTCATTTATATGATTTAGAGTATAATGGGTTAGCTCTATAGATAATCGAACCCTACATAGGGCTAAGCCTATATCTTTATAAAAATTAAATTCAATTTCTAAATCCCTAAGAATTCAAAAACAATACACAAATACCCTTTTTTACGCAATAGAAAAGAATTAACATCACCAACCTTAATAATGCTTCAAATTTGCAAAGTTATGAACCAAAATCTCTATCATTTACTATTATACTTCTCCTCTCCTCTTCTGTGCATCCCCTTCTATTCTCCCATTCTCTTCTTATCGTATATTTTTACATCTATCTTTTCATTCAAAAACTACATGTAACTATTAGGTCCTAGTTCACAGTCCATGAATAATCCCTATTATTCTTTAAAATCAACTAATCTCATAGTTAATTTCCATTAACCATACCATAAAATCCCTAATCTCTCTCTTACTTGAACTTTCCTCAATTCATTAATCATTATCTTTGTTTGACATTATTTCATGATGAAACTACATTACATGCCCATGTACCCCACTCAAAAAAGTCAACTTTAAACATTATTCAAAATGATAACTATCACTTTTAATCTTAGTATAGTCTATGCATGTTAGCAAAGACTTAGGTTTATATCCTATGTTGGTGTTTAGAATACTAAAATCTCTTTCAATACTTAATCAAAGATAATAACCTCATGTGTTTTATAGTGATATGACTAACACAAAGTCTATTGTCTTTTTATATCAAAAATGGTAGATTGAACAATTATTTATTCCAATCATAACAATATAGTCATTTTTGTTATTACTAGATTATATTTAATATATGTCTTTTGTTATCTTCATAAGTTAAGGCATATATTGATATTCCCAAATATCAGTGATAATAAGATAATGTTTCAAAACATTTTGAAGTTATTTTTGAGGTCAACATCCCCCATTTTTTTGAAAATTGGGACCCTTGAGATACTTTGAACCTTAAACATTGAAAATTCAATGTGATTAGATCATTTTTAAAATTTGAATATCATCCACTTTGGTAAATTTAGCTTACTAGTTTATAGTTTTGCTTTGAGCTTACCTAATGTTGCTAATAATTGGTCTTCATGTCTTATAGTTACAGGTTTCATGGATCCCTTATGAAGAGATCATGCTTAGGATTTATAGATTGACTCTATTCAAGTTTTCACTAGTCTTTGGTTTGTGAAAATTCATATCTAAATTCATCTTTTGAAATCTCTCCTCCAAAAACCCTAGTTTGAACCCTTGGTTCAAATTGAAATATTGATGGGAATATTTTAAATTTATTTTAACTTAAGCCACAAATTTTTATGTTAAATCTTGGTCATGTTTTTTAACATGACAAACCTTAGCCTTAGAAAAATGCTTAGTCCCCTGTATTTTCTCCCTTAGTTCCTTTTATTTCTAACGTGGTCCAATGTTATGCTAGTAGGGTCATTTTATTTTAGCATGGTCCCCTTTTCTAAAAAAATAAATGTAAAGTTATAACCCTAAGTCCACATTCACATTTATCATTGTAAATGAGACCTTAGTCTTAAATATTTAGCCTGAGTGTTATTTCTAACTGAGTCTAACATTCATGATTGGCACAATATTTTTGTTTCTAGCATGGTCCCCTTCATTACATATTTAGCCTAAATCTTTAATGCCAAGGCCCTACTCATGTTTATTAACATGAATGAGACCTTAGTTTTAACATTTTATCCTAAGTCTTATTTCATCCTGGGTCTTAAATTAAACACATTTTCTCTTTTATAGATATGATAATCCATATTTCATCATAGCTTTTAATTGAATAAGTCAAAGCCAACATTTCAAAGTCAAAAGGTCCAAGAAGCCCTATAAAGTCAACACATGGTGCTCCTACATTTGAATGAAAGAATTTGAAGAGATTAAATTTAATATTCACACAACCATTGTTTAACATATGTGTGACTATCTTTGACATCCATACGACCTTCAAATTTAAGCCCACCAAAACTAAGAATTTGAGGAGATTAAATTCTATGTTAACATGACCATCATTTGATGTCCACGAGGCCATATTTGACATCAGTGAAGCTGTCAAATTTAAAATCTTCAAATATTTTACTTAGATAAAAGGAGCATGTGTTTCTATCATTCAAAGGGGCCACTTTGATATTATGCTTTAAAAACATATCATAAAATGCTTTAACCTAAGTCTTTTCATGTTTATTATTATGAAATAGGCTTATCTAAAAGTATTTTAACCTATGTCCTTTCTATAGTCATGCACTGATTATAGCTCATGCATCTTGTAGGATTTGATAGTCTATATTTCATCATGACTCTTGATCTAATGATGTAAAACTATTGATGAATTTTCAATGGTTCTACAAAATCCTATGGGCTCAACATGTGGAAAATGTGCATTCAATATGTAACTAGTGTAGGATATAGAATTCAAAAAGCCTATAGAGGTACAAAGTGGCACAACCATGGGGCTTGATGTAAAGGTGGCCAATGATTTATGAGGGCCTAGATAATGATCAATGGCCCACACTGATCCTTGGATCTTCATTGAATGGTGAAAATCAAAATGCAATTTTTAAATGCAAACAACTAGTGATTTAAATTCATTTATGAAAAATGTAGTGAAAGTGCTAGATAGACACCAAATAAGTGCCACACAAACATAAAACAAAAAAAATAAAGATCTTGTGTGCTAAAAAATACAAATGTATAAAGGCAAAAGTCAAAATCAAATTTGAGGCATGTATGAGCTGTAATCCAAGTAAGCCATCACCATTAAAGCTTTAGGAAAACCACAAACTTGCATAAAATCCCTATTTCAAGTTTGGATTGATCATAGTTATGATAAAAGAGAGTCTAATTTCAATTTGAGCACAAAAGAAATAACCCAAAGACCATTTAGAACATAATAATAGATAATTTTCAAATTTTGGAAGCCATGGTTGCTTGAAGGCAACAATATAGGGATGAGATAGAGTTGTATTTATCTACAGATAATGAAGGGAGGGTCTTCAAGGATATAGACTTGGACACTATTGTATTTATCATGAGAAATAAGAACTAGTCTAAGATCTTTTAGACCATTGAAATCATGTATTCCACCATGAAATAAGAATAGAATATTATCACTATAGCCAAAAGGTGTTATGATCTAGTTGTAGTCCAAATGTCTAGTCTCTACCATATGGTCACCAAGCTAGAGGTAATCGACTGTATTGACATCTTTGCTCCAATTTTAAAGGAATATAGGATTAAGTAAGGTTGGATAATTCATTAAATTACCTTTATAATAATTGCATTCATTTCCCCATTAAACTTTGAGAGTTATTATAAACTTCCAAAACCCCAAGTGGATTTTCCCACTATTAAAGAATGGACTGACAAGAATGATCTAGACACCATCCTTAGGACATGGTTGATTCAAGGGAACCATGTGATATAATACCCTAATGGCAATATCCTAGTTTCCCAATTTAGAGATGGGGTTAAGGTCATTATGACCCTATTAAATAATATATTTGGAGCTCCTTGAATAGCTTATTTCAATAAGAATTGGGTGTCCTACATTTAATTTATGATAGAGAAAGAACTCCCTCCTCCAACTAAGGACATGATCAACATACATATAGAAAGAATATTCACAACCATTAATAAGAATACCAGTACCCAATTCTTCATGTTGTCTTATCTGTTGGATGCCTTACTAACTTCCACCTAGATCCCTTATATAAAAAAATGGTCACTTGAGGGTAGATTCATATTCTCCCGCAAATATTCAAAGCTACACATAATCAAATATAGGAATAACATCTAATTTATCCATGACTATGTATATACAAACTTGGTAGAAGCCATCATGGGGATCCCCATACCCAAGATAAGCCCTCTAATCAATAAATATGTGAAGCTAATGGGAGACATCTAGTTGTGTTTAGATTGTACTATGATCATAATTGAGGGGATTTTGCTCCAACCTTACACATTACCTATATATGTTCCCATAAAGCTAGTAAATAAATAAATTACATACCAAATTCTTAATGGTGTGGATAGAGTGTTTAAAGACAAGAAGAAAGGCCTCATCTATCCCTTTCATTTGACTATTGGTAAGACTATGTTACAAAATTGGGATCAGCTGAATACTATGGCTACATAGGGAATTTTTCAAATTATAACTTCATGAGTTGAAGATGTAGGACCCAAATGGCATGGTCTCCATATACTTGAAATCTAAGAAATTACCCAAACCAGTGTATGTGTACCAACTCTATGTCTATGACACCATACATACTAGAGAGAATAATTTCAAATAAATATTGGCTAGGCTCAAGGGATATAACATTAGACTTGAGCATAGATTGATCAATGATCAGAAGCCCCTTAAATACATATGGAAAATGAGACATGTGAAATACTATTTGTTACTTGGACCTTTAAGGCCCCTCAAGATCAACCACAAGTGGAAAGGCAATATCCCCAAGCATAGATTACAAAAGGTCCTAGTAAATAAAATGTAGAAGAGAGACTTGGTGAGGGCCCATCATCCTCAGTCCCTCCCTAAGGATTAGAATCTCCAATTGAGTACTTAGACATGATCTCCCTAGAACTTGATGAGATAGTGGAGGATGCCCTCAAGATCCTTGTGGAGGCATATGGATTTGATGAAGAGAAGGAACATGTTCAAGAAGCACAAGCCCAAACAAAGGAGGCTGAGAAAGAAAAAGGGAAATAAGTTACCTTGGACCTAGTCTTAGTGGCACCAATGAATAAAAGAAAGGTAGAATTGGCAATGGTCCTAGTTGGATCAAAGAAGCCAAAGTTAACATTCACTCACCCCATGAGTGAGGTTAACTTATTTAATTATGAGTACTCTATCCATGGACCAATCATCCTTGATTAGTTCATCTATGTAAAATTTCAAGAAATCCCACTTGGCACCACTCATAGGCCCTAACTAGGACTATTGACATTGATGTACATGATGATATCAAGCCATGGATAAGGGATTTGATGAAGGAGGATGAATAAATAAGAATAATGACCACTATAAGGTCAGATAAAAAGTAGATGGATGCTTAAGGAACATCAAATAGTACCCAAATGGAGGCCCCTAAACCTCATCTTGTCTCCAAAACTTGCACCCTAGAAGAGAGTGTTCATGTCTCTTCCAGATATGAGAAAGGTTAGAGAGTTTATAGGCACGTGGGTATGCTTATAGAAGAAATGAACCTCTAGATTTAAAGGGATAACTACCTAAATGTATCTCTAAAAAATAACCTCTATCTAAACAAGTTTGATTTAAAGGAAAAGAATTAAAAATTACATAAAAGGAAACCTACTCTAAGATTGGTGATGCATCAAGATTATCTTCCATGTGAATATCATATTCTAATGCACAATACAACAAAATGCATAGACCATTTTCAAGCTCTAAGGGGTTATAACACAAGTATTTCAATATAAAAGAAATATGTATAAAATGACACAAGGAGAATGAATTGAAAGGAAAATTACACATTCCAAGAATAGTTACACACTTACATCAATTCAACACACTTTAACACACTCTATATGACATTTTAAACTAAGAAATTTTTCTCAGGTGTGAAGGATAAAGGATAGAACGATGGACAATCATGACTTAATATTACTATACATCACTTACACACTCAGATAATTATTCAAAATTGGAAAAAAAAATACTTATACTAATGCTTAAAGGTAAAATATAACATCAATCCAACAAGGCTTCACCATACATTATGTGGTTGTTCTTACACTAGCCCAAGGGTTATATTTATAGTAGAAAGGAAGAGAGAGGAGGAGGCCTTTGGTGCCAAAATGAGGAATCAATCTATCAGAATAATCTATCTTTAGTTGTAGCCATCTTTCTAAATGATGCTAATTTGGGTCATTTGATTGACACATGTCACCTCAAATGGTCACACGATTAGCCTACTCTTTGAAATATGCTTCCCCAATGGTTGCACTAGTGGAAGATATTTTAAAATGGCATCAATACAATTATGACAAATGAGTCCAATTTTTGTGGATTTGTCTTGATACTAACAAATTCTCACTGGCTCGCTAAGGTGTGCAACAGTGTTGGGAATATCCCTTTTCATTATGTTTACCTTAGAGAGGAATCATTTGGAATCTATGTGCATGATTTCATGGAATTTTTAAGAATGTTGACTCTATGTGTATGTTCAAAAACATCCCTTGAAAGCTTAACCCATCTCACCCTTAGTCAAATGTTTAAATCATGCAAAGCTCCTTAGCTGATTGTTCCTTTGATTGACCATCAAAAAATAACTTAGATCTTGATCTAATCAATGATGAGATGAACCCTTTGATCTACTTTAGTAGATGAAGAATGTGAGACTTTTATCTTTGTGAATTTTAGTGAGGACCATCGACCTACTTGGGACCCACTATTTAAATGTCAATGGCTAGCTCATCAACTTAAAGTTGATATCCATATAACCATCATTCTACTAAGAGCATTCCTTCAAGGCATTTTCCTAGATAATTTTCCCATGGACCCTTTTATTTTCACCCTTCATTAATCTTGAACATGCCCTTTAATAATCTTTAACTAGACACTTTCCCAAGAAAAAGACTTTTAGAATTTTTACAAGTGTCCCTTTGAGATTTTTGTAAAGGACATTTCACAAGAGAAAATATCCTTCAAAAATATTGAAAATGTCCCTTCACAATAAGCATCCTTTTTCTTGAGAAATTATCCTTCAGACTTTTTTAAAGTGTCCCTTTAGAATTTTTTTAAGTGGCCCTTTATAATTTTTAAAAATGTCCCTTTGTAATCGAAAAGACCCTTAGGCAAAATTAAAAATATCCCTTCAAAAATATTGAACTAGACACTTTCCAAAGAAAAGACCCTTTGAAATTTTTTCAAGTGCCCTTTAGGCTTTTTACAAAGGACCTTTTAGACTTTTTGAGAGAGCACAAATTCCTTCAAAAAAATGTAAGAGCTAATTCTTTCAGAAAGATTATTTTGGACAAAATGTTTGAAATAATTCCTTCACAAAAAATGTAAAGGACCAATTCTCAAGAAAATACCCTTCAAAAATATTGAAAATGTCCCTTCAAAATTTTTGTCAAGGACATTTACATGATAAAAAGACCCTTTGGAATTTTTGTAAGTGATCCTTCAAAAATATTGAAATGGACTAATTCCTTTAGAAAAGTTGAAAGGACCAATTCCTTTAAAAAATATCCTTCATAAATATTGAAAATGTACCCTTCAAAAATATTGAAATGGACTAATTCCTTTAGAATTTTTGTTTTAGATAATAAGCCCAAAATAATTCCTTTGAGACTTGTATAAAAAACCTGAAGAAAAACCTTGCCAAAAAAAATAACACTTAACCGAAAAGACTAAAATAACACTTAAAAAAAGACTGAACAAAGGCTTCTAAAAGAAATAACACTTGACACTTTGTTGTGGGGATAAACAAATTAATAATGTTGCACTTAGACAAAATCAAAGATGTAAAAAATTGGGTATGAAAATTGGCTAACATTCTTGGTGATTCTTAGTGGAGGTATGCTTGTTATGCCTAAAACCAGTTGCCTAAATCCTTCCATTGGGTATGGATTCATGCATATAGGCACCCAAAAATTTAATTGAATAGACCCTTGGCTAAAAAAAACACAATTTGGTTGATCACACATATAAAGGCAAAGACACACACCAAACAAAAGGAAGGAAACACACTTGTGCTACAAGGGACTTAGGGAACACAATAGCAAACCAAAATAAAACTAGACCAAACACACACACCTAAACTACTATTTAAAAAACATGTCTTACAAGGAATAATAGCATAAATTTAGATGTATCCAATTTATATGGATAGTAATTCATCTCCATTCATCTTGGTCAACTGAAAGGAGTTACTTTTCTTACACTTGCTAATGATGTAAGGGCCACTCCACAAAGTGTCAAACTTTGTATTTCTACCCATTTTTACTCTATCCTCATCCTATTTCAAGACTAAGTGACCTTCCTTGAACACTCTTGAGCTTTCTCTTTTATAAAAATACTTCTTTATGAATACTTGGTGGTGCTCCATGGCCTTGTGTGTAGTCTCTTGCTTCTTGTAGTTACATTAGTTCTATCAATCTGACTTCCATTGGAGTATTTTCAAGTAGTTCTAGCTATTGTGCAAGTTTTAGAGGAGGGAGTTCTTGATATATGGACAACTTATCCTATCTCCCATAAACAAGCACAAAGGGAGAATTACCAATTGATCTCTTAGGAGTAATTTTGTTAGCCCATAAGGTTGTCTTCAACTTATTGTGCCATGATATTTGATTATTCTCCAATGTCCTCTTGATGATCTTGATGAGATTCTTGTTAGTAGATTCATCTAATCCATTTCATTGAGGGTAATAGTTATATGAGGTACTCAAGTAAAATCCATTCCATTTTTCCCAATCAAAAGTTTTAACACTTATGAAAGCAAGTGCACTATCAAAACTGATAACATGAAAAACTCCAAACCTTGTTATAATGTTATCATAAAACTCTAAGATATCATTTCCACTTGCCTCCTTGAATGTAATAGCCTCTACCCACCTTTTGAGGTAGTCAGTAGTAGTCAATATCCATTTTTTTCTATCACTTGATGGAGGGTTGATCACACCAATGAAATCAAGGCCCCATTGCATGAAAGGCCAGTCTACTTGGATAAGATTCAATGGAAGGGATACAAGTATTTTTTTGACTAAAAATAAGGCACATAGAGGACACATCTTATCCCATTAGTAAAAATCCTTAAAAATACTAGGCCAATATTAACCATCCCTCATTATCTTTGTGGCCATTATCCTAGGAGAGAAATGACCTCCATCTATACCATTGTGAAATGTTTCTAGCAGTATATCAAATCGATCACTATTAACACACCTCAATAGCACACCATTCACATCTTTCCTAAATATAACACCATCTACAAGATATTATGGAATGATTTTTAATCTAAAATATCTCCTTTGAGACTTGTTCAAGCTATTGGGACACCACCATTTTGAGAAAACTAAAGATGTCTTATGTCCAACTTTGAACTTGTGTGTGATCAGTTGGTTGAGGATGAACTTGGTTGATCAATATTTCATCTTTTGGCTCTTGAAAATCTGATGCTAAATTCTTTCATAACCCTTTTCCTTTTACCAAGTTTGTCACCTTAATATCCACATCAAACTCCATTAATTTTGTAATCCACCCAACTCAATTTTCATTAAGGTCTTTTCTTAGGAGAAACTCCTTGGTGATAAGATGAGAAACCATGACATGTATCTTGTTGTTGAAACCACATGTCTATTTTTTTTCAATCCTCTTATCATTTTTAGAACTTGTTTCTCAATAAATCTATACTTGACCTCATAATCTTCTAATCTTTGGCTAAAGAATGTAATTGGTTTCTCTACCTCTTCATCATTATTTTGCATAAGCATAACTGAGATTGTATCAAAGTTAGCAATTGTATATAATATGAAATCTTTGGAAAAGTTTTGGTTCAAAAGAGTAGGATATTTTTCAATTGCTTGTTTGATTACCTCAAAACTACTCTTACCTATCAAATAGAGAACATATCTTACCAATTTTCATAATCTTGTCTTTGTAAATCATGACTCTCTCATAGTTTTCTTATTTTGTTAACATTATCACTCTTTCTTTCTTATTTCAATCATCTTCATTTAAAACACTCTCCAAATTAATCAACCCTTAGGTATCTTTTTTATATTTAGCTAAATAACTTGTTCTTCATAATGATCATGTAGTCTCTTTTGGTTCCTCAAGGAGAATCCTACCTCATTTTTAAAGAAGTGTGCAATGTGTTCATCACTTTAAAACACCTACCATGAAACTTCATTATCTAGAATAGAAGGCCTCAAAATGACCTTGATATGAGACTGATATTTCTCCTTTCCTACATTATCAACTACATCAAATTGTGTTCCTATGATAACCAATCTATCAACATGTTTATTTAAATCCCTTGATATGGGTTGTATGTTCAAGGCATCAAAGTCTTCAAGTAGGTCCCATACACTATGCTTGTAGGATTTAATCAATGGATTCTTGGCTATACCTTGATTTCTCACTTGATGGATGACCAACTCACTATCCCCATAAACCTTCAAATTCTTGATCCCTCTCTTTTTTACCCATTGGAGGTTGTGAACTAGGCTTCATATTATACCACATTATAGTTATAGCTAAAGTGGAAGCTATATGAGGAGTAGTATTGATTCTTTGATGGAGTGACTAACATAATGCCAACCCATACACTTACTTTACTTCTTGAGTCATCAAAAAACATTTCTCAAATCCCTTCAAGTTCATGATCTTCATTAGTGAGTAAAGGGATTGAAACATCCTTTTCATGCATATAATAAACTCCCAAATCAGTCTCTTATTTGAATTTATATGGATCAATTCTATTAATTTAAATTTTTTACTTATCAAGGAAAATATAAGAAATACCTTCAAGGGGGTAGCATGCTTCATCATCCATGACACCTTCTTCTTCTTTACTAATTAAATAATTCTGATTTGAACTTGTCTCCATATATGGCTCAATATTAAACCTTGTTAAGGGTTGTGTCCTTATAGTCACCTTGGTTCCATATCTTTTTTTAAAATCTATAAAATACCAATTATTATAAAGGTACCTTCCTATCTTATTTGTGAAGTCCCTTGACAAGTAGATAGTAACATGAGTTGGAAGATCTACCACCACAACATCCTGTATAATGGGGAAACTTGGGAAATCATGTAGAAATACTTTAAGTCCTCTAACCAATCTAACTATATTGGTTGGATTCTAATCAAGATACAACACACATTTACTAAGTGGTTCATACTTCAATCCCAATTTATCAGCCACCACCTTAGGCATGACAACGGTACTAGCTCCAATATCTACAATACAATTATGAACCAACTTGTCTCCCAAAATGAGTGTGAGGTAGAAGGGTGGAAGCTTTTCATATTTGGTGGAGGGATATAATACATGAATTATAATATTTGTAAGGGATATACTACTATGTTTTAAAGTTTGGGGGGGCTACATTAATGTTCATGAGCTATTCTTATAAGAGCTCCTTTTGATCAAGCATATGATAGACTTCATAAAGAGATATGCTTGTCTTGTTATTATTCAAGGAATAAACAATGTTTAAAGGGGAATTATCACCTTTTCATACATTCTTGAAGGTAGTGAAAGAGTTTTAACCTAATACATTATAGGCTTGACAACCCTACTCACATTCTAACTTTGTTGAGGAGCATGACTGGTAGTAGGTATTGCACTAGAATTCACACTTTGTGGCCTTGGAGAGGCATAGATTAGAGTCACATGTACTCCTAAAACATCTCCCAGAGCTCTCTTCTTATCTCTTACATTGGATATAATAGATGTGATTTGATTCAACACATAATCATCATTCACTTGAAAGTTCATCATACCTACACTTTGGCTACTGCATTCTCCATGAATATCCCTTTACATGAGATTAAATTATTATGATGTCACATGAGGTGTGGATTCTTATTTTTTCATGAAATCTTGGTTGTCTTCTCCACCATCATGCATAAACTAACCTTGATGTTATCCTCATTGGTATAAATTATCATTTCCTTGTTCCAAGTTATCATGGACTGAAACAATAGCCTTCATGGAAGGAGTGAAATTAGGATTATTGGCATTGGGTTGCCTATTGAAACATTTTTTACCTTATCCTCTTCCTTGGTATTATATTGGGGTGGAGATCTATACCCTTATTAAGAAAGTATTAAGGCTTAGTTGGATCACTTGCATAGAACTAAGCTTACTTGAGTTGAGTCCATAATGACTAGATTTTATCATATTTGTCTATAACATTGTCCACCTTCATGGGAAAGGTTCTCAGCATGACATTGGCTCTTAGAGCTTCAATCAAAATATGAGATAAAAAAGGCATAGAAAATCTTGGAGGTAGATTTCTAGCTTGTATCAATATATTCTCAACTTTAATAACTATCTCATATGCATCTATAAAATAATAACCTCCAATTGATTACAACATTGCTGCCACATCAATACTGATAGCCTTGAGATAAGTGGGAAACACAAAGCTAGGAGGAGGTATCATGATAGGCATCAACCTATGCCATGTCTTTTGAAATATTTTATTAAAATCTCCCATATATTTGTTAGGACCTCTCTTTATCACATTTGTCTGGTGTATCAGTAAAGTATGGTCACTCTTATTCTCAAATATAGTTACCAACAATTTCCCAAATCCATCCCAACTTGTAATGCAACCACCTTCCAAAGTCCTATACCAATCAAGTACATTGAATTTTAGAGACATGGAGAGTAATCTAATGGCTATGTTGGCTTAGTGACATTATGGAAGTTATATAAATTTTAAATGTCTATAATATGCTTAGGTGGGGTAATATAACCCTCTACATTAAAACTGGGGAGATTATTGGTAGCAATGGGAGGAATAGGGTCATATGTAGGAAGATCAATTAGATTTTGTGTTTTGAAGGCTAGGAAAGGTTGTTGCCTATATATTTTTTTTATTTCTTCTTGATCTCCTATCTCTTCAACTTCTTCTTCTTCTTCAAAACCTCCTTGTCTAAGATCTCTAAACATTAGGATTGGTTCAAGGTGTTGTTCTTCAAGAAGGGTTTTAGCTAGAAGGTTTTGATCAAAAATCCTAGATGACCTAGTGAGGACCATGAAGTATAATGTGGGAAACTTGATCTAAAACTAGATATTCTTACCTTTTAGAGTCACCAAATTCTACATTAAGAATATTTCTACAACCTTAGGCTTGTTAAGACCAACATTCATCTTGACATGTAAATAATTAGGACTAGTTATCCCACTAGGCATGCCAAAACTATTATTTAAAAATCTTACACCCTAGAAGAGAGTGTTTAAGTCTCTTCTAGATTTAGTAATTGTTGGAACATTCTTAGGCATGTTGGTATGATTATAGAGTAAATAAACCTCTATATTTAAAGGGTTAGCTCCTAGAATGTATCTTTGCAAAACAACCTCTATCTAAACTAGTTTAATTTAAAGGAAAAGAGTTAGAAATTGCACGATAGAAAACCTACTCTAATATTGACAATGCACCAAGATTATCTACCACATGAATATCTTATTATAATGCACAATAGAACAAAATGCACAAACCATTTTCAAGCTCTAAGGGGTTCTAACACAAGTATTTCAATATAGAGGTGAGATGTATAAAATGACATAAGGCAAATGAAATGAAAGGAAAATTACACATTCTAAGAATAGTTATAGACATATATCAATTCAAAAAAATTGAACACACTCTATATGACCTATTATACTAAGAAATTTTTCTTATGTGTGAAGGATAAAAGATAGAATGATGGACAATCATCACTTAATATTACTATATATCACTTACACACTCAGACAATTATTCATAACTAGAAAGAAAAGACTTATACTAATGCTTAAAGTCAAAATTTAACATCAATCTAGTAGGGATTTTCCATACACTATGTGGTTGTTCTTACACTATCCCAAGGGCTATATTTATAGCATAAAGGAAGAGAAAGAGGAGGAGGCCTTTAGCACTAAAAAAAGAAATTGATCTATTAGAAGTCTTCATCTTCAACAATAACCATCTTTGTAAATGATGCTCATTTTAGTCATTTTATTGATACATGTCACCTCAAGTGGTTACATAGTTAGTCTACTCTCTCAAATATGCTTCCCCAATAGTTACACTAGTGGAAAATATTTTGAAATGGCATTAATGTAGTTATGATAAATGAGCCCACTTGTTATGCATTTGTCTTGATACTAACAACTTCTCACCAGCTCTCTAAGGTGTGTAATGACATGGGGAAGAGACCTTTTAATTTTATTGGCCTTGGAGAGGCACCACTTGGTGTCTACTTACATGCTTTCATGGCATTTGTCAAAATGCTAGCTCCATGTGTATGTCTGTAAACATCCATTGAAATCTCACCCCAGATCAACCTTAGTCAAATCATCAAATATTATAAATCCCATCAACCAATTTTTCCTTTGATTGGCCATCAAAAAAAACTTAGATCTTGATCTGATCAATGGTGAGATGAACCCTCTAATCAGATTTGGTGGATGTAGAATGTGAGCCCTTGGATATTTGAGCATTTGAGTGAAGACCATCAATCTACCTGGGACCCACTATTTAAGTGTTAATGGCAAACTAATCACCTTGAGTTTGACTTCCATATAACCATCATTCTACTAGGAACATTCCTTTAGGGAATTTTCTCAAACAATTTTCCCACATACCCTTTTCTTTTTTCCCTTAGGAAAGCTTGAACATGCCCTTCGAAAATCTTGAACTAGACACTTTCTCAAGAAAAGACCTTTTGAAAATTTTGCAAGTGTCCCTTCAAGATTTTTACCAAAGACCTTTCATAAGATAAAAGACCCTTAAAAAATATTGACAATGTCCCTTCGCAAGATAAAGAAACATCCCTTTGCTTGAGAAATGATCCTTTGGACTTTTTGAAAGTGTCCCTTCAGACTTTTTAAAAGTGTCCCTTTGCAATTTTTGAAAATTTCCCTTCATAAGAGAAAAGACCCTTCGACAAAATTGAAAATGTTCCTTCAAAAATATTGAATTAGACACTTTCTTGAGAAAAAACCCTTCAAAATTTTTACAAGTGTCCCTATGGGCCTTTTGGAAAGGACCTTTTATACTTTTTGAGAGAGGACCAATTCCTTCAAAAAAATGTGAGAGCCAATTCTTTTAGAAAGATTGTTTTAGACAAAATGTTTGAAACAATTCCTTAAAAAAAAATGTAACAGACCAATTCCCAAGAAAAGACCCTTCAAAAATATTAAAAATGTACCCTTCAAAAATCTTGAAATGGACCAATTCCTTCAAACTTTTTGTTTCAGACAAAAAGTTTGAAATAATTCTTTTGAGAATTGTACAAAAAACTTGAAGAAAAAACTTGTAGAAAGAAAATAAACTTGAGAAAAAAGACCAAAATAACACTATAAAAAATAACAAAAAAAGGCTTATGAAGGAAATAAAACTTGACACTTTGTTTTGGGGATAAACAAATTAAGAATGTTGCATTTAGCCAAAATGAAAGATGCAAAACTTGGGTGTGAAAATTGGCTAACACCTCCAAAGTACACTAAAGCAATTACTATTGTGTAATTCAATCCATATAAAATTGGATTATAGAGAGTGATAACTATAAAATCCATGATAAGGATTGAGGAGATCAAATTTTAAAAGGTTGAGGCATTTGTAGGCTTAACTCTAATTGGGGGATAACGGCCTAATGAACTACCCATCCATGAATAGGATGTTGAAAGATTAGTTAAGGTGCATTCAACTCAAGCTAGATCTAGCATTAAGGGTATGAAACAAATAATATCTAACTTGGAGAAAGAAAATGAGGATTTAAAGACATAATTTATCTTAACAATGCCTGAGGCAATAGTCAAAATGCTTACGGAGTCCTTATATAATATGTTTGAAGCCTTGAAATTAATGAAGCTAAGGAAAAGTGTGTTGTTATAAAACATCTAATAACCCAATGAAAATCTTCAAAGGATTAGATAATATGGTTGGTCAACATTTAGGTTGGAAAGTAGATCCTTGGTTTCAAAATAATTAGTTTGGGACACTTAAATGCAATTATGGGAATTGTTATTGACAAGGTCCAAAGTTTATATGCTTGGTCCAAGGATCAAGAGAGACTCATAAAAGCTTATGATAAATTAATGTAAAGGATTGAAAATCTCCTTAGGATAATGCTTAAAGACCCTACACAACCCACTATCATAGGCATCATCAGGGATGTTGAGTTTAAACACAAGGCTAATTTGGTGACTCAAGAAATAAAAATTAAGAGTCAAGGCTAGTCTAAGGTAGATAATAGAAGGATCCTATACATGATCCTTAATGTAAGGGAAATAATAATTGAGGCCAAGAGCATCAAGGAAGCTATGGCTAGGAATGACAGGGAATTAAATGATTTTACTGACAAAGAGGAAGAGTGCCTCTTGAAACTGGTTGTGGACTTAGAGTTGGTTAATAAGCAACACCAAAGGGCTATGAAATCCATCAGTAATAAAAATAAAGTTTTCAAGCATATCTCCCACCAACTAGTTAGTTAATATTCCATTTTGTAAAATATTTGCAATATTTTGAAAGAGGAATATTATTTTGTAAAGGCATATGATAGTTTGTTAGCTTATTTGCCTCTAGGTCAATTTAGTTTGGAAAATCAAATGTATTCTAGAACTTTTTAGAAAAATGATAGTTGTCCTTACTTATTGTACATTTGTATCATGTACCTAATTGTTATACTTCCTTGTCCTTATATAAAAGGTGGTACTACCATTTTGTAAAGGGAGAGGATTTTGAACAAAATTCATATACTTTGAGGAGTTAATACAATCTAGGAATTCTGAAAGGATTGTCCAAATTTATTTGTGTCAATTATTACATGTATTTTCTCTGAATTTCTAGTCTTAAGTCTTGAATTTGAATATTTTATATTAATTTGGAGTTGCATCTTTGATTATAGAGTTGTTAATTTGTGCTTATGCTAGTTTAGTTGAATGATCTTGAATTTGCTTCATTTCATTTGCTCTACATTAGAATGTGCTAATGTTATTTGAGTGTGGTAGAAAATATTTAAATTAAATTTGATTCTCACTTGTATTTCTTTATATCATACTTGGAAGTTTTCTCGGTGTGTAATAAGATATGATCTTATGCTATTTTTCCCTATATACTAGTTAAATGTATACTTAGTTGTAATTGAAGCTTTGTCATAATTTTTAAGAATAAGATTAGTAATCACTTATTCTCTTTCTTCTTTACAATTATCTTTTGCTTCTATTTTAACCAAATCACTTTAGTTTAAATTTCATTGTAAATGTCCATTTAGATTAGTCTGTAGTTTAAGCTTTAATCACAATTCACTAGTATTTGCATAAATACTTATACTTTGCAAATATTTAGTCTATGATGTCTCCCAACCATCAATTTATATAAATTTTGTGAAATAATTAAACATTTCTCTAATACTATATCACCATAGGTAGCATCAGTTGTTGAAACCTACTACTCATGCTCTCAATTCCTAGAATTCTAAAATGAGAAGTGTTATTTAAACACTAAAGACACTTGTGATACATTCAGAGGTATTACCAAGTCCCACTACCACTAGAAAGAGGGCCTTTTTGTGAATTGGTTGAATCTTTTTTAATCTTGGTGTGTTGATCTAAGATTGATGTTATCTTTTCACTTTTTCATAATTCTTTGCTTAGAAGTGTAAAGATTACTGATATTTATAGTATTTGACCTATCTTTGTGCTTCATTTAGGCAAAGATCATAGTTATCTAAAGTTTGATGTTTAATTATGGTAAAGATGGCTTAAGATTTAAGGATTTATTGTATTTGAGGTTAGAATAGCATTTTTTTTATCAAATATTGGTGTATTTTTCATAGATATAGGTTAATTTGAGCTTAAAATTATAAAGATAGACCATATTTTCATAATTGAACACATCTTTGAGCTAGCTTAGTCAAAGATTGACATCCTTTACTATTATTTACATAAATATTTGAAAAATTAGCTTAATGTGTAGGTTTAATCCTTGTTCCTTATAAAGATTAACTTTACACATCATATTTCAAATAGGATTTTTAATATTCAAGCTAGAATTGACAAAGATTTGAACAAGATCACATTCATCTTGAAGTCCATAGAAGACCCAGGTGAGATAAATGTAGGAATACATGCTTTAAATATTTACTAACATCACCTCTTCAAGGTACCCATTATTTCAACCTTTTTCTAGGTATGGATTGGTTGGGATATTATTTAATCAATGTGCCAAGTATGGTAGATGATCTCCCACATAATCTTTAAAAATACTTGCCAACATTTAGTCTAGTTGGTATTGTAACTGTTGAGGAGCACATTAAATCTTTCAAAATAGATTTAATGTTGTTAATGTTATACATGAAGATGTAGCATGTAGATTGTTCCCTTTTCCTTTTAAACATGTTGTATATGAATGGTTTCTCAATTTACCTAATAATTATATTACTAGTTGGGATGGTTTCACTAATATTTTTATAGACTATTTTCACAAAATTGCTAGTCAATATGTCATATACCACAAATTCACCACCATCAAGAGGGATGCAAGTGATCCCATAAGGTCCTTTAATGCCAAGTTCTATAAAATGTATAATAAGACCATATAACCTTATAAACCTAATGAGGTTTTAGCTCTAGCAATCTACAAAGATGTAGTAGATCCCATGACTTCTATATTTTTGAAAAGATTTCTTCCAGCTATAACTTTATTAGCCAGGGATTATTCTGAAGTAGTGATTATTAATGATCAAATATAGCTCTAGGGACATATGGCCGACTCTATCCCAAATATAAATCCACATTTTCCCACTCTAAATATCTTCCCCAACAACAATCAGAATATTCCAACCTTGAATTAACTCCCAAATTTGAATCAATTACCTTTGAGTCATACTGCTCCTAATCAAAATTTAGGATCCTTAAGTCATCCTAATACTAAGGATTCATTGAAAATGATCAATGGACTTTAGTACCAACTACTAGTACTAATAGTTGCCAAGTTCAAAATTCTAAAACTCCTAAGAATGAGAATGAGTCTATCATAAAAATGGTCCAAAAGTTAAGCATTGATTTCCTTTAGCTTTAAAAACAAGTTAGAAATACTAGAGAAAGCTTTGATAGGAAATTCTCATTCCAAAGGTTTAATAGGCATATTAATAGGTTTTAGAATGATAGTTTCCATAATAATAATAATGAACTACCTTATAAAAACATGACTATGGACATTAAACTTTACTGATATTGTATTCTCTAATTATTTTAGGGTGCATTATGAACCAAAGCATGGAAAGATTGATTACATTGATTTTTATAAGGATTTCAAAGATTCACAAGAAGAGTTAGAAACATTTGAAGTGGTTCCTAACAAATATAGTGATGTAAGTACTTCAGGGTCCAATCCTATTGATCAAACTTTCATGGTGGTGATGTTTTATTTCCCTTTTCAAGAGGACAATGACCCTGATGATGTCCTTAAGGAGATCCAGGGCTTGTAACAATTCTTGAAGAAGACTTACCCTTTGAATAATAGAGATTAGAAACAACCCTTGACTACCTCAATTCATCCAAATAAATATCAAACTCCTCCAAACACTTCTTCAAGCAATGATCTAGAACCATCCAAAGTGAGCACCTCTAAGCATAATGTTGATTTTCCCAGTTCTTTAAATAAGACTAGTTATAATGTTGTTGAGGACATGAAGAAGATAAAAACTAACATAAAATTGCATGAATTAACATAGATCATAGAACAAAGGGACCTCTTATTATAATCATTGTCAAAGAAATATAATAAACCACCCAAAGATGACAATGCTAATATGGCTATGCACAAAGCTAAGGTAGAATCTCCTACTTTCTTGCTCATAGTCAAGATGTTTGGTAAAAATTTTCACAATTATTTATTGGATTTTATTGCATCTACCTATATCATACTAGAAAGTATTTGTAAATAACTTGGCTTGACACCTATTACATCTAATAGAGTTATTACTCAATTAGACATATCTAGAGTCAAAGTGATTGGAGAATTATTAAATGTTCATATGTAATTGGCCTTTGAGCCTAGAGTGTAATAGTTTATTAATATATAATTTATTGACATGCTTGATTTTTATGGGATCTTATTAAGTATGGAATGTACCAAAGATATGAATGGCTATGTGCTACCTTGGAAAAGAGTTCCAAACTAGATCAGGGTTGAAAGAGAGCCAAGAATGAAACACATGATCATTGAGTACAATGATGTCAATGAAAGTGAAAACATAATTGACTAAAATTTAGGAATTTTCACCCTAAATAATATAAAGTTATGTGATCCTATAAATACTCATGTTATTCCTAGGCTAGGAAGCTACATTTTGATGGTGCTAGGTGTAAGGCTGGATTTGGAGTAGGAATTATTCTAATTGACTTTGTTGGTAAGAAATACCATGTTTCCTATATAATCCAATTTCCTTGTACCAATAACCTTGCTGAATATGAGTCCCTTATTTTAGGCTTGCAATTTACCATAAAAAATAAATTCAAAGAACTATAAGTCTATGGTGATTCAGAACTAGTAGTTAACCAAGTGAGGAACAAATATCAATGTTAACTCTCATACCTCAAGAGGTATAAGTTTAGGGTCTAGGATCTAATTGAGTCTTTTGATGATTTTAGTATTATTTCCATTCTAAGGGAGGAAAAACAAGATGCTAATGAGTTAGCATCTTCTACATCTAACCTCATGCCTAACCAAAACTTACCCAACTTCAGCATTGAGCTAATACATTATTCTTTAGCCTCAAATAATGTGAATCATTTTCAAGTCTTTAGTGATGATAAATATATATTAGATTTCATAACTAATTTTGGAACATTTAAGGCTTAGATCATTGATGAGACTGATGAAAACTCCCTTAGGGAAGGCAAATTTGATGGTAAAGTCATTCAGCTAAAAGACAATAAGATCCCTAAGGGGATTATTGCCTTAGAGAGACTATTTAATCAAGACAAGATGGTTGATGTTTCTAAGACTCAAAAAGTGGGAAGGATTAAAATGAAATTGATC